>CM055265.1:195422094-195821369 GCA_029237695.1 Conchocele bisecta | reverse complement strand
TTCGAGATTTTGAACGTCTTTTTCTCAGGAACCACATGGCCGATGCTGGCCAAACTTCATAGTAAGTTAAGATCCTTGGGTGAAGCATTTTCAGATTTGGTAAAATGAGAGTAATCGCTTAATCCAAGATGACCGTCATCTAAAAATAGCACAATCGATAGTGGTCATACCATGCTATATATATCATGCTTATCAATTTTAATAATTTTGGATATATTCAAGATGGCCACCAAATAAATATCCACATTAGCATATTGTTACAATTCTTGATCTACTGGCCATATATTGGTGATTTTGGCATCTATGCAGATGCTAACCATTACAGGTAATTCACTGTAGCGAAATCTTATACTTAAAATGCTTGCTCGAATTAGTGTTTGCAAGATGGCCGTCGTACATATTTGTGTCAAACATACCGTTGTATTAATTGATCCACTTTCCATTGATGAATGACTTTAGTGTCCATACCTACGATTCTCAACACAGTTATTTCAATAAATCTAATTAGAATAATGTACCATTCTTCTCTAATTAATATATTCAAGATGACTCCCATAAATATGTAGATCAAAATTTCATATCACTATTTCATTTGAATAACTGACAAATGTCCATAGAATTGTGATTGTGATGTCAGTGTTCTTGCTTTCCACTACAGCTAATTCATTAAACTACAGCTAATGAAAATGATTTAGATAAAAGTCATTTAATCAATAAATTCAAGATGTCTGCCTTAAATATGTAGATCAAGTGTCATACTTACTTTGGTGCCTTTACCAATGACATCAAGAACTGATTGATCTGAGCTCTTGCAAATCGGACCCTATCACGTACATGGCGGGTATGTACCTAAAACAAACTTACATACAAAGGAAGTTTAACATGTTTATAACACGTGAATAGAATATAATTGTCTCGTGGGATCCATTTTGCCACAGTACGGTTCAATTTGATGCTCTAAATTCTCCAATATCAATAACATATACTTAGTACAAATATGCCTACTACAAGACGAACGTATGACCTATCGACAACTGTAACAGTTTCACAACTCATATGTCTCACTACGTATTATTTACCTGTACATGTATGGCAAAAACATATGTGATATTAGATGCCAGAATAAAAAGTTTGATTTGATTGAGTTGATTAATAACAGTATTACATGTGCATATGAACTAGTACGATGGACCCATGTGTATCATTACATACAGGTACATGGCACATGCATTGACATTGTTCACAATTGCGTTGGGAATTAATTGTGTTCATTACAATCAAATTTGAGTTTAATTGTGTGGTTCTTATAAACTCATTCAATTATATCCTTCTCTAATGGTTTCCAAAATGGGTATCAAACGTATTTTGTTCTAATCAATACATGTTGATTACCATTTTATGGTGTCGTGTCGTACTCAATGTTAATGAAATAAATCATGCATTCCTTTCTCATTTCTGTATTCTCTTTACCACATTGAGAAAATAGTTTTTTTAATCTATATGGCGTCCAATATTGGAAGAGTCTAAAAACAAAAAAATTTGGAAATTGATTCTGAAATCCAGCTAGATAGATTGGAAATGATCTAACTAAGAAAACAAAGTGTACATTTTGAAAATCGTTCCACTATTTCTGAAATTAGAAAACTTCCCCCCATGTTAAATCCCCATAGACATTTTCACTATGTGAAGATGTCTATGGGTATTTAACATGTGTAAATTGTTTTTTCGCAATAAAATCAACATTGGACCAAATTTCACGAAATAAAAAGAAGGCTCATTCTTAAATTTTGCTAGAATTTAATATTATCGAAAAAATATTGTTTTTGCATTGTTTATATGGCCGTACAATTTGTGCAGGTTTCGTGAAACAGACAGTACCAGGTTACACACCTCATGTACACCTAACTGTTCTGCACATGGCTTCCTTCTGTATGTGTGCATGAGAATACTACTTTATCTTTGAGCTAACTATTATCATTAAATATATGCAAACTTAGCATTTGCCCTTGTTATTTATTTTCTAATTATATGTCCCTATTCATCCCGGGATTGAGGTGAATAGGGACTGTCCGTTTTCATTGTCCATATTCTATCAATGTATGGGGTTAATAGGGGCATTGCAATTGTTTTTTAAAAAACATTACAACCATATTTTATGAAATAATTTATTGTTTAAATGAAAAACATAACCATTGTACGTTTACACTTGACTGGAGATATTTGCCGTATTGTACACATGTATTTAGAGGCAGTCTACAGTTTGAATGGCTAGGCCAGTATATTCATGCAGGCTAATAAAAGGTGTATACTGTTAGCTAGCTAATCATTATACAGGGGCGCCGGAAGCATCACAACAATTGGTCCGGCGAATCTACTAGGTGCACCCGCTACCCACCCAACGTGTATGTTGTTACCACTCAGTTGAACCGTCTCGCCGAGACGGTTCAGCTGAGTGGTAACAGCGTACACTTCTGATGAGAAATGAGAAAAATTGCTAACAAAATATTTATATTCCGTTTTTATATACATATATATATGAATTCCAAATATGTCAAAATTATTGATCCGGCAGTCGCCCCTACCTGTTCCTGTTCCGACGCCCCTGTGATGGCCGTTTCATTGACAGAATGGTGAATATTGCATATCCTGATCAGACAGCACAGATGCAGATCAAACAGGCCCAGTAGCCATTTCTTTAATAACAGTCACAAATGAGAAAATGTCTAAGCACAGTACAATGCAATATGGTATAGTAAATGATTAGTGGTTATAACCACATTCTCCACACACAATGAGTCTACCAAATATTTCTGCACCAATTGCAAGTTTCGGGTTCGGTAGAATAAACACCAATGTCGACATGTCACTATTGCATGTAACGAATGCACAGAAAAACAGTATCGCCATGTGACAGTTGTAACATGATGCCCGATGGTTACAAATGTCCACTGCTCAGTTGCTTTTGATTGCATTAGTTGTATTCAGACATTTGATTTTATTTCAGAGAAGTGTACATGTGGATTCGACCCGTTTACAATATACGCGTATCAGCTATTCCCGTGTAATTGGTGAGCCATGAAGAGGAAGTTTGGGTGAGATTTGACTTCTTCCTTGCCCATGACCTGCCGTCGGAATGTGTTATATAAACGACCCACCTTCCAGTGATAATATACTTACAAAACATGGGACAATTTTGATAAAAAAGCAACTGCAGATATATTCGTAGTTTCCTGCCCTTTATGTGATATTCCGATTCCGAATATCAGTATGGTTTGTTTACTGTACCATTTTAGGCTATGTAGATTGTAAATGTAGCAATAATGGAATATTTAAAATTACTTGTATTGTAATCAAATTTTAACGATGTCCTTTTTTTATCCTGCGCAATTATTTCACATATTAATTTGGAAAAAGTGTTTGGGAGAGATTTTATTTTGGGAAAATGTCAATGGGACTTCACAATTGGGGAATATGTATACATGTAGTTGACTACTTTTTTAATTTACCAACAACGCTTACTGACACATCTACTGGAACCAACATATAACAATTATCATGCACATCTGGCATTATGTGTGATACTGTTACAATAAAACACGTATGACTATCATAGTTCTTTCTATTTCAGACTCGCATTTGAGAAGGAAACCGGTGATGCTAAAGAAGGCGAACTGCCACCCAAAATCACCAAATTTTTCCCAAATGAGTTTGGTATGTTTCAAGGTATTTCATGTAGCACCTGTATTGTATTGATACCTATTGAGGTTGCATCAACATAGTTGATTCTTCCGTCTGACAAACCGCACATTTGTGTTCCACCTTCTAATATTATATAATGTTAGCTATATTATTTCTGTATTGTATGCCACCGCTACCGAATGGTGACGTGGCATATAGCGTTACCGTCTGTTTCACAGATGACTGAAAAAAATCGCATATCGGTATCGTTTCTAGTATTAGTTTATTATAACCCCCGCAACGAGTTGTGGGGGTGGGGGTGGGGGTATACTGGAGTCAGGTTGTCCGTCCGTGCGTCCGTGCGTCCGTGCGTCCGTAAATTTAACATCAGAGAAATATTGTTATAACTTCTATTTCCTTCATCTAAAATGCTTAATATTTCACACATGCATTCCTGTAAGGCTTTACTACCATGCTGTGCCAAATCCACGACCGTCCAACCCCCGCTGATCTCAAGGTCAAGGTCAAATACTTAGTCTCTTTACAAAACTTAACATCAGAGAAATATTGTTATAACTTCTATTTCCTTCATCTAAAATGCTTAATATTTCACATATGCATTCCTGTAAGGCTATACTACCATACCGTGCCAAATCCACGGCCGTCCAACCCCCGCTGATCCCATGGTCAAGGTCAAATACTTAGTCTCTTTACAAAACTTAACATCAGAGAAATATTGTTATAACTTCTATTTCCTTCATCTAAAATGCTTGATATTTCACACATGCATTCCTGTAAGGCTCTACTACCATGCTGTGCCAAATCCACGACCGTCAAACCCCCGCTGATCCCATTGTCAAGGTCAAATACTTAGTCTCTGTACACAATTTAACATCAGAGAAATACTGTTATAACTTCTATTTCCTTCATCTAAAATGCTTAATATTTCACACATGCATTCTAAGGCTCTACTACCATGCTGTGCCACGACCGTCCAACCGCCGAAATTAGAAATTAGATAGAAATTAGACTATATCTATATATATTGGGCACATGTAGTTTTTGAACTGGTGGAATAGTGACACAATTATACACTTATTTAATTCCTATAAAGAACATGTTGTGCCTACTGAGTGGGCATGTACCTTCAAAAGGGATGCCCAATATATCAGTGCGCATAAAACATATTGGCGGCCAATATGATTTTTTTTCTGCAATATCAAAGCTGAATGCATTACATTTTCTCATGCACCCACCCCCCCCCCCCCTTGCAAATATACATAACAGAATCAGAACATCAATTATGTATTCATATACATGTAGTATTATACACAAGTCAGAGCAGCCGCCGGGTGAATTAGCTCCTACTTTATATCCAATTCATATTGTGATAACCATAAAGATCAATAATAACGTGACAAAAAAATAAATAACTTCGACCAGTTCACCGGGCTGCCAAGACCTGAATAACAATTCACGTGCCGAGTTTCCAATTTGACGCTAATTTACTGCTCATGCACAGGAATGATTTGCGCAATTGCTACTTCCGCGCATACTCAAACCATTACCTCATTATGTTATTTGCAAGCCACCGCATGAGAAATAGAATTGAGTTCTAACTCACGATGTTCAAACGTCCTAAATTATATGTTACAGTCAAATGAATACTAGTTAAACAATCATCAAATATGAATGTCTTTTACCGAGAGTGTATGCTGAATTTGGTTTATATAAGCGATTCATTGGTATTATATACAAATAAATTCATCATGGCCGCCAAAATACCAAGATGGCCGCTGTTTTGTTTCAATATTTAGGTTATATACGACAATAATATCAAAGTTTGCAAGTCTTTCATAAAGGCATTCAAAATAACATAAGGGATTACACTACTAACCAGATACATACATACTGGGACCATCAAATACCTCGGCGGGGTGATATGCTGGCCGCGGCCATCTAGTTAGAGATTTCAAACATCTCCTTCTCAAGAACCGCTTAGTTCATGCTGGCCAAACTTCACAGTTATGTTCCTTGTGTGGAGCATTTTCAGATACGTTAAAATAAAGTTTGTCCCATTACCCAAGATGACCGCTGTCTAAAGATAGTTAAATTTCTAATTAATCTTCTTGACGAATTTGACGGAACATTGCAAAAATGGTCGATAGCCGATGCTCTTTCAAATTAATTAAAACGGTGGGGCCGATACAATAAACTGGTGGGTTGGGTGTAGTGTTAAATTCGTGTTTGACCAAATACTATTATGTAATAATAAGTCCAATTGAAGGTATTGACGAGGCGATGGATCCAGTGCAACTTTTGTCAGGTGCACAACTCCATTTGGGTTGCTTGTTTTATTGTATTTTATCTCTCCAACATTACAGGTACGGACAATACGAATAAAGATACTGATGTTGACAAGGACCAGGCTATGAAGGATCAAAGTTTGTTTGGGTCACCGCCAGATTCCGCATATAGCTCCCTGGCTAAATCCCCGTTTAGCCCGCCACCATCAACATCCACCGGCTACTGCAGCTCGAAAGGTAAACGACCCTAAAGTAACGTGTAGTAAATCCTACCTTTTCGAAGTCGAGTCTGATAAACTTGAGACCAAAATACACTTGGCTGATAATCTATTTATCAGGTAAAGTGTATGCGATTCAATGATTTAACAAGATGTGGTATTCACTGACACATTCAGTAACGTCACGTGGCGTTTTTCAACCATTGATACAGCTTGACAATCAAATATTGATATCAGCGTCAAAGCCTGCTACTGTTTTTAATTATAATTACCTAGCTAAGCACTGACCGAATCTGTCTTTGAATTAAGATGCATTATCATCCCGCCGATTGGAATGAGGGGGTATAGCGTTAATCCATGTACGTACGTGCTTGCGTACGTACATACGTTAGTAACACCTTTCATTTTGTGTCTAGGGATTGTGCTTTGTTTTGCATACGACCCACGTCCGACCACCCAGGGTCAAGGTCACTGAGGACTTATGTTCACCTTGTCTGTAAGGCAAATGCGTTGACGTTTTTATTATTATCATTATTATTATTATTATCAAGGCTGCAAGCGAGGGGATTACTTCCGTGCACATTGAAAAACAACACAATATTCATAATAATGGGATGCCATGTGATTTTGCATCTAAGGAGATGTGCGATATCTCATGAATATATATATTACAGAATATTAAACAATTGTTAATGTATTAGGTCATAGATAGATACACTTGACTTCAATGATAATTGCTTCATAAGATTGATGTGATATATGAATATAACATATGTGAATAGTGTCTTGTTACTGTTTACTATATCGAGCATTGAGTTGCCATCTCCGCCACCTTTGTATGTACAAGCCATCGTACAGTTTCACCGCTGTGTGTGTTTGACACATACAGCAAGTAATATGCCGGTAAAAGTTGATGCAATACATAATAGACAGATATGACAACGGCAAGCTATACATATTATGCCAGCAAACTATACAAAAGACGAGATGTTTGAGCATTTCTCCTATCAATCTCAAAATCAATTTTGATGTGTAAACTTTCATGCACAGCCTATGTTAGTGTACACGTTACCCATAGGTAAAGCCATAATTGCTCGCATAGTCGGCGAGTAGGCACCAGGGACAATACGCTCAGGTAACTGCTTACATGTCACTGTATTTGATAGCTAATAACAGAGTTCAGTAGTGGGTATATATGGTATGTGTTGTGTGGTTTGCCAGGTAAAAGTGATATACTGTGCGATTTTATGCGTATGAGGATATTTATAATGGTGGTTCATGTTGTTAAAAACACAGGCACAAGCATGTCCAGAAAACTGACATAGTTTACAGTTTGGTGTAATATAATTGATAGGAGTCCGTTCTCCTGGCTTTTCTACATGTGATTAGCTACATTATAGCATATGTTCTACTTCACATTTTGAGTTCTTTCTCAAACGGCAGAACAGGTGAAACTGGCTGATGGCGGCAACACACACAAATGGCCGACTTGGCCACTCCATGTGCCGTATAGGATACAGTAACGAGGCAGTATTCACATATATCACATTTACGAAGCAATTATCTTTGAATCAAACGATGATCATCTATAGAACGGGTCCTTAAGCAACTATTAAAGGTACATTACCACTCAGTAGGCACACAGTGTTCTTCATGGGAATTAAATAAGTGTATAATTGTTCTAAAATTACGAGTGCCCGCTATACAGATATAATAATTTAATAATATTTATTTTACTGATAGTGACTCGCGGTGGTATCAGGCTATTTTCATATGCAAACGAGGCTTAATATTTTTAAAATATTTATACTAATTAAATGTCACATGACAAAATATATTTTCGACATATTATAAAGTATGATCATTGCACATCAAAAAATAAATACAGATAATAAATAGTAATGTCCGTTTGCATTTTAAGGAAACACGGTTATCGCCCCTGATATCAGTGTGGAAATTTACGTCTGATATAAAATTTATAATGCTGCCAATCAACACGTGGGGTAATGGTGAATGAATGTTTACTTTGCCAGATAATGTCTCAGATGATGTCTCTGATATATAGAACAGTTTGTGCCTACTGAGTGTACTTTTAATGATGGACATACAGCAAGTAACATTTGTTCAATTGTATTTAAGTTTTATCAGTATGCACGTATATTTTGGAATATTCACTAATTACATGTTTCAGGTGGCAACACTCCTTGTATTGTCCATGGTGATAATAGCTTTAGGCTGGTGAGTATTCCAAGACGAGTGGTTGGCTCGTCTCATTATCGCTAATGTAACCTTTCTTATATCCTTGTAATTATGCGTGGTTTCCGGGGTGGGGGGATGCAACAATCTACAGTTGTCAATATACGTACTTGTAGGCATCTAGTGTAATGCCATTTGTTCAACAACCGTAAGTGGTAATGCTTACCGAGCAACATACAGTCTCTTAGTGAAAACTAAATGAAATGTTGTGTCACCAACTTCAGAAGACAATTTCTATTAAAATAAAACATGCACATCCATAATTATGTTTTGCGAGGGCACAGCAAACATTTCAGTGAATGCATGACAGAATGCGTGTGCCCAGATAAGACTGCTTATTGCAGTTTTGTTAGGTATTATTAACTCTTTCACCCCTAAGTAACTGGAATGGAGTTTGATGTGTAAACTTTGCAGCCAATCCCAATCGTCAAAACAATATTTTCAAACTAGTCCATTTATAAAAAAGGGGTTGTTTTTGTTCTCAAACATATGAAAATTTCGCGAAAAAAGTGCATATGCTGATGAAACGTCTCGTCACGAGCCGGTGTAACATTAGTTTAAACAATATTTACTTCAAATAATATACATGTATATGTGCATCAACATACATATAAAGTAACTGTGAATAAGGATTCGAAAACAAGCTCACAGAGCTTATGTGAATTATTCTCCTTGACCCTGTTGAAAAATGACACACGGCTCAGTTTTCAACGGATGAGTGATACATTTTGAACGTTGAAAACTGACCCGACCGTTAATTAATGACCCACCTATCCGTGAAAATTGACCCTCGTTAAAATCTGATCACCAACAGTCATCATATTTATTTCAACAATTCAATTCAATTCAATTCAATTTATTAGCAGTTAAGCACAACGTGCTTCTCGCCGTATTTAGATGTTTTGACGGTTCGAGAAGAGCAATGAAAACACAATGTTAACACTGTGTAAAATGTACAAGTGATGACATAATATTATATTGCTATTAACATGCAAAGGCTGTGCATTATGCTACGGTGTATGAATCTATCACAGCAATAACGAACCGCACTTGATGCAACAGACCCACAACCAGCACACACACAGCCATTCCATGTCGCAAGCAATCAAGTTCATTGTAAACAGTGTTAATAGGAGTAAACATATTTGATAATGTACACGAAACTAAGGTAAAGTTTGATGTTCCACAGAATCGTCTTAAGCAAGACGATTCTTTGGAAATTCAAACTTCACGGGATTTATTAAAAAGTTAAGATAATTGTATGAACATTTCGGAGCAGATGCAGATTAATATTCCGCATTTGCTTCGTAATATTCATACCGCTTACAAACCTATATCGAACTGAGATGATTATTTCTAGTATCTGTGGCTATGTACAAGTATTTTGAAAGGCGTTTCAATAGAGATTCATTTTCTGTTGTCATTAGAGCGGTGAATTTAGTCGTACTCGCCCAGCTACAATAATAACGAGGTAGGTGTGTTCTTCGCAATACAGTATAGAATGGACAGACAAGAAGAAAGTGATATTCATTTTCAATAACATTCATGTTACAGAGCCGGCACAAGCGATTTTCTCTAGCAATGTGACGAAACCGCCCTTCTTCAATTTCAAGTGAATGTGCAGAGCAACGGAATCGTGTTAGAGCAATCCGAAAGTTGTCATTTTCTACTGTTTTGAAATACTTTTCCATAGAAAACCCACTTTTGATGGTTCTATATGTTGAAAGTTTGGAGAATTTGCGACATCACTGAACCAGCCCTGTAAGTATTGGTCATATAGTCTCTGTATAACCATATTTAATTGAGGTTGAGATACTTCCTGAGTATTCCATAGATATGAGAAACCTAGATTGTCTAAAAGTGATTTAACATTAGACACCCATGGCGATATTGCAGTGGTCACATCAGCTTCAAATACATGCGAAAGCAATGAGTTATCTGTCAACAAAATTCTGCGCCAGTATTTCAAAATGCGCTCTCTACGCTTGATCACTAGTGGGACGCGACCTAGCTCTCCATATATAGCAAGTGTGCATGTTTGATTTCGCACTTTAACATTTCGCACTTTAACATTGAAAAAGAACCCCGGGTCAATTTCAAATAGTGTCGACCGTTAATTAATGACCCACCTACGTGAAATATTCACACCGGTTAAAATCTGATTCCAACAGTCAGATCATATTTCAACGTAACGATATTCATTTGGCGTTTACCGCCATTTGATCGATTGAAACATGTTAGTCTTAAATTAACTGAAACGAACTGTTATTGGACTTGATTTCAATATAGTGTCCTTTAAGCGATGTAACGATGCTAAGGCATGTTATTATTATATCACCTTCGTATCGTCTTTATCGAGCCTTCTCGTGCCATAAAATCGTGTGTTCGCGTCTTCGCATCGTCTTATCGTAATCTCGCCCTTCCCAGTCCACAGGTCGAAGTGCCGAAACAACGATTGCCCCTTTCGGAACACCGTAATGAACAGTCAATTTTTGTGGCATTGACACATTCATGTAGTGGGTTTTATGCCCACTATGAATGTGGAGGAGACATTTACATTTACACTTGTCTGCCCATCCACCTGTCCCACTTTTACAATACATATCCTTTATTTAAATGCCAGAAATGTGAAATACCTTTGTTCGGACATTTGTTTTAACAGTTTGAACACGCTCTACGCATACATACAATATATTATAATCATTGGCAGGATAAGTGCGACAGTTTCTTCCGTTGAAGGCTTATTCTTTAAATCTACAAAGGGTTTAAAACCTTACTGTGAAGAGGAGATTTCGCGTTAGTCCATGTACATACGTACATACTTTAGTAACACCTTTAATGTTTCAATAACTTATGAACGGCTTCATAGATCTTGATAATAATTGTCCACACTGTGTGTCTACGGATGGTGCGTTGTTTTGCATACGACCCACGTCCGATCACCCAAGGCCAATGTCACTGAGAACTTATGTTCACATCCTTGCAGGCCTGTTCTTTAAACGAAGAAAGGATTTAAACCCTTACTGTGGAGGATTTGAAAGTTTGTTGACTTGTCTTTCCATATTTTTCAGCAAAAACACAATTTGCGATCACATTAGAAGCGCCTCCTATGGGGACGATTCTAATGCGCTGAATTAGTTGTTTTGTAGCGAAATAATAATATAAATTAGGAAATGCACTGTCAAATCGTATATCTCTGCGAACAAAATGTTTTTATTGATAAATAGTAACAATTTGGAAAAAAACAGCAGATGACAATACTTATTCGTTTCCAGGACAGTAAAGTTTAACTAACCATTAAAAAGGGAACCCATATCTGATCTGTTTTCAATGACTGTGAGTCAATTTTTGTTTTGACATTGAAAAAGAACCGTAGGGTATATTTTCAACGGGGTCATCATTTAATGTTACACCGGCTCATATGAGTAAATCTACACTGTTTGCCAATACCACTATACAGGCATGTATTGTTGAAAGGGTTAACCCATTTGATGCGGGATACACTTACACAGGTAATCAAACTGTTCAACCAAATTCTTATCTATTTTAATTTCTTCATGATACGTTGTTACCACCCATTTGAACCGAATCGGCGAGATGATTCAAATGAGTTGTAACAACATATATAATATAAAAAAGAAAAAAATTCTTCAGAGAAATCGTGAATCTGCAGCATGAAGTGAGTTAAACGTAGTGTTGCCTAGTCTTCCAGATATTTAGTGGCTGGTGAAGTATGTGCGGTTTGCTTAACACTTTCAACCCCACATGCCTGTATACTGGTATTTGCAAAACGTGTAGATCAAGATGAGCCGGCACATGACGAGCCGTCTCATCAGGATCTACACTTTTTTCAAGTAATTTTCATATTTTTTTAGAACAAAAAAACGCCCCCTTTTCATAAATGGGCTGGTCTGAAAATCATTTTATGACGATTGAATTGGTTGCAATATTAACATATCAAATTCCATTCCTGTTACGTAAGGGTGAAAGGGTTAACACAGTGGCAAATCCTGCATCTGTATTGGTATTTAATGTTGTACGTAATAAGGTCATCTGCTGGAAAGATGACGGTACATCTAAGTGATATTTCAACCAAATATATCAATTCCATTCATGTATGAACATACTAAAATGCATTAAATCAAGCATTCAATCAATCGACCATTCAATGTCATTCAAGTCCATTCAACTGTTGTTATACTTTGACATTCGACTAAGAAAATGGACCTTAAGCTATGTTCGAGCAATGCCGTGCCAGATCAGTTTAGGCATCCGCTAAGTCTGACCAGAGCGTACCGTCCCCATCATACAATAACGACCCTTTTCTCTGCAGATCGGTCGCGTCTGTCAAGAAGTAATACAATTTGCGTATTGCTTTTATGACTCATACATTGTATATGTATGGATCTGCCTGTTCAGAGTCTCCAATATTCATTATTCAGTAAATATATTGTACCACGACTAACTACATAAAGTAACACCAGGCTGTCTAATCGTGATGTATACTGGTCAGAATTGAAATACATTTTTCATATCGTCGTTATTCATATTATTTTCAGAACTGTCAAAATTCGCCAAAGACACAGACAATCAAGGAGGCTTTGCGTATGCATTTTAAAATATTCAAAAATGATATTGAACCAAACAATAGTGTGTCCGACTTATTATACCAGGCCGGTTTTATCCAAGACACTGACATAGAAAATATTAAAGCTGCAGCCATGCGGGCACGAAGAGCTGATGTTTTGATCAAAGCCCTAGCACGGTCAAAGAAGGCTTCGGAATTTGGCGCATTGATCAACATTCAGAAGGTTTTTATTGAATCAGGATATGCTCACCTCGTGGAGTATTTAAAACCTACAGACAAAGGTAAAATAGAAATATTGATAATGTTTCGCTAAAACACATATGTGACATGCAGTGCTAACATTTGACAAATTCAACTGTAGCACCATCATCACCATCATCATGCGTCACTACTACATTGTTCACCATTGTCATCGTCGTCGCTTTAGATATCCTTATTGTTACTAGCATATATTAAGGGGAACACTTTACAAAAATCGGGGCATACACCTTTATTGATGGTAGGACACATGTGCGACCGGAAAAGAGATCCGTTATGTGTCTGCCTGACGATAGCCTTACTAACCTGTACAATGGGCGGGATATGATATTCTGATATAGAGTCGCTATAATCATTACCATCAACTCGAGTCTGACTGATAGGTACTGCTTGCCTAGCACATACGGATGGGTGCCATTAGATAACCGTAGGAAATCAGTTATCTTGGTCAGGAGAGATTACCATTATTGAACACCATTTGCATTATCATAATTATGTTAATAAACACAAATGTAGGATGACCCAAGTACACATAATCTATTGTCATACCGCAGATAAGTTTCTCGGCTTCTGATTGGCTAGCTTGCCTGGTCATATATATTATATAACCTGCCAAGGCCGTCGAACATAGAGAAATTGCGATTCCCCTCCGGCGCCTCGCGTCCAATGAAGACACATGTTGAAAGCGTCTAGCGATTGCGAATTGTATTCCTCACTAAACACAATAAAACCCCGAATTGATCAATACAAGTAACAAATTGTACACTCAAAACCAGTCTTTATTGTTTATTTTTTCATAAATATTCTTCGCTCATCAAAATATGAGCGAAAAATTAGCCAAAATAACGAAAATTGCTTTTCAAATCTCAACACGCTTGGCTTCGTGACACGGCTATATTTAGGTCACAAACTATGGGTTCCACGCACGAAACGGCGGCGTAGCAATGACAACGAATGTTTGGGAACCAGTCGCATTATTCTAGAGGCGCCAAAGGGAGAGCAGCTCGATAGAGCAGTGGAATATAAATTAAATTACACGATATAAAAAAACTGTCATAAAGTCGTTTTCGATGGATTTCTTACTACTTATTTAGTTTGTTTTCGTTTAATAAAAAATCAAAATGTTCATTTACGCCTTTATATTAAGACTGACGGTAGAAAATCGAATCTCGGATTATTTTTCTTCCTGAAAAAACGCAAAGATCAAAAGAAGAGATATGTTTGTACGGCCAAATACAGGATTTGCGGTATGACAAATACGTTATTGTGATTCTACACAGGCTATATGGTGTAATATTGCCCGTCTGAAGGTATGTTCACCCTCGGCTATCGCCTCGGGTAAACATACCTCCAGACGGGCAATATTACACCATATAGCATGTGTAGAATCACAATAACTTATAATATTGTTGGATCTGCAAGCTTCTCTTCCTTTCATATTTATATACATTGTTTCCATCGTACAGGTGATGTGGAAACCGCACATACCATGGCTATAGATAGAGAGGAGATATTTCGCCGTATGTATGCAGTGGGCGGTAAGTTGGAGGCAGACCTGGAGCCAAGGTTCATTATTGATGACATGCTGCAAAACAAGGCATTGACGTTCAATGATCACCAGGACATTCTGGATACAGTCAATAGGCGCGATCGTGTACACAGTCTGATGAAATACGTCATGACCGACCCGCTACAAAAGTTCCCAATTATGTGCAGTGCATTGCATAACGCTGACGATCAATGTCCTGAGATCGAAGCTGCTTTAACAAATGGTAAAACAGATCCAACCTTAAATGGTAGGTATTCACAATTTATATGTCGTAGTAGTGTGTAGACTTGAGTATTTTACAATCATCTCCAATGTGTAGTTAATTGGGGTGTTTAACATCATTGAAAATTCTATGTAATCATTGTGTAGTTTTTAATGTTTTACAAGTTCATACTTTTGTCTTTTGTTTTGCTGGAACCTGCCATAATACTACACTTTAGCACTGTCGTCCGTTTTTGTGGCTGGAGTTTAGTGTCATCATATTTCATTCTTTTCTTATAGTTATATTTACAACATTATCTTTTATTTCATGTATATATACCGTGTGTTTTTGTTGTGAATATATGTCTTGCCTTGTCTGTGTTTGTACTTTTGAGGCATGGTGGCCAGGTAAGAGGGAGATTTGCGGCGCTGCGCTAACGGGTTCAAGTTGATTGTTTTGTTGACTGCCATTTTCAAGGTGTCACCATTGCTTTCATGTCTTCGTGTATTGTACTCCATTGTGATTTGTTATACCCTCGGCATATTAAATATGTCGATGTGTATATAGTTTTCGTCAATCCGTCTGTCCGTTCGTCCATCCGTCCTTCTGTCAGTAAGATATCAGTTAACGTTTTCGAGTACCCATTATCACTGCCGCGGACAGTCAGATTGTCTTGAAACTTTGTTATCATCCAGATTGTCATTACATAGCCCACCCATGTGGCTTTCATGCCAAATGTTAATGCCAAATTACTTATTTGTTGGTCGGACAAGGCGTCGGTCGGGAGTATCCGTGAGTCCCTGCTCACTTGCTCTCGTTGTTTCCTACTGGGAGTTCTATTTTCTCGATAGTCCATTGAGGAATAGTTGTTGTGGGGCTTTCGTTGCGTTTAATTTACTTTTTATATGTATTTCATGTACTGGTTGTGCAGTGCATGTATGTGCCACGTCCAAGGATCTTCGACCGTCGCAGCATGTGTCATGTATTGATCATGATGTATTGCGTTAGTGTTTTTTATGTGGGTTCATGTGTCTCCTTTGGTGAACTTGTGCTCTATTTTACATTTTTCATTGAGTCATTAGTGTCTTTACGTTTTATATCTTAGCCCTGCATATTCATACTTCTATATTTCCCAGTGTCGTTACCTCAACTGAGTATCCCAATTGTTTTATTAAAGAAACTGAAAGAAAATATGCATGTTATTATCCCCTCGGCGATATGCAAAATGGGGATATAGCGTTAGTCCATGTACGTGCCTACGTTAGTAACACCTTTCATGTTTCAATAACTTACGAATCGCTTCACCGACTTTGATATTTGGCCACAATGTGTGTTTATGGATGGTGCTTTGTTATGCATACGACCCACGTCCGACCGCCCACAGGTCAATGTCACTGAGGCAAATGTCACTGTTTTTAAGGCAAATGCGTTAAAAAAATTATTGTTATTGTTATGCCCCCGCCATCGAATAGTGAGGGGGGCATATAGTGTTACGGGCATCTCTACGTCCCGTCCTGTACGTCCCGCTCGAGTAAATTTCCTTTCATTTAGCTGCTTCATATTTCACACACGCATTGCTCTAGTGGTCAAATCAACGATCATCCCGCCCCGCTAAGCCCAGGGCCAACGTCACACACTTGGTGCGTTCGAAACCTTAACGCTCGGGTAAATGTCTTATAATGTATGTTTCCGTTCACGGATCTGCTTGATATTTCACACATACATTGCTCTAAGGACTCTCTACTGCCCTGGGACGAATACATGATCGTCCTGTCCCCGTTAAGCCCAGTGACAAGGCAAGGTCGCATACATGTACTTGGTGCGTTCGAAACCATAGCGCTCGGGTAAATGTCTTATAATTTATGTTTCCTTGCACGGACGTGCTTCATATTTTACACACGCAATCGCATTGCTCTAATGGTCCTCTTCTGTCCTGTCACAAACCCACGATCAGCACTTTAGTCTCGGGTAAATGACTTATAATTTCTGTTTCCATGCACGGATCTTATTGATATTTCACACATACATTGTTCTAATCGTCCTCTACCGCCCTGTGATATACTTGGTGCGTTCGAAACTCGTGTACATGTCTTATAATTTATGTTCCCTTGCACGGATCTGCTTGATATATCACACACGCATTGCTCTGATGGTCTGCTGTCATGCTGTCATGCTGTGACAAATCCACACTTCTCTTGCCATCTGTGTTTTCAAATGTGCCTCGTGTTCTTTGGCTGCCAGTGGGAATTCGTGTGCCGATAGGTCACGTTTCTAGTTTTTATTTATTATCAATGTTGCCAGCGAGGGGATTAGCTTGTATGCAGTCATTACTTCATCCAAACGGATGTGATGAATTCTGTGTGGTCCTCCAAAATGCTATGCTAACTTTTATTTTACTTTAATGACAAAATATCGTATATGTTGAGTCACATTTGCTGAAAGCGAGACATAGTGATGTTAACAATGTCTGCACAGTTGTACACATTCTACTGATGTATTACTAATACATGTTATTGTGTCCTTTTACATCGGGTTCGTTTCTGCTATGAACTTTGACAGTACTGCACAGCATGTGACACAAATGAACAGGTGCAATACAATCGCACTTGTAATGTACATTTTTCTATTTGGCCATGGCTCTATTGACTATGTCGAGTAATCTTATATATCTGTAACAGTAAGTTGGATTTGCTTGAAACTGTATATTCTTCTTTATCATTACCAATAATCTCATAATATAGCCCATCCGTGCATCTCCCGTCCCCAGGATCAGTTCGAAATGGCTTAGACCTTTACAATGAAGCAATACGCGGCCATATAACAATATTCTGGTCCGATAAAACTACACATGCCATTTAATCATACGTGCACGGTGAATTCGTACATACTATGTCACTAAAAGTAAATCCAACCTTCAAAAACAAAATAAAATATTCTCGGCACATGACGGGAGGTTGTCAGTACAGCTATGACAAGTGAATTCGCGCTTACAGCAGTTTTCTGGCTTCTCTGGATTTACGATTTGATCTACTCCTGCGTACAAATGGAAGCATTTATTTTGAGATGACCTCTGAAAGGTATAAATAATCAAATATGTCCAGACTAGCGAACACATCAACGTTATCATTTAAGCGACTACGTCATGGTTTTGAAGGTTGCAATTTATATTAAAAGTGTAATCAAAACACGTGTTATGCACATCAAATGTCCTATCCATGTATATTCGTTTCATGTTATATTTATAATTAAATAACGTTTAATACATTTTCATTTCCATGACCAGTTGCTGCCATGTACCATCTAGTTTCCACTTTACTTTCCAAGTACCTCGTATGCTGTAAGCTTCATTCTCTTCTTTATCATCATCCCATATGTGCATTCTATAGCCCAACCAGGTAACCCCATGCCCAATGCTATCAAAGTACCTTTACATATTTTGCAGAACTGTAAATGTTTACGAGAATGTGCCTTGCAGCGCTAACCATAAACATGTACATATATTGTATATCCTGGGACTATCAAATACCTCGGCGGGCACGATGCAGGCATTCTTTTCGATCTGGTTAACTTTCGTACATGTACACGTTTGAGTATTAATATTTCTATTAAAATATGTTATAAACATGTACAGCATGTGTATATTTTATAGTTTCATTATGAATTGTACATGCTTTGTTACTCTCGTCATCAAAAATCATCATTATTTACCCCTAAAGCTTCTGTTGCTGGGTTTGTCTTTCCATATATATTTTCTGTGCATTTTATTTTATTTACAGACTTCGTTCCAAGCTACAAGTTGACTTTGACATTGAACGAGTGCAAACTGGAACAACGCTACAATGAAGGTAGTTATGTGATCTTCGCTTAAATCTGTGCTCGGGTGCATTTATGCAACGGCGCAGTCCGGGACATAATATAATAAGCGCAATAAAACTGCACTCGTATACTAGATTGTTCAGTACGTCGTGTTGGGCGATTATCTTGTGACTTTTTCTTCTAAGTTATGACCCGTACTTTTTATGGTTGAGCAACGATTACTGATTACAACAGTGGATTAAATGTTTCCCTCTGCTGTTTGTTACTTAACAGTAATGTTATATAAATAACTTCATGACAATGATTAATCACACTGTGTCGTTATGGTGGCCTTTACATGTAGTAGAACGGTCGTACTAAGATAATCGGACATAGTTATGTACTGCCTGGCGGTAGAATCCGGCTTTTATTTCGACTTGGTAGTGTGTTCGTCTCACGCAGGTGACCTGGATTCGACCTCGGTGCTGGTAAAATATGTTTCACTTTAAAACATTCCTCTCGTACTTAAATGGTGTCGGTGAACCAGGATATATTACCCTTTAAGTTAATAATAGGTAAAGTCATATCATGTATGAAGTCGTTCATACACAATAAATTAGGTCTATAAAAGAACCTGAAATGTATATTTAGACATTTGCGAGACACATGTGTATTTGCAGGAAAGAGGAATGTAGTAAATCGGCCGTAGTAGTTCGACCCATAGCTGCCGGCAAAATCTTTTTTTCTTCACATTATAGGACATTATCTCACATTACATACCTAAATTTAATTGTTTTTGTCTCACCCACGTTAGTGGAAAGGGAGACATAGCGGTCACAATTCCGACGGCGTTGGCGGCGGTGGCGGCGGTGGCGGCGGTGGCGGCGACAACGTAGTAGGCGTAAGTCAAAATGTTGAATATTTCATAGGTTAGTCGGATCAGTATCTTCCTCACATTGATAACTATACACCGAGTGTCATTCGGGTACTTTTGACCCCTTTTTATTTTCACTTGTTAGTCTCCTTTATTGATTTATTCATTATGCGCTTCTGTTTATTTGGTTATTTTGTTTACTGTTTACTATGTTTGGTCTTAGTATACTGTATTGGAATGCAGATTTAAAGCTCATGTCCCATTGATTAGGCACACAATATTCTATATCGGAATTAAATAAGTGTATACTTGTGTAACTATTCAGGACCACCAGTTTTAAAGATTACGAGTGACCACTATACAGATATAGTGTGTCCCCTTAAACTATATTTATCGACAGATTATAAAGTATGGTTATTGCACATTAAAAATTTATAGAGAGAATACATATTTGTTCCCATTAATTTTAAGGAAAGACGGTTATTGTCTCTGATATCAAGAATGTTAATTCACTTTTGATATAAAATGTATATTTAATGCCAATTAATGCGGTAATGGTAAATGAATGTTCATATTGCTCGGACAATGTCATATCCTAAGGATGGACGAACAATGTACGCCTTCCTATGTTGGATTCCAGGTTTAACATTTCTGTTCTGTTTATTAGATATATGTATGCCGGTCAGTGAAGTTAAACAATGATCATGCATAAAGTAAAGTACAAATATAACTGTGATCATAACTCGACGTATATATTCTATGTTCCTACACAGAACATGGATTACCTGAATGATATACTATTTACAAGCAAACTTTATAGTAGCTAAAACTACATGATATTTCAACATGTATGCTTGGATTGCCACTTGCATGTGCCACTCAAAACATTACACAGTGTTTACTTTCAGTATTGGAAAATATATAGACTGCATTAAAACCATGTGATAATGGTTGGTAGATTTGACCAGCAATATTGAAATTCACTGTTTAGTTGGCAGACAATAAACACAACTTTGGGATATAAAGAAACGTTCAAAATGTTATTAGTTATAAGGTCTGCATGTGAATCGACTGTCTCAACACAAACTGTATTCGATTAATATCTGGTTTGTTCCACGTTTTCCTACCGACCTACTTTTGTCCATCATAGTCCATTAAACACATTAAATCCCGAAACGAAACTATCCAAACCTAAATACGTTTTATAAATAATAAAAATATCACTCTCCCCGATGATTTGTTGTTACGGAATTTAGTCAAATATTTATTTTATATTGAAATCAATTTGTCTATGGGATATTCAGATGGGGGCTAAAATATATATATTTTTTAAATAATTGTCGAATTTGTAGACCGATTTTCAAAATCAATATTTTTAGCTCACCTGAACGAAGCTCATGTGAGCTATTGTTACCGCAATGTGTCCGTCGTCGTCCGTCGTCCGTCGTCGTCCGTGAACATTTTCAAACGTCTTCTCCTCGGTAACCATTGGGCCTATAGTCACCAAACTTCATGGTCATGGTCCATAGGTAGGGGGATAACAAAATTGTTAAAATTACGTCATTACGTAATCCAAGATGGCCGCCGTCTAAAAATAGCACAAATTCTTCAAAAATCTTCTTCTCAAGAACCGCCAACAGGATTTCGACAAAACTTGGTAGGAATGATCGATGTACAATGCTCTTTCAAAGTTGTTAAAATGACGACCCCGGGGTCAAAAATGGGCGTGGCCCGTGGGGTTAAATTGGGGTCAAATTTTATTTTTTACCAAATACGGTCCTGGTATATATCAAATCGTAGGTATCAACGAGGCGATAACTCCGGTGCATTTATTGTCGAAATTGGATGGTTAAGTCATCCAAGATGGCCGCCGAAAGGTCAAAAGTTCTTTTATTAGAGATTTCAAAATTCTTCTTCACACGAAACGCTTGGCCCATGGTGGCAAAACTTCGCAGTTATGGTCCATGGGTGAAGCCTTTTCAGATTTGGTAAAATGGAGGTCATCGCTAATCCAAGATGGCCACCGTCTAAAAATAGCACAAATTCTAAAAAAATCTTCTTCTCATGAACCGCTGGCTGTATTTCGACGAAACTTGGTAGGAATGATCGAGGTACAATGCTCTTTCAAAGTTGTTAAAATGGTGACCCCCGGGTGAAAAATGGGCGTGGACCGTGGGGTCAAATTGGGGTCAAATTTTGTTTTTGACCAAATACGGTCCTTGTATATGTCAAATCGTAGGTATCAACGAGGCGATCACTCTGGTACATATTTTTTCGAAATTGAATGGTCATGTCATCCAAGATGGCCGCCGAAAGGTCAAAAGGTCGTTCTTTTATTAGAGATTTCAAAATTCTTCTTCACACGAACCATGGTGGCCAGACTTCACAGTTATCGTCCATGGGTGAAGCCTTTTCAGATTTGTTAAATGGCGGTCGTCGCTAATCCAAGATGGCCGCCGTCTAAAAATAGCACAAATTCTTAAAAAATCTTGTTCTCATGAACCGCCTGCCGGATTTTGACGAAACCTGGTAGGAATGATCGATGTAGAATGCTCTTTCAAAGGTGTTAAGATGGTGACCAAATATGCTCATGTCATATATCAAATTGAAGGTATCGATGAGGCGATTCCTCTGGTGCAATATTTGTCGGAATCGGATGATTATGTCATACATTATGGCCGCCAAAAGGTCCATTTATTCGAGATTTTGAACGTCTTTTTCTCAGGAACCACATGGCCGATGCTGGCCAAACTTCATAGTAAGTTAAGATCCTTGGGTGAAGCATTTTCAGATTTGGTAAAATGAGAGTCATCGCTTAATCCAAGATGACTGCCATCTAAAAATAGCACATCTTTTTTTAAAACACATATGAACTCAATGTCACATTCTCCTCTGGTGTTCATGGATTCAGGTGAGCGAATTAGGGCCATCATGACCCTCTTGTTTTGTATTCTTAGTTACACCACTTCCATGTTATCTAGCCAGGTTTCGGATTCATTCTCATTCTTGTTTTCGTTTCTCATTATCCTCGCTGTACAGCTCCTTGTTTTATTAAATTCCCATAGGAAATTTGTTTTTCTAAAATCAATATTTGATTAAATTTCATCAAATAACAAAATTGGTGGAATATGAATGTTAGTTATTGATGAAACCTACTAACATTTATATACGTTTTAGATTTAATGTGCGTAATAGCCAAAAGTAGGTTAGCATGAATACGCGGAACAGAAAGTATTGATTTATTGCCGAAATGTGCGTCTGTATCATATCTACACGTAGTATTGTTTATATACACAGGAGCTACCCAGCATGCATATATAAAGTTCAACTTAATTGGCAAGCGTGAAGAAGTCGAAGTTATAGAAATGGATGTAGTGGAAGAAAATACAAAAAGTCCCAGCCACAGTTTGGAAGCAGAGGTACTCATTAAAATCTGAAATTAGTTCTTAGCAATTTCGTTTGTTAATTCATCAAATTGTTATTCAATACAAGTTGGGAAATTCTGCATTGTACATATACTTTGATTAGTCTTTTTATGGACGCCGGCGAAGCATTTTGTGTTACATATTGTTGCCACCTTGACCACCTGTCCGAGATGTGCATTACTATTTTCGGATTAGATTGAAACTTCATATACGTATTGGTCATCATCCATACGTTTCATTATAGAGCCCACCCATGCCGCGCATGTGTTCAAGGTCAAGGTCAACATTTTTGAGGGGTACATCCACCAGTGTTAGTTGTATGCAGTTTTTAGTAGCGAATATCACCTGCAGCATCTTTAATTGTTAATACAAGTTAGTTCACTGTAGACGCCTCTGTCTCTGTAACAACTATCGTAAACGATTTATGAACGCCACATTATGGTAAACATGGTATTGATATACCCATTACATAATTTGGAAACCCACTTTACTATGAAAATAAATAGCAATTCAGTATATATCTACTCCGGAATAGGTTCATCAAATTCGCGTATTACACTGCTGTCACATCTGTAATTGCATAGTGTTTGTCCAATAACATTTTTATTTCCTTGTTGCGTTTTTAAATCGTTTCAGTATAGTGTGTGCTTTTTCGTTATCTATGATATACAATTAAAATTCTCGTTGGGTCATACTATTGTATCCCCCGGACGAAAGTCGGGGATACTATGGATTTGACACCAAACCGAACATCGTCCGCATCCCACAGGTGTGTTGCGCGCAAGAATGATATACTACTTGCTTCACTAACTAATTTTCGAGTTCTATCCCTTTGTCTTTTACGAACAGGTGTCTTGTCCGGAGCATAACCCGAATATGTTTCTGAATATTTTCATGAAACATCACACATGCATAGACCACGACCCGAAGATGTGTCGCGTGCAATAATGATATCTCTTGCCTCACGAATATTTTAATTATCTCCCTTTGATTTCAACATACTGATTTCTTATCTGGCATATAACTTGAATACCCTTTGAAATGTGTTCATGAAATTACTCGCATGCACAGACTACGGCCAAAAGGTGTGTTGTACCCAAGATAGACAACACTTGCATCACTATTTCTATATCACGCTCTCTTTGTTTTTTCGCAGAGTTGTTGAACATTCCAAACTTTATTATTCTTTGGATTATTTATTGATGTGGAAAACAATGAGAAAAATATTCTTCAAGTAATGTCTTTCATGTACATGATGCTGAAATGTATGTATAGTTGCTCATTAAATGAGCCGTCTCTTAGAATTCTTATAGAATGGAAATTGTACATGTTACTGTATTGTTTTATTATACGCCCCCCCCCCCCCGCAACGAGTTGTGGGGGGATATACTGGAGTCAGGTTGTCCGTCTGTCCGTTCATGCATGCGTCCGTCCGTCACTAAACTTAACATCAGAGGAATATGTTATAACTTATATTTCCTTCATCTAAAATGCTTAATAGTTCACATACACATGCATTCCTGTAAGGCTCTACTACCATGATGTGCCAAATCCACGACCGTCCAACCCCCGCTGATCCCAAGGTCAAGGTCAAATACTTAGTCTCTTTACAAAACTTAACATCAGAGAAATATGTTATAACTTCCATTTCCTTAATCTAAAATGCTTAATATTTCACACATGCATTCCTGTAAGGCCCTGCTACCATGCTGCGCCAAATCCACGACCATCCAACCCCCGCTGATATCAAGGTCAAGGTCAAATATGTGGTCACTTTGCAAAAACGTTAACATCAGAGAAATATGTTATAACTTCTATTTCTTTCTTCGAAAATTCTTAATATTTCATGCATGCATTCCTCTAAGGCTCCTATCATGCTGTGACAAATCCCCGCTGATCTCGAGGTGAAGGTCCCATACTTTGTCTCTTTACAAAACTTAACATCAGAGAAATCGGTTATAACTTCTATTTCCTTGATCGGATCTGCTTCACATTTCACACACGCATTGCTCCAATGGACCTGTACAACCATGTGACAAATTCAAGTTCGTGCTGCCCCCGCTAAGCACAGAGTCAATGTCACAAGCCCACACACTTGGAAATGTTTTACATATTTAGGGGTACCTGGGCCCACGCGGGGGTATTCCGTAAACCTCACTTACTGATCTAGTTTTTATGTATGTTTATGATATACAGTTGATAAGACGTAAATAAACAATTTCACCTGCAAGAACTCTTACCTTATTAATTATCCCCCTTTATTTTAATGGCTGCCTGTAGGCAAATAGGGGGATACACATGCGCTTGTGAACAAAAATCAATTTCTAGTTATAATCATAAGTTGGTAAAACTGATCATAAAATGTATCATGCTGTATGCACATGTATATTACCTTTGTTGCAGGCGATGGAGATTGGGCTCTCACCAGAAACGTTTAAATTCTCTTCAATTAAAATTAATCTACAAGTACATGACCCAGATTCATATCAGAAACTGGTATTGGCTTGTCAGAACAAGGTGCCCTTTGCAGCAACATGGCTTCAAACCCTTCTGGATGCGGAAACCATAACAAAACTGAGGAACGCCAAGACTAATGAGATCAAGGTTACCGTTTCATTTACAAAACCAAATGTTGGAGAAGGTATTTGAATTTTCAGTTCAGAGGTTTCGAATTCATGAATGTTCAATTCAGATGTCAATACATTAATTCTGGTGAATTGCATTTTCAGTTTTTATACGTCTATTTGAAAAAAAAACGGGACGTAAATATAAGTCACGCTGTACTGGGCGGCGGACGGACACAGCTTGCCCTCTCAATAACTCTAATAGTTCTATTTCTCAGAAATTTCTTCTCGGAAATTTGGTAAACATATTTATCATGGCAAGAGGAAGAACAATATTGATTTGCAAAACAAATCGGATGCATTATGATATTATCAATTATGATATTATCAAACATGTAGCTACGTATAGTATATGGCGCATCATATTCCTTGCCGAAAGAATGCGACTGGTTTTACTTTGTAATTGGGCTCTAATAAAACATGTACATGCTCGTTTTCCGAGGAAATTGATAACTACATGCAAATCTGTTTGTCAAATACAAATACTCTATACTGCATGCATGCTATTTAATATCCACATAATTGGTACATGTGTTCTCTATTTCATTCAGGTCAGTGTTCTTGCAAGTTCACCAAGGAAGCTATTGTTGAAAACTTCAGCATGATAGAAAGAGAGATGCCCAATGTAGAAGATCTTCTTCCAGCCTTCCTGAAATTTGATGGAATCAGTAACGAATGCAAACATGAGTTTAGTGAGGTTTTAGACAAACCAGTAGAAACAAGGAAAAATGAATTTTTGATGAAACTACTCAGAATGAATGACGAATGCAAACTGTACTGTTGTCTGTTTGCAAAAGAATTGAAACGGCTTGGAAAAGACAATCTTATAAAGAACGTCACCCAGCCTCAACATGAGAATGGTAAGAAGCTTATATAAATTCATCGATTGCATAATATGTATGGAACCCACTTTTCCGATGTTTCGGCACAAGGCCTTGTCAAGGCCTTATGCCGAAACGTCGAAAAAGTGGATTCCTGGTTTTTGCAGAATTCTTGAAAATATTAATTGTATTATTGCGGACAGATTAACACTATTATAGTATAGAGAATAACCACCAGTCTTTGTCGGATAGGTAATATATAGAGAATACCATGCTAGTGTCATTTGATATCAAGTTTATCAGGCAAGGCTAGGAAACGCACAGGAATTCCGAGGCTTGCCGAACTATTCGTCTCACGAACGGTTTAACATATTTGGATGAAACTTTGTCAGAATCGTCGACAACTAATGCTCTTTCACATTTATTTAACTGGGTATGAACATGCGCCCGGGCGATCAAAAAGTAGGTCAAATATAATTGTTTTATATCAAATCGTTGGAGTCGATTGCTTCCCATGATATCGATTGACTCAGGTGAGCGACATATGGCCTTCATAACCATATTGTTTATACACTGACTGCTGATCCTGCTCATTTTTGATTTCTGGGTGTCATCGTGTTATGAAATCATATGACTGTATAGTATAGAGTAAATGCTGCTTGATAAATCGTCTACTGAATGTCATAGGCACTAACTGCGCTGGCTGCATTGCAAGATAAAATGAGTAAAATAATGGTAGTTCTTATTAAGTGGTGTAATGATTTTGTTTCAATATACATGTATATGATGTATGCAACAAAAAATTCAACATTGCGAAAATCTACCCAAATGGCCTGCAAAAATACATAAGGTAATACTCAAATGTCAGATAAAAAGGTTAATACATGTATGTTTCAGCTGTGGATCAACATGTCCGACTCAGGGTGAGGAATATTAAAAGAAACTACAGTATGCTTCTGAAAGAAATTGAGCCGAAACAATTCATTGCCGTTCTGCAGGGGAACCAAATGGCCGAAGAGAACATATTAAAGGCAACAGACAAGATGAAAAGGGCTGGTCTGTTTTTGGATTTTGTTATCAGTCAAGGTCAAAAGTGTGTAAATGCATTTGCACAAGAGTTGGAACGGCTCAATATGTCCGGTGTCCTGAAGATATTGAAGGGTTCTGCCCTACCACTGCCAGATGGTGAGTATGTATGTACCGTGACACATTTGTGACCAGCATAAGTCACGTACATGTACTAGCATCAACCGCGCTCTCTGATTAGGGCATACATTGGTCTAGATGTATTCAACGTATAAATAGTAGAGTATCCTGTGAATAAGGAAATATGTAAGATTGACGATAGTTCCGAGCTTTATGACTTTATGACTGAGGTATATTTTCTCAGCCATTGCCATGCTTTATTGTTAATGTACAATAAGTTACTTAATATGTTTGTGCCTGTACATGGTATACACTATTATTATTAGGAAACCATTGAACATAAAGTGTATTAGAGTTCCGAATCAGATGAGGTGAAGTATGTGTGTGATCTTTGGCGTATTTTGCTATATATTCATGCATTGATAAACGTTTCTGAGCAAGTACTGTAAACATCCCCTCGCCGATAACCAAGAGGGCATATAGCGTTAGCCCATACGTTGTGCATACGTACGTGCGTTTATTTGGTTATTATCAGGGTCAAGCGTGCCATCGATGGGATTAGCTTAGTGATAACGGTGCCCTTGTTATACCCCCCGCAATGAGTTGTATACGTAATGAGTTGTGGGGGGGGGGGTAACTGGAGTCAGGTTGTCCGTCCGTCCGTCCGCGTAAACTTAACAGCAGAGAAATATTGTTATAACTTCTACTTCCTTCATCTAAAATGCTTAATATTTCACACATGCATTCCTGTAAGGCTCTACTACCAAGCTGTGCCAAATCCACGACCATCCAACCCCCGCTGATACCAAGGTCAAGGTCAAATACTTAGTCTCTTTACAAAACTTAACATCAGAGAAATATTGTTCTAACTTCTATTTCCTTCATCTAAAATGCTTAATATTTCACACATGCATTCCTGTAAGGCTCTACAACCATGCTGTGCCAAATCGACGACCGTCCAACCCCCGCTGATCCCAAGGTCAAGGTCAAATACTTAGTCTCTTTACAAAACTTAACATCAGAGAAATATTGTTCTAACTTCTATTTCCTTCATCTAAAATTCTTAATATTTCACACATGCATTCCTGTAAGGCTCTAATACCATGCTGTGCCAAATCCATGACCGTCCAACCCTCGCTGATCCCAATGTCAAGGTCAAATACTTAGTCTCTTTACAAAACTTAACATCAGAGAAATAAGTTATAACTTCTATTTCCTTCATTGAAAATTCTTATTATTACGCTGATCCCAAGGTCAAGGTCACATACATAGTCTCTTTACAAAACTTAACATCAGAGAAATATGTTATAACTTCTATTTCTTTCATTGATAATACTTAATATTTCATATGCTGTGACAAATCCCCGCTGATCTCGAGGTGAACGTCACATACATACCATATAACCTCGAATGAACGCCCCCTCCTAATAAACGCCCCCCCCCCCAACCCCCCAATAAAAAAAAAAGTAATTGCTCATTGCTCCAATGGACCTCTACCACCCTGTGACAAATAAACGCCCCCCCCCTTTCGTAAAATGTAACGCCTCAGGGGGCGTTAATTCGAGGTTATACGGTAGTCTCTTTACAAAACTTAACATTAGAGAAATCGGTTATAACTTCTATTTCCTTGCTCGGATCTGCTTCACATTTCACACACTCATTGCTCCAAGGGACCTCTACCACCCTGTGACAAATTCACGTTCATGCCGCTCGCGCTAATGCCAGAGTCAAGGTCACAAGCCCACACACTTGGAAATTTGTACATATTTTAGGGGTACCTGGGCCCACACGGCGGGTATTCCGTAAGCCTCGCATACTGACCAATCTAGTTAATTCAACTCTTTCTGTTAAACCCTTTCAACAATACAAACAAGAAAGTCAATAATCTGCAGCATTTGTCACTATTACTCACCACTAACAAAATCTACATTTCGTCATTAATGAAATAGTCCATGTATTAGTATGAAAAGAAACCGATGTAGGATATCAAGGTTTACGATACCTTGGCATCTATAACTCTGTTGTTAACACATCGTGCTCATGTAGACATGTACATTTGTATAGTCCATTTTGGAAAACACTGTCATTCACACAGTTCCGATGCAGAACATTTGGACATAATGATGCTGTATTACTCACCTTGTACATCTCTGTGTCAGATACATGTATGACCTTACTGGCAAAATGATATGTTGATATCTATGCCAACCAGTGTTGCTAAGCCATCACTTTCGTTGTCGTTGGCTGCCAATGGCTTTGGCAGGGCACATTTATAATTCTTATTTTATTCTTCAGGGCCCTCTGTCCTAAAGAGAAACCTTGTGGCCAACTACAGAAAACTGGTTGATGAAATAGAACCAAGGGTTTTCCGAAAAACATTTTTGGAGAGACGCATTTTCTATGCCAAACATTTTGACGAAGTTGCTAAGCTGAGGTCACGACAGGACAGGGCTGTTGCTTTATTAAAGCTGGTTCTTAGAAACGGAGAATCCGCTGTTCAGTGCTTGGTGGATGCATTACAAATCAACGAGTATGATCATCTGGTGGAATTGATGACTAAAGTAGCAGGTAATATACCCTGTATGTGGCCGATGATTGCGTTCAGTAGTTCATGCCCCTGAAAGGTCAGATTGACCTGGGGCTTCATACGATTGTATGAAATATTCAACTTTCATTCTATACCTACATACATCCACTTTCACCAGCAACTGTCTTCCCATGTCATTATGCATATTTCCTTTCATAATATGTGCAATGTTCATTTGCCAGTCCAGCCATTGCCCAAGGAAAATGTCTGAAGAGACGGGGTGTTATGCGTTTAATGTCGGTACATGTATGCTACTTATTTTTATCTAAATCAATAGAAAATGGAATTCTCATAAATACATACATATGCATTGGTCCACCTGTCCATCACAAAAAAAGAAAACCTGATTTTTTTTTTCACAGAATTTCTTGGTATTTGGTAGAAATAAAAATTTCGCATACATTGTACTATGCATTTCATTCCACCTCGCCCCTGCTACCTTTGTGGCTACACGGTTACCTACACATCCCAGTGTGTCCACGACCAATCGTAATAAATGTATAGTATGAGTAAACAGTAAACAACTTGTACTATTGGTTCCTCCAGATTTGTTTGTATTAACGTATCATCATGCATTTATTCAATGCATAATTATGTGGCAAACTGTTCTTTCTTAGGGTATGATAATAAACTATGCTACGATGATCTCATGCACCTGTGTTAATTTTGTAGATGATAATACAGAATGTCCTCAATTAGCTGAGACAGGTCAAGCAAACAACTGTATGGTATTTACCGCCTCGTTTGATGTCCACTATGAAAACGGTAATCAAAAAGTAGTATTTTTATGCATTGGACGACGTTCGGTGTATTATATGAGCCGCGTCGCGAGAAAACCTGGGAAATGTTTGGTCAAGTCGACATTTTGTTACGATGACAATGGTATTTGTAATGATGAATTGAACGATTTGTATTTGTTCATGATATCTGCAATATTCATTAAGATATTAGATTTTATACAACACTACTATGAAGGTCGTTTGAGCAAATGAGACGTCACGTAAAGGCGACGTCAATCGACGTCAACACGACGTTACCGTCTTGGTAATACATGAATGCGACAAAGACAAACCGGCACGTTCATGTACCAGCAAATATAAACGTGCGTGGGTACGGCGGATTCGGTATGCTGATTTATTCTTTTTGACGCGTGTTTACTGAGCGTTTTAACAATTTATAATTGTAGAAAACCACGAAGTATATGAAACAGACAGTAATATTTACTGTCCAGGTATGTCATATCTGTATTGATTAACTCATTGTTAGCTCGCCTGCACGAAGTGCATAAGAGCTTATGGCATACCCCCGGCGTCGTCGGCGTCGTCGGGGCGTCAGCATCGGCGTCGTCCACAAACTTAACGTTGGGTAAATGTCGTATAACTTCTGTTTCTTTTCATGGAACACCTTGTTATTTCATACATGCATTCCTCAGATGACCCTCTATCACGCTGTATCAAATCAATGACCCACCACAAAGCCCTTACCCCAAGGTCAAGGTCACAAACTTGGCACATTCATAAACTTAACGTTGGGTAAATGTCTTCTAACTTCTGTTTCCTTTCATGGAACACCTTGTTATTTCATACATGCATTCCTCAGATGACCTTCTATCATGCTGTAGCAAATCCATGACCCACCACCAAGCCCTTACCCCAAGGTCAAGGTCACAAACCTGGCACATTCATAAACTTAACGTTGGGGTAAATGTCTTATAACGTCTGGCTCCTTTCATGGAACACCTTGTTATTTCATACATGCATTCCTCAGATGACCCTCTATTATGCTGTCGCAAATCCATGACCCACCACCTAGCCTTTACCCCAAGGTCAAGGTCACAAACTTGGCACATTCATAAACTTAACGTTGGGGTAAATGTCTTATAACTTATGTTTCCTTACATGGAACACCTTGTTATTTCATACATGCATTCCTCAGATGACCCTCTATCGTACAGTTCCAAATCCATGACGCACCACCTAGCCCTTACCCAGGTCAAGGTTACAAACTTGGCACATTCATAAACTTAACGTTGGGGTAAATGTCTTATAACTTCTGTTTCCGTTCATGGAACACCTTGTTATTTCACACATGCATTCCTCACATTCCCTGTATCATGCTGTAGTAAATACATGACCCACCACCTAGCCCTTACCCCAAGGTCAAGGTCACAAACTTGACACATTCATAAACTTAATGTTGGGTAAATGTCTTATAACTTCTGTTACCTTTCATGGAACACCTTTTTATTTCATACATGCATTCCTCAGATGACACTCTATCATGCTGTAGCAAATACATGACCCACCACAAAGCCCTTACCCCAAGGTCAAGGTCACAAACTTGCCACATTCATAAACTTAACTTTGGGTAAATGTCTTATAACTTATGTTTCCTTTCATAGAACACCTTGTTATTTCATACATGCATTCGTCAGATGACCCGCTATCGTGCAGTAGCAAATCCATGACCCACCACCTAGCCCTTACCCCAAGGTCAAGGTTACAAACTTGGCACATTCATAAACTTAACGTTGGGGTAAATGTCTTATAACTTCTGTTTCCTTGCATGGAACACCTTGCTATTTTACACATGCATTCCTCAGATGCCCTGTATCATGCTGTAGCAAATCCGTGACCCACCACAAAGCCCTTACCCCAAGGTCAAGGTCACAAACTTGCCACATTCATAAACTTAACTTTGGGTAAATGTCTTATAACTTATGTTTCCTTTCATGGAACACCTTGTTATTTCATACATGCATTCCTCAGATGCCCTGTATCATGCTGTAGCAAATCCATGACCCACCACCTAGCCCTTTTCCCCAATGTCAATGTCACAAACTTAGCACATTCATAAACTTAACGTTGGGGTAAATGTATTATAACATCTGTTTCCTTTCATGGAACGCCTTGATATTTCAAGTATGCATTCATCTGATGATACTCTATCATGCTATAGCAAATCTATGACCCACCGCCCATCCCTTACCCCAAGGTCAAGGTCACAAACTTAGTACATTCATAAACCTAACGTTGGGGTAAATGTCTGTTTCCTTTCATGGAACGCCTTGCTATTTTATACATTCCTCAGATGACCCTCTATCATGCTGTAGCAAACACACAAACCACCACCCAACCCTTACCCAAAAGTCAATGTCACAAACTTAGATTGTTCATAAACTTACCGTTGGGGTAAATGTTGTGTAATTTCTGTTTCTTTACACTTTGAACACCTTGATATTTCATACATGCATTCATCTGATTATACTCTAGCGTGCTATAGCAAATCCATGACCAACCCCACCCCTTACCCCAAGGTCAAGGTCACAAACTTAACACATTCATAAACTTAACGTTGGGGTAAATGTCTGATAACAACTGTTTCCTTTGGTGGAACGCCTTGATATTTCATACATACATTTCTCAGATGACCCTCTATCATGATGTAGCAAATCAACAACCCACCACCCAACCCTTACCCCAAGGTCAATGTCACAAACTTAGCATGTTCATAAACTTTACAGTGGGGTAAATGTTGTGTAACATCTGTTTCTTTACACTTTTAACGCTTTGATATTTCATACATGCATTCATGTGATGATCCTCTATTGTGCTACAGCAAATCCATGACCCACCCCACCCCTTTCCCAAGATCAACGTCATAAACTTAACGTTGGAGTAAATGTCTTTTTAGCTCGACTATTCGAAGAATAGTTAAAGCTTATGTAGTCACCCCGGCTTCGGCGTCGGCGTCGGCGTCACCGTCACGCATTGGTTAAGGTTTTTAGTCAAGCTTGTATGTGTAATACTACTGGCCCTACACCAACCATACTTGGGCAACTTCATCTCCTAGTGATACATCAATAACCCCTGATCTATATTTGATCTTGACCTACATTTCCTCTTGAATTACTTAGATAATTCCCCTTGGTTAAGGATTTTAGTCAACCTTGGTTAAGGTTTTTAGTCAAGCTTGTACATGGAATACTATTGTGCATACAGACACCATACTTGGACAACCGTTTCTCATAGGGATGTACATCAATAACCCCTGATCTATATTTGACCTTGACCTACATTTCCACTTGAATTACTTACTTAATTCCCTTTGGTTAAGGTTTTTAGTCAAGCTTGCATATGGAATACTAGTGGCCCTACACCAACCATACTTGGACAACTTCATCTCCTAGTGATGTACATCAACAACCCTTGACCTATATTTGACCTTGATCTACATTTAACCTTGAATTACTTAGTTAATTCCCATTGGTTAAGGTTTTTAGTCAACCTTGGTTAAGGTTTATACTCAAGCTTGTACATGGAATACCATTGTGCATACAGACTCCAGACTTGGACAACCTTTTGCTCATATTGATGTACATGAATAACCCCTGATCTATATTTTACCTTGACCTACATTTTCTCTTGAATTACTTAGTTAATTCCCCTTGGTTAAGGTTTTTAGTCAAGCTTGTATATGGAATACTCCTGGCCCTACGCCCACCATACTTGGACAACTTCATCTCCTAGTGATATACATCAACAACCCCTGACCTATATTTGACCTTGACTTACATTTAACCTTGCATTACTTAGTTAACTCCCCTTGTTTAAGGTTTTTAGTCAAGCTTGTACATGGAATACTATTGTGTATAGACACCATACTTGGACAACCTTTTCTCATAGTGATGCACATGAATAACCCCTGATCTATATGTTACCTTGACCTACATTTCCTCTTGAATTACTTAGTTAATTCTCCTTGGTTAAGGTTTTTAGTCAAGCTTGTAGATGGAATACTCCTGGCCCTACACCAACCATACTTGGACAACTTCATCTCCTAGTGATGTACATCAACAACCCCTGACCTGTATTTGACCTTGACCTACATTTAACCTTGAATTACTTAGTTAATTCCCCTTGGTTAAGATTTTTAGTCAACCTTGGTTAAGGTTTTTAGTCAAGCTTGTAGATGGCATACTTTTGTGCATACAGACACCATACTTGGATAACTTTTTCTTATAGGGATGTACATCAATAAACCCTGACCTATAATTTACCTTCACCTACATTTAACCTTGAATTACTTACTTATTTCCCCTTGGTTAAGGTTTGTACTCACACTTGGTTAATGTTTGTAGTCAAGCTTGTATATGGAATACTCCTGTGCCTACAGCAACCATACTTGGACAACTTCATCTCCTAGTGATGTACATCAATAATCCCTGACCTATATTTGTCCTTGACCTACTTTTATCATTGGATTACTTACTTATTTCCCATTGGTTAAGGTTTTTATTCAAGCTTGTATATGGGATACTCCTGGGCCTACAGCAACCATACTTGGAAAAACTTCATCTCCTAGTGATGTACGTCAATAACCCCTGACCTATATCTGGCATTGACCTACATTTAACCTTGAATTACTTACTTAGTTTCCCTTGGTTAAGGTTTTTACTCAACCTTGGTTAAGGTTGTTATGCAGGCCGCGGCTACCTTCTTTGTCAAGCTATGTGTACATCGACAACCCTCGTAGTCGAGCTATGCTGTTCTCCTACAGCTCTTGTTTTGCAGGCCTCGGCCACCTTGTTTGTCAAGTTATGTGTACATCGACAACCCTCGTAGTCGAGCTATGCTGTTCTCCTACAGCTCTTGTTATAACTTCTGTTTCTTTACAGGGAACACCTTCATATTTCATACATGTATTCATCTAATGATACTCTATTGTGCTACAGCAAATCCATGACCCACCCTCCACCCCTTTCGTCAGGGCCAATGTCAAAAACTTAGCACATTTATACATGCATTCCTCATGTGAATAGCTATCATGCTGTAGAAAATCACCAACTTAGTGTGTTCATAAACTTAACGCTGGGTTAAATTTTGTTTTCTTTCTCTGTTCAGGGAGCGCATTGATACTTCATACATGCATTCATCTTAATATGCTATATCATGCTATATCAAATCCACGACCCACCTTCCACCACTGACCTCAATGTCAAGGTCCACCGCACACCCCTTATCCAAAGGTCAAGTTATATAATATTCATGTTTTTATACAACTGTGACAAGTTTGAATGAAGGCTGCCAACATGCGAGCTTCGTTGTCTTCTGACAACTTTTGTTTGATTGGGGATATACGACCGTTCAACATATACAGATGGGAATGCATCTTGGGAATAGAATACACAGAACTTATAACACTCACATTGGTAAAAATGCCTTAAAAATAAAATAATGAAAACATAGAGATCGTAGAGATTAACACCAAACAAGTCTAACGTGATCTGCCAAACGTTGATTAATTGTAAATCTCAGCGGAAATTACGTTAGCTAAGTTCACAACGTCATATCTTGTGACGTCGCGTGACTCCCGAAGACAGATTTTCTCGCGACGCGGTTCATATGGAGTGGACGTCGTTCCGGCGCCGCAGACATTTTTCTTAAGCAGAACGTAGTCCAAACACCCTTTTGAATATGTACATGAAACAACGCATGCATAGACCATGACCCTAACGGGTGTCGCGCGCAAGCACGGCAGCTCTCGCTTTAGTGAATAGTTGAGCATAGATCTCCACTTTGATTGATTTCCAGCCCTGTCCATAACTTGATTACCCGTTTGAATATTTTCGTTAAACTTAACATGCATAGACCACGACCAAAATGTGTTATCGCAAGCCAGAATGGCAACTCCCCATACTTATCTTTGAGTCCTCACTCTTCGTATTTTAGTAGACAGACTGATGTCTAAATAACGTTGGAGGGATACAAATATAAGTGTGTACGTTTACAAACATGTATTAAGCCCCCCAGTTACACTGTCACGTATTGAGGGCTATGCATTACAATGTTTCCCACCAGTACGGATTGCCAAGTTATTCCCCCGTTTTAAGGGGTATTAGGTTAAGGTTTTTAGTATAGACCCTCAGCCAGAAATGGAACACCCGCCCCTTGTGCAGATATATATATATTTTCAGAAACTACATGCAATTACGAGTGTTATGCCGTATGTTTGCACTATGTAACCCGCTGGGTGAATGTTTGGCACCATTTTGAAGTATACCACCCTCGGACTTATCGCAATTGTAAAAAGTCGCAATTTCCATTGAAATTTGACTATTTTTAATAATTTAAAACAACTGATGTGGCGGTTTCGTACGTTTGCAGATGTGTTCATAACTATACAATGGAATAAAGTTCAATTAAATACTATTTTAAAATGCAGATGAAGAATTTTGCATCTTTTATTACCACCCCCCCCCCCAACCCCCTACCCACTGAATTTCAATGGCAAATATTTCTACCTAAATAACTCCATAACAGTATGGTACTTTTGTATTTTCTCTGTGTCAATGGTACCTAGTAGTGCTCATTAGACATATTAATTGCATATATGCCGACTATCTAATGTATCTTTCAACATTCCCCACCCACAAATTTTACAATGGGAATTTTCATTTACGTTGTGCACTGTCACTTACTACTTATAAATGGTTTAAAAGCACATGTAAGTACTTAGGCACTACAAATAGCTATCCGTACACACATTATATACAGGGTGTTCGTCCATCTGTCCGTCCGCTTCGCATTTACTTTGTGAAGGTAACAACTACGTTATGAGTCCCATTATGAAAATCTCTCGCGGTGTATGTTAATTATATCAATGATAATAGTACCCATTAGTTTTTGCAAGATCTGCTCCATGCCCATATTCTGATTACACAATGTCTACAGCAGATGATGCAGTGGTAAAACAAGTAGTTCTAATCATTCCTCACCCACTGAATTTACAATTACCATTTTACATGCAATACATTTACTTATTTTATACGCTGCCAGATATTTATGAAAGGTTCATATGAGTGTGTTATGTAGCTACTAACTGAATGAAAGACCTATAATATTAGTTATCCACACACATTTCAGATGCAAAATGCATGTGTGCTCGTCTCTCTATATGTCAATTTCATATTTATGCAGCCATTGATAATTATCATGATTACTATGTTGTGTATTCCAATATTAACGTCTCTGATGCATACATTTGTATACTTATTGCTCTCAGATATTTACAGGCCGTTAAACACAATTAAGTAAAATAAATAAATTAAAAGTCATGCAGAGCATGATGTTATTAGCCGATCAAATTAGGGTTCAATATATTTCCACATTTTAGTAGTTACGGAATCTCAGGGAAAAGTGAGAGAAGTGTTGATTTCCTCCCCAACCAAATTCTCCCAGTTATATTTAGCTATCATAAATATCTGATCATAGCAATACTTATGGTAGTCAAATGTAAATAATATTATTCCAGTGGAAAGAATCAACCTTTGAATATAGGTGAAGGCGCTTAGCATTACACAAATATGTAGCAAGTCAACCGAAATCTCATAAATACCCAATTTTTGGCGGCCATCTTGAAAATATGATAATTATATACTGAATATTAGTGTAGTGTACGTAAATTCTTTAATATATCCATCAGAAATGTTTTTAACAACTTACACCAATTTCCAAGTTAAGGACCATGACCTATTGGCTCATATATTGGCAATTTTCGACTTCCGTCAAGCATAAAGTTCAATGACCTTCAACTTGGTTTAAAAAATGGCACCCGGATTTTTTGGAAACCTTATACATTCAAGTTTATACAAACACCGGGTGCCATAAATTAACACGAGGTGCCGGAATCTTATATATATACCTACAATAATGGCCAAAAATGAAAAATTATCCGGTTGATGTAATTTGTAAGTGATACAACAAATTTCGCGTTTGTAGATTACCGAATATAGCAGAAAAGGGTAGTTACAAACTTTTTCACAAACCAATGGATAACCAATATATAGCCGATCTATAAATAGATCGACTAAATAATACATATGCTTATTACATTCATACGATAACGTATGTGTTCCAATGTATATGGTCGCCATCCATTACCAGTGCAAGTACACACCCGTGTATGCATCATGGCCATTGCCTAATGCATGTAGATATATTGCTCCGTTTGTGCTTTAGAGAGGCACATATTACAATATTGTATTTTGAAAGTGAGGCATTGGTTGATATTTAACCAGGATCTTTCAATCTTTCTAAAAGCATGCATGTGCTCTGCAACTATACCCACTATATTCATATAGCTGTTATGTACGCATGTATTAAATACTGTTTTGAACATTCAGTATTCCTAATTGGTTCACATGTGTTCCTCTACACCTGTTTTGTCAAATTACCAAAAACAAAACCCAAAATGATGTAGGTATATAATCAACTTGTAATAGTTCAGATTCGCATATTGAATAACAGCATAATTATAGATTGCAAATATACGAGGACATCGCTTAAATGTAGTTTTTGCATTTCATACTGTGCCAAACTCAATATGTGACAAATGTGTGTAAAAGTATCAATGACTTCCAAGCTCATGTATATACTTATATAACTGATGGCTGTAAATGCATCTACAATTCATACAATTTATTATATCTATATATATATATATATATTGTAACCAACACCCCGGCCCTGGTTGGCAGCACGGTAGTGTTATTACTGTCTATCTGGATTTCAAGTTAACACCAACAAGCGTCTGAACTCATACTTATTTATTAATGCAAGAGCTAGCCTCGTGTCAGGATGGCTCAAATGAACTTAACTAATACTACTATGTGACAGAGTACTAAGTTATTCAGCGTGACGGGAACTAACTGGTTATCTGAGTCGACAATAGGTCACTAGCGGTTACTGACAATATGAGTGGGTCAGTCGACTGACAAGTTAGTTAATGATTTGCGCAGCTCGCCTCCTTTATATAGACGAGATGCGAGCAGCAGCCGTGCGAGCCCCAATCAAATTTCCTGCTTCAAATATAGCTTTAACCAATCAGCACTCGGTAACCAGAGACGCTAAATGAAAAATGTCTGCCATCCCAAAGAAACAAAATACAGCCATCAAAATCACACAAATAAACATGTCCCCTAGACTAGTGACCAGATAATCGGTGCGGGCGCTAATGTGGCCGATCGCTATGGATCAGACTATTGTAGTGATACATAAATTATTGGTTGAAACCCCTTACAATAGGCTGCTCGCACGAAAATAGGTACGAAAATACGCAGTGAATTCTGTGGAAAATCATAACACCCAGCTCCCCAAACTCGTCTCTAGTACACCCAATATGAACAAATAGCGTGCAAGCCATTACTTTCCAGCATCAGAAATGAATAAGCAACAATATGATATAAGATTAAAGCAGTCATTGTCAGACACAAGAAAGATATCTGCTTCAATGTCGAAATGTCTGGTGTCAATTTGATATACAGTACCAGTACTCGTGATGACCAATAGTCGGCAACACTCATAATAATATGCGGCCGTCCACTGGTTCATACAGTCTCCGGGATGGCACACTACAACTATGATCCTTTACAACACTTCCGTGTACTAATAATAAAGGATATATGCATATTTGACATGCTGGAGCCTGTTGTGTAAATAGTGAATATCTGTGTCGGACCATGATGGCCGAATCTACTGAAATGGAACTGATGGTTCCATTACAATATATTAGTATATACATCTAGTATGTATGTAGTCTGACAAAGCCATTATGGGGTATTCAACAATCAATATAGTCTAGTTTTAAAAGCATGCACATCTGACATGCATACATATAACTACAACATACAACATGATACCATATTTAGTGGTACTCTTATTCCAAAGATGATCCGGATGGAATCTAATACATCAATAGGAGAATGCTATAACACAAAGGATGTTCCCATGTTTCACCAAATCTGCGAGTTTATCAATTTACAGCAGTCAGATTATTTACATTTAACAAGCTCATGTGTTACCATGTCACTGTGTATTGCCAAACACACTCATGTGAGCATCAATATGCGTTTAAATCCCCCAAAAATGCTAAATATATCCCCACAACATAGTATGCAATGTATCAAATTGTCACCTAAAGCATATCACACAACCTCTACATGTATACAGACACATTAAAGTTGGATTTACTATGCAGTTGAACTACTGTCTAAATGACATTCAAACGGTCAGAATCAGGTTTGCGCATTGTGCCACAGGTTGTGTATTTTCCCGGCTCTTTGGTCTCCTCGAGATAAATATTTCTCTATTTGACAACAGGCAATGCCCTTCTAATGGCCTAAACACTATAATTATTTACCATTTGCACATGTGTTTTCTGACTGCAGAAGTGTATTGGCCATGTTTATCATATGCATATTACACGCAGTTTGTAGCTAATACACATATCTTTGTGACATAGATGTACATACATATTCCCCTCAGGTACGTTTTTATCTTTGTCTATTTTGTTACCTGGAGGTTGAATTGGGTTATTGTCCATTATAAAAGGTCAGGAGGGGGCCAAGTGATTCTGGTGTGGCGAGTGTTAAACACTCACACTGGAATATTCACTCACTAACACACACACTGTTATATTATACTGTACACTTTATTACATCCAGTAACTATCTCACATTACAACAATAATCCACCAGACGCTGTCATGACGTTATTATGACGTCACGACGTTACAAACGTAACTCCATTACTGGAGAGTATAAAGGAAAGATAACTATTGTAATGTGACTAACTTTATCACCTGACATCAGATCAGGATTAATCTGATTTCAGGGCTGAATATATTTTTTTTTATTGTAAATATTCAGTTCTAATTTTGGGATTTTCCTCCCCATTTGTACATGTACTTGAACATGTACATGTACGTGTACAGTTAATATATTGGAATTATTACTAACCCCATTGACCCGGCCTTACATGCCCTTAGCTGTTGATAGGCCCTTAAACCCCAACAAACAAACAAACGTAACAATACATAAGGTCGTCTTTAAAATATTGTACATTCCTGATGGACACATTCCATTACTAAAGCAACCAGAGACATGTAATCAAGTATATTATATGGGTTAGCACATTGTGGTGTCAGCACAAGATAAGATGGGAACATCATCGGGGTAAGGGTATTATCAACTAGTTTAACAATTTGCAGCTGCATACATATAGATCCGTAAATATCACTTCCTAGCAAAATCGCCCATGGTGATGGTCATCCTGAAACTGACAGTCAATGTGACACTGTACATTATTCAGTTTTGTATTAAGTATATTGGTTTCAATAATGTTTAATTAGAACAATAGATACAACACATGTAGTGTTTACTATAGAACTGAATACACCAGTGACTGCATGAATTACATAGAGGATATTCCATCGTAAATTTTGAATAGCGGGAAATAATATACGAGTGTGCGTCGGCTTCTACGTAAGCAACGAGTGAGTGTAGCGAACGAGTTGCTTGCACGGACGCCGACGGACACGGGTGTATTGTTTCCGCTATTCAAACATATATATATATGTACATTTAGTCTATTTTTGAGATTATAATCAATGAATTGTGATGTGTGCGCATGAATAGTTTTACAATGGCGTGTTTTCCCCGTGTTTTGTGTGACGTCAAATGTGACGTCATGTAAACTTTTTGAAATCCAAATTACGCAGCTGTTTCTATGGAATGTGTTCAATCACATTACATTTAACATTATAGATTAGTCGTGACACTTTCCCAATTTTCAAATAAACATTGTGCATGGTAGCTCGTGGTTTCCAAGAAAACAGGCGTGCAATTTCGGTGTTCTCTTCACGGTGTATTATTTGTAAGGAGTTGATTACGGGTTTTCTCTCACAGCGAAACCCGTGCAAATAATTTGCAAGAGTGTAATAAATAGTGTTACCATGTAGTGTATCTACTAGTATTTTCCAATGTTTGCGACTCACGAACAAAGGTTTATTTAAAGTATTGGCACATGTGAAGACATATGTGGGATTCTAGCTGTTGGAGTTCACTAGGGATTAGTAGGTTTTACAAGGTGATTGCCACGTTTCGCTATGATTCAGTACGTTTTTATTAGGGATTGCTAGGTAGTGTCAGCGATTACTGAGAGGTCGGAACATTGGAAACAAACGCGGCCGCATTGACAAAGTCAAATCTAAACGTAGTAATATACGTATTAAAACGTAATACTATACATATTAGAACGTAGTAAAACGTATTAGATACTGCTATATACGTAATGATGATTGCGTCCGCCATGATTGTTTTGGACATGTTTACAATTAAATTGACAAGCCAACTCAAAAACGTAGTACTGTGCGTATTATTACGTAGTAAAACGTGGTAAAGCGTATTAGATACGGCTATATACGTAATGATGATTGTTTTGGATTTGTTCAAACTTAACGTGGGGTGTTGATATACGTAGCATATACCCACTGAAACGTATTAAAACGTATCAATTCGTATTAGATACGTACACAAATGTGCTTAGCCATACCGTCTGAAACATATTAAACGTAGAAATAAAGCGCAACAATATGTAGTAAGAAAATAGTGAAGCGTATAAAAAACGTAGTATTACGTAGTGCGCCTCCAGGTATGGCTAAGTACGTTTCTATACGTATCTAATACGTTTTAATACGTTTCAATAGGTATAAACTACGTATATCGAAACCCACGTTCATTTTGAATACTATCCAAAACAAACGCGGGGGCAATCATCATTACATATATAGCCGTACCTAATACGTTTTACTACGTATTCAAATCGTAGTAATACCTAGCCCGCAATACCTGACAGTGTGTCAGTCTGATTTACACGAGACAACAAAATCGGCCTAGATACCCCTAGACCTTATTCATATTTCATATTTTCTCAAAACTGCTCCAAAATGTTAAAGTAAAGTGGAATCTCTCTAAACGAGGCGCCTTGAGATGTCCACATGGTACCCAGTGTATACATAATCACGCCCATATTCTCATACTGATAACATGTATGGGGCTATATTACGTGATAACTCAAGTCTAGAGGGTAGGTGAGAGTTGTCGTTCTTGATCGTGACGTAATATGATGGCAGTCTCCTTCCTTCCTCTTACCAGTTTCTGTGAAAATGGGGCTTATGGTCAATGTTAGACCCATGTACGGTGCGAAATATAAAATGGGTTTCCACAGGTATTAATCTGTGAAATGGGCATACATTGATATAAAACGTTGAAGTATACCGTGTTGGTAAATGCACAATGCATTAGTAATGTGCTACATAATTAAAATAAATAATTAAAATAAAGTCGGGAACTATTACCTATAGGTATGCTATTATGTTGGTAAGCTATTAGTAAAAGAGAGACTTATCACCGAATAAATAGGAATCCTAATCCGAGTCTAGACTAATCGTAGGGAGTATTTGGCCAGTTTACAGCGCACTATTGTGTCGATTACGTACCAATACTGAATGTGTGGAATATGTGTTATACGGATACCATCGTCTGCACAGTTTGATCAGGAGCTACTCTGCACGCCTATGGAGTTGTATATCCGCCGTAAAATACAAATTAACGGTTAAGTACTACGCTGTTCGGGGAATACGCTGTCTATCATTATAACCGGGTCGTCACTGTTTGTCGCCATACTCGGGTACTACACTTTTCGTCACTATAGTCGGGTAATACACTTATGCACTCTCTATACTACTAATATTGCAAGCAGTAAACTTAAAATAATCTAAATATGAGACATGTCAAGCGAGTTTGTCTGTAAGAAGATATCTTATGAAAATATCTTACATATTTTCCCTGAATGAACTTGGAATTTTCGTCAACGTAGATGTCATCTGCGTAAAATGTAGTTTGTGTAAATCTTTTTGATGAGATATCGCACATATTCTTAGGTACAAAATCACATGGCGTTTCTCATATACATGTAGTTGCATTTATATTTATCTAGGTGGACCTGGTGAATCTGATCTGCAGACATACATACACAAGCTGCTCTACTCTAATAAAGAGAACAGCAATGTGGACACGGTAGTAATTCCTGATGCAAAAGTGGACAAAAACGCACAAATTCAACAATGGGTCGGCAGCATTGAAGATTACGATGTGTCGTGGAAACGAAAACGAAGATGGTCGGACATAGAAGGTACTTGTTTTGTGTTAGATCCATTAGTGAGTCCTTCCAAAAGAGTAATAATGAAAGCATTTTGTACGTCACCTCACACTTATTGGGAGTGGCTGGTGGGGATGTGCATAGTGTATGTGTTACCATGGTCCCTCCAGGCTGTCCTCTACTTGCCAGGCAGCAGTTGTAATCTTCTTCATATTGTTTGCCAACGTCATGTCATATGATATCTTTGCGTTCCTTTCAAGAATAGAAAATTGGTATGTGAACTAGTAACGTAGAATAATGCCACTCGCTCTAAATCATTGTACTAAAAACTAAAACCGATGGAGCTAACTCGGAAATATTAAATTGTTGTATGACGAGTTACTGAAGTTGTCCTGTAATTCGTGTCTATGAAAACATTCGTATAGCCACATATGTTGTTTGGTCCATACAGCCACTACGTTCCGTAATACAATCCGTGCATATGCTTCTGCAGTCACATGTTTTTGTGTGATGGTCCGGGACAATGTTACAAATCCATAGCATTTGGCCAGTCTACAAAATGTGTCTTTGAATTATATTTCTGTAAAAAATAAAAGTTCTTTCACACAAAGTATATAATATAGTTCACACATGCACATACGTACTTATGTGGAAGTCATCCATCAGTGACATAATCTCAGACGATTTCATGGTAATGGCAAACAATGAAACATGTGGGGTATTCAGGTGATTCTCGCTTACCGACATATCTAGTTACCGTTCAGTTAATCAAATATTTATTCAGTGTGGTTCAATGTATAGTTCACACATGCGTATATCAATCGATACCATCCATCACTGACTACGACCCATGTCTCATGATCATGGAAATGTTGCTCATAATGCCAACATGTGGGGCATCTAGTTACCGATCAACTAATCAAAGTTATTATAAAATGAAACGCTGTGATTACTGATCAGGTTGTGCATTGCTGATGATCAGCCAGACAGGTACACTATTGGTGTTTTCCACTCCGTCCGGTTTCATGGCATTGTGCTTCGATATTGAAAATTGTCTAATGTGATATGCACTGATTGAGTGAGTTTTTGTTGGAAAGTATAAGACGCAGTCATGAGATCCGCGATAACCTTTGAACACGTCTGCCAGAAATAGAGCATAGTATGTTAGTGCCGTGAATGGGAAAAATATCTGGCAAGGCTTAGGAAACGGAAACGTTTCCGTGCCGCGCCAGATATTTTTCCCATTCACGGTACTAACCTACTTAGGCCGTCAGCCAAATAGAAACCCTCTCACCCGTATGTCAGCGCTCTGTAACCCGCTGGATGAATGTTTGGCACCATTTTGAAGTATACCACCCTCGGATTTTTCGCAATTGTGAAAAACATTATCTCATTTTTTATTGAAAATCGACTGTTTCTTTATCATTAGAAACTACTGATATGGCAGTTTTGTATGTTTTCTGATGTGTTCATAACTATAGAATGGAATAATGTTCAAATAAATAATATTTGCAAATTCAGATGAAGAATTTGCACGTTTTATTACACCACCCACTGAATTTCAATGGCAAAACACCTACCTTAATAACTCCATAAAAGTATGCTACTTTTGTATTTTCTTCGTGTCAATGGTACCTAGTAGTATTCATTAGACATGTTAATTGCATATATGCCGATTATCTGATGTCTACAGTCTATGATACAAGGTTAAAAACAAAGTATTTTTCACCATTCCCCACCCACACATTTTACAAAGGGAATTTTACATGTAATTAATTTTATTTATGTTATGCACTGTCACTTACTTATAAATTGTTTAAATGCATATGCAACTACTTAGACACTACTGATAGCCACCCGTACATACTTCAGATATAGTGTGTCCGAGTGTTCGTCCGTCTGTCCGTCTGCTTCGCATTTTCTTAGTGATGGTAACAACTACGCCATATGTCCCATTACGCAAATCTCTCTCGGTGTCTATTAATTGTATCAATGGTAATTGTACTTACTAGTGTTTTCAATATATAGTGAATGCCCATATTCTGATTACATAATGTCTACAGCAGATGATGCAATGTTAAAACAAAGTAGTTTTAACTATATATTCCCTACCCACTGAATTTACAATGACCATTTTACAGATACTTATGAAAGGTTCACATGAACGTGTAGCTACTAACACCTGTATATGTGGCTGTGACTGGAGAAATGGGGCTTATGGGTATGTGACCAGAGTAGATCCAGATCAGCCTGTGTATCGACACAGTCTGATCAGGATCTGCACTGTTCGCCATTCCATCAGTGAAATACACATCATGCTTCTAACAAGCATAATATATCGTTATCAAGGTACAGGAGTGTGATATTTGATCAGGAGCCACACTGGTCGCAAATCCCATAAGCCCTATTTCTCCAGTCACAGCCACATATTATCCACACACATTTCAGATACAGAATGAATGTCTGTTCGTCTCTATATATGTCCATTTCATATTTATGCAACCATGTCAATTGCCATGTTTACTATGTTGTGTATTCCAACATGAACGTCTCTGATACATATAGTTATTACTCTCAGCTGTTGACAGGCCTTTAAACACCATTAAGTAAAATAAGTAAATAAATATAATTATTACTATCAATAGTATAGGTCGGTATTAATTTACAAATTGGATATAGAAAATATACATTTTCTACCATGCCGAATGGATGATTTGTAACACATATTACTTCATGTATGACACAGTATACTAAAATACAGAACATTAAGATAGCTGTAAATAATACGAGCAAGCTAAGCTGGAGTAAAACAGGACAATTATATTGTTACATGTGTGTTCCAATATGTATGACCGTCATCCAGTACCAGTGTAAGTGCATACCAGTGCATGCATCATGGCCATTGCCTAATACATGCAGGTATATTGCTCCATTAGTCTTATTTGAGAGGCAACCATGACGATATTGTATTGTGTAAGTGAGGCGTTGTAAGTAGATATTTAACCATGATTTCATAACAGTGACATTTGGTAACATGTAAGGTTGATGTACCATTTCATAATCTTCATATAAACAAAGACATTGAAGGTGCATGATCTTTCTAAAAGCATGCATATGCTCTTCAAATATATCCACAATATTTACATAGCTGTTATGTAGGCATACATACACTAGTGTGTCCAATATGTTTCAACATTTGGTGTTCTTAATTATAGCACACGTGTTATTCTGTTGTGTCAAATTACCAAAAAACAAACAGGATGTAGGTTTGTAATCAACTTGTAATAGTTCCGAATGGCATATAACTGCATAACATTCGGATAACAGCATCATTACAGTTTTCATATTTACAAGTACATCGCTTAAATGTAGTATTTGCATGCCATACTGTGCCGAAATAAATATTTGACAAATGTGGCTAAACGTATGTATGACTTCTGAAAAGATGTATATGTCCTCCAAGCTCATGTATATATTTATATAACTATTTATGCAAGCCAATATTAGTATGTATGTAGTCTGAAAAAGCCATTCCAGAGTATTCAAACATCAATCTAGAACAGTTTAAGAAGTATGCACCACGTGTAGCCACATACACTCATAGCACCATCAATATATGTTTAAATCCCCATGAATGATAACGTATCTCCATGACCTATTCTGCAATGTATCAAAATGTTCAACTAAAAATTATCACATAGCCTCTATCGAGACACATTAACTTTTGGTTTTTACTATGCAATTGAACTATTGTCTACATATCATTCTAACTATTTACGCAAGCGGTAAGGATCAGGTTTCTGGAAGGCGTTTATTGCGGCATTATACCACAGTTGTGTATTTTGCTGCCTCTTTGGTGTCGTCGGAATATATATTTCTCTATTTGACAATAGGTAATGTCATTCTAATGATAACAACTCTATAAACATGTACCATGTGTACATTTATTTACTGAATGCTGATTTATATTTACATTGTATCTGTTTAGCACATACATACACACGTAGTTTGTAGCTAATAGACACGTCTTTGCCTCCATATACACATATGTGGCATTGACACATATGTGGCGTAACAGTCCCTATGGTTGTCTTTCAAATTTATTACACCTACACTCATATTCCATTATTATAGCAACCAAAGACATTTATTCGAGTATATGTCATGGGCTAGCAGAGTTTGGAGTCATCGCAAGATGCGGGACCTCCTCGGGCTAAGGGTATTATCAACTATTTTTTAGAAAGTTAAGCTGTATTAAAAGTGTACATGTACATATAGATCCGTAAATATCACATCTCCTAATTGCAAAAGCGACCATGTTGATGGTCATCTTGAAACTGATCGATCGACAGTCGACACTGTATATGATTAGGTGTTGTGTGTATTAGTTTCAATAATGTTTAATTATAAGAATGAATACAGCACATGTAGTGGTTAATGTAGAACTGATTACACCAGTGACTGCATGAATTACATATCGTTGCCATGTATTGTATATTTTCCAATTATTGTCACATGTGAAGACATATGCGGGATGCTTAATGTTGGAGAAAGCCATGCATGTTTTTAATAAGCATACCCATGCCATTCATCATACCATACTACATACTGTCTTGGCCAATGATCATCATGCTCGCTTAATTGTGAGAAGTGTGCTCGTTAACAATAACAAACTTGTATTCCATGTAAGCAGTCAATCCATTTTTGACACACTTTGAAACAGTTCTTCAATGCTCCAACTAATGTAAATATATTCGTATTTGCCGTTGACAATAAGCACACTATATACATAACAATGTTAGTGTTGTTTAATTACTGAACACTGCGGCTTCATCATCAATATTATTGAACATTTGATCATTTTGGCGGCCATTTTGAATATATAATTATAGCATTGTATACCTGGATATGTATATGTTATCAAAGGATGTGACTTGTATACCTCAAACTGGTATGTATACATGTAATAGGTGCATGAAATGCTGTTTATAACAACGCCATACAGTAAAGAATAGAAGAAAACAAGAACATTCTGGCGGCCATTTTGACTGTTCTGACAATATTGGAAGGATATGCATCACTATCCCCTGTATTTTCCATTTATTTATTAATATTGATCAGACTGAAAATTAACAGTCCTTAATAAAACAATATAGTTCAGTTCGGCGGCCATCTTGTAAAATGGCCGCCATTAGTTCATCCAGCGGCTTTTTGAGCGCAGAGAACCAGGATTGATAGACAATAGGCTACTGGATCCGAAAATCATACTCACCAAAATCCCACATGGGGGAGGGGTGGTTATTGCTGGCTCAAGGTATATACTGTTCTATTTATCCCGTCAACACTACAAATAGCTTTAAAATGCAAATAATCCCAGCCGCATCCTCAAAATCGTAGAAGCAACTAGGGTCTCACAGGACAGTGCGCGGCTAGCTTTAAAAAGGGGGTGGACGATTTTCTAAATACTTCTCTACCGACCCTGCAAGTTACACCAGTGTGTCTAGAAAAATAGGTTTATGAATATTTCTTGACTTTGGGAGGCTTGACTAAGTGTATTGTTTAGAGTATTTCAAAATTCTACGAAACTGAATGTTAGCTCCAGTTGATTTTGACATCTTGGAAAATGGCGCATGCTATCTGCCTCGCCGGTACGGTTTCGCTTCAAAATTTAAAATATTTTTCGGGCATTTGTAGCGAAAATTTGAGGTAGTTATGACTCCACTTTGGAATCATTTTCAGGAAATGGTGTTGTGTTACAAGTGATAGAACAAGTCATAACAAAGCCTCTGTGCCTCATATTTTCATGAAAACAATTCCAACAAATTCAGTCGTGTTGAAATTTCTGGCCAAAAATAGGTGGGTGGGGTAACTTTGTGAAACAAATAATATACTCCTCTGGTGCGGTTCCTTTTTGTTGTGGCGCTCGATTTGTATTTTATTTGCGAACAACGGGCGGGCGGGCGGGCGTGCGGCGTCCACAATCAATGTTAATTTTTCGTGTTTGAGTCCATTTCTTTGTTACTGTACCACCTAGGACCACCAAACTTTCACAGCTTCATAATCAAGGGGTGCCCACCACATATCACTATCCAACATGTTACCTTTTATTGAACTTGACCCATTTTTTCCGCGCAGTCGACTTAGCCATTTTCAATGTTAACTTTTCGCGTTGACAATGTTAAGTTTTTGTGTTTAAGTCCATTTCTTTGGTACTGTACCACCTAGGACCACCAAACTTGCACAGCTTCATAACCAAGGGGTGCCTACCACATACAACTATCCAACATGTGAACATTTCTTTTACCTTCACCTATTATTTCTACGTAATTGACTTAGCCATTTTCAATGTTAACTTTTTAACGTACGTCTGGTTAAAGTTTTTTGGTTACACGTCTTTCGTTATACTGCAACTGCTTCGCCCATTACCTTGAAACTTTACATGGGTGTTTATCATCATCAATATTTTCATTTTACCCCCCAACCGTGCGGCCCCTGTGCCCAATGTCAAGGTCAAATTACTTTGATTTTTTTGTTAAAGTTTTTTCGTGAACTATATCTCTGCAACTGCTTCACCCATTACCTTCATACTTCACATGGGTGTTTATCATCATTGTCGCACCCGCTTGCGGAAAGCGCGATATAGTCGGCATTTTGGCATACGTCTGTGCGTCCGTCCGTACGTCCGTGTGTCCGGTTAAAGTTTTTTGGTTAAAGTTTTTCAATCTACTATATCTCTTTTTTTAGTGTCCATGCCTTGCCCCAAGGCGCGACATGCAGGCCACGGCCATCTAGTCTACAAACAGTGGGTATAATTATGTTATCCAAGTGTCTATGCTTGGAAAAAACCTGGCCTTCGTGGCTTTGCCTCGTTTCTTGTCTAGGTTGTATGTCCACGTCTTTCACTTATGGTATCATTTTGGTTCACGAAATACACGTACAATGTACTATTAGTTGATGAATATTGTTATATGGGGGGGGGGGGGGGCGGTATACTGGAGTCCGCACACACGAATAGGTGGGTACAAAAGTACCCAACAAATGCCCATCTGTGTGTTGGGCAGGCGTTTTAGGGATCTTTTTGGGTAGTGTTAGGGTAGTGTTGGGTACTTTTTGGGTATTGTTGGGTACTTTTTTATACAGTAAAATCCCAACAAGTATCCATTCGTGAGAACGTCCGGTTGTCCGTCCGTCCGTCCGTTTGTACGTCCGCACCGTCCGTCCTTCCGTCCGTCCGTCCGTCCATGTGTCCGTCAGTAAAGTTAACATCAGATAAATATTGTTATAACCTATATTTCCTTCATCTAAAACGCTTAATATTTCACACATACATTCCTGTAAGGCTCTACTACCATGCTGTGCCAAATTCACGACCGTCCAACGCTGATCCCAAGGTCAAATACTTGGTCTCTTTACAAAACTTAACATCAGAGAAATTGGTTATAACTTCTATTTCCTTGCTCGGATCTGCTTCACAGTTCACACATGCATTGCTCCAATGGACCTCTACCACCCTGCGACAAATTCACGTTTGTACCCCCCTGCTAAGCCCAGCGTCAAGGTCACAAGCCCACACACTTGGGATTTTTAGCCAGGTTTTTTTTGGGAAAAAATCCAGGCTACTGGATTGGCGAAAGCCGGGCGGCGGGCGGGCGGGCGGGCGGGCGTATGGCGTTCACAATCAATGTTTTGCCTCGTTTCTTGTTCAATATTTGTCGCAAGAGCCTCCTTAACTGATTGTGAGAGGCGGTGATTTTTATAAGTCACCCGCTGCCCTCAGAAAAGCAGTGAATTTTGGCTATTTTCAACCGTCCCGTGATGCCTTAAGGGAAAAGTCGGATTTTTCAAGGTGTCATTTTTCACCTCTAACCAATATTGTTTGACAGAAGAACATGTCCCAAGATAACATCCAGCAGTTTTAGTTTACTACACTCAAATATGCAGGGTTCAGCAGGGCTCGAGGTAAGCAAGGTATTTTGCAGTCGCTAGACCGAAAAGAAACTTCGTGTTTCGCCATTATGGGGGTGGGCGATATCCGCGCCCCATTTCGACAGTAGCTTTCATTTCGTACATTTTTCTTTGTTTGTGTTTTAAGTAAAATTGAGGAAATTAGCAATATAGAGCGAGATAAGCAGTTTGAGGGAAAAAATCTTTTTCCTTAAGGGAAAAGTCTGATTTATCAAGGTGTCATTTTTCACCTCTTACCAGTATTGTCTGACAGAAGAACATGTCCCAAGATAACATCCAACAGTTTTAGTTTATTACACTCAAATATGCAGGGTTCAGCAGGGCCCGAGGTAAGCAAGGTATTTTGCAGTCGCTAGACCGAAAAGAAACTTCGTGTTTCGCCATTCTGGGGGTGGGCGATATCCACGACCCATTTCGACAGTAGCTTTCATTTCGTACATTTGTCTTTGATTGCGTTTTACGTAAGATTGGGGAAATTAGCAATACAGAGCGAGATAAGCAGTTTCGGGGAAAAACATATTTTTCCTTAAGGTCTCACGGGACTGTGCGAGGCTAGCTTTAAAATGGGGGTGGGCGATTTTCTAAGTATTTCACTACCGACCATGCAAGTTACTTACACCAGTGTGTCTAGAAAAATAGGTTTAGGAATATTTCTTGACTTTGGGAGGCTTGACTTGGTGTATTTTTTAGAGTATTTCAAAATTTTACGAAACTGAATGTTAGCTCTGGTTGATTTTGACATCTTGAAAAATGGCGCATGCTATGCTGTCTCGCCTGTACGGTTTCGCGTCAGAATTTAAGGTATTTTTCGGGCATTTGTAGCGAAACTTTGAGGTGGTCATGACACCACTTTGGAATCATTTTCAGGAAATGGTGTTACATTACAAGTGATAGAAAAAGTCATAACAAAGCCTCTGTGCCTCATATTTCCATGCAAACAATTCCAACAAATTCAGTCGTGTTGAAATTTCTGACCAAAAATAGGTGGGTGGGGTAACTTTGTAAAAAAATAAATATACACATCTGGTGCGGTTACTGCATTTTTATTGTATTTCATTTGCGAGTATTTTTCAATATGTGTCGCAAGATCCTCCTTAACTGATTGTGAGAGGCGCTGATTTTTATAAGTCACCCACTGCCCTCAGAAAAGCAGTGAATTTTGTTTGGCTATTTTCAACCGTCCTGTGATGCCTAGTGTGACAATCGCACATATTCATACACATTGATTAGGTCGTATTGACAGGATATCAAAAATACTTCACAGCACCCTGTTTCACGGCACATACGCACTGTGCTGACGGGATAAAAGCACATACATTGCACGCTTCGCTTTATTCAGCCTGTTTCTACGTGCCAATGATTGTGTGAGTAGTACCGCAGGCCATGACACAAAGCACCTACCATTCACGGCACAACCCGCTACCACACACTGCGGACCGATTAATATATATTTAAATAGATGATCTGACATGAGTTGTGATTTAATATGATATTTATTCAGCGAGCTTACTGATTTCATAAGAAACGAGGTTATGCCGAGTTTCTTAAGAAATCAGTCAACGAATTTAATAAATCTCATATTAAATCAACACAAATCTTAGATTCAATTTATGGGATAAGCGCAACACAACGAATTGAACCTAGCATGTCTTTGTTGCAGCCTCATTTACATAGTTATTACACTAGTGTATTACGAAATTTTATACATGATGTCATTACAATGTGAAAGCCTATTTTATGCAATAAAATGGAATATTGCAATCGCGTCATTATGGTCATTACCGTCGACATCTGTGTTCACCTGTCAATTTGGCAAACAAACCGCTGTAATTCTATCGGTCAAACTGCCATAAAATTAACTGGAACGTTGATAAAATTTGACATTATCACATGTCGATAACATTGTTTAGTGATACACTTGTATCACATATATCTTTCTGGTAGAGTGGTTGGTTGGTCGGGCGAAAGCGATGGCGTAAATTAACGGTAGGGGCTCCTCCTTATAGGATCACGATTTGCCTGGTTTGGCCCTCTGGTACATTTTCATCTTTGGCTCTTTTTTTACCATGGAGTTGAATTGGGTTATTGCCAATTATAAAAGTAGTAAGATTATTACTGATCCTGTTGCTTTTGGGAGAGGGCCAAGTGATTCTGGTGTGGCGAAGACCTGGCATCAGATCAGGATTATTCTGATTTCAGGGCTGAATATATAGTATTTTTATTGTAAATATTCAATTCTGATGTTGGGATCCCCCCCCCCATGTGTACATGTACTTGAACATGTAATATATGGGATTTAGTACGTAACCCATTGACCTGGCCTTAAATGACCTTAGCTGTTGATGGGCCGTTAAACCCCAACAAACAAAAACGAACAATCTTTCTGGTAGAACTGTTTATGTGCCCTTGGGTTTCTGTCTTACCATGTAATCTGAGAGTAGCATTCACATACATGTCAAATGCAATGTCATGTAATCTACAGTCTGTTCTGCCGACGAACTGTGGCTATTAAACACACTAAATCTAAAAAAGATTTAAATCTAAGTAGTTTTTCCTCAATAACAAAAAGATCACCCTCCCACAAAAAAAATCTTGGATGAAATTCCATGCAATATTGATTTTATTGCGACGGTCACTCTTCACCTTAATTTTGCCCCATGTTAAATTTTCATAGGAAAATCATTCTTTTTGCAATAAAATCAATATTTGAAGGAATTTCATGAATTTTGTTTTTTTTGGGGAGGCTGACCTTTTTGTTATTGATGAAAAAATACTTCCATTTAAATATTTCTGAGATGTAATGTGTTTAATAGCCAACATTTCGTCGGCAGCAAAACGTGAAACAGACAGTAGTTTTCATTCCTGTAATACTTTTATAGGCCAGTCTTATAAATAGGTTATCGGGCATGGAAAATCAACTTACCTAACATATAATTCGGAAACAGTATCGGCATTATAATTGGAGGAATTAATGTTCAGCAACGTGGTGTCAAACCTACATATTCGCTCATTCTAACATAAGTGATGCCCCGGAAAGTGTTATAATGGACGTTACTCATGATTCATAACCTATTTCTTACACTCAATATATGGGATCACGTGCTTTCCGAACCTGATTTTCCAAGCGTGGCGTAATATGTGAAGTCATTTTCACAATGAAATTCCTATAAAATGCACCTAACAAACATACCAAACACGACGACTTATGTGTGTTATGGGTGCTCTATATGCAATTTACAAACACTTATATATTTCACAAGTGTACCGTTTATTTCTTACAAGCACGTGCCCTAGACATTTATTTGCATTGACGGTAACCGATTCTTCGCCAAGTCGACATAATTATGAGATTAAAGCAAACTGTACAATAACTGGGCAACCAATTCCGCACATTCTTAAAAATCTGTCATTCCATTATAAAGATATTAAAGGAAATCTAATGTAAACATGTCTAAAAACCATGACGTTATATCGTTCGGAAACCACGTGATCCAACACCCTGACACTGGTATATTAAACTGTTTTGGTTTGTAGATTACGTTTCACCAGAAATTAAACTGGACAGTGAATGTGGATTACTAGAAAAGAAAGCTTGTTTTGCTGGTGATATCAAGGATACAAACATGGGTTCTACCAGTCCGAAGTTCAACACAACTGGGAGTGTCAACCCATTCTTCAGTAAAGGTACATATGTTTTTAATATATTTATCTTCTATTGAGTTTCTACCAACCGGGCATGTGGCTTGATCATTTTAGTATATCGATATAAAAATGACTATACATTGATTCTCCACCAATGGTGAAAATTCGAACTCTGGAAATGTCAAAAAGTGAAGTTCATACAAATGCATAATACTTTTATTTATTTGGAACTTCAATGTATATACAATAATAAATATAATAATGTTCGCTTGTCCTACCTATAAGCCCAGAAGTCGATATTTAAGCTGGAACCAAGCCATCCCATAATGAAAAATGCATCAGGAATATGTACGTTACTGAAAACAAATTTCCTTCAGGAACAGTAAGATAAAATTAATACACGTTTCCATATCCGTTTGTGTATGTATAATATCGAGTAGCATTACATGATAAGGGGATAGTAACACATCTGATCGAATATTAATGTTGATGTAGAACACATTTTCAGTTGAAATCGGCATCGAAATAAGACGCTCTACTATTATGTGTTAGTCTATCAAACACATGATATTCATATATATTCAATTCAAACAGGCAGTCAGCCGGCTGGCCCATTGCTAGGATTCCAGGGGGCCGTTTCACTAAACTTCTTACGACTAAAATGTTCGTAAGTGCAAATTTAATTTAGGATCGTCTGGAAATATCAATTGATGGATTTACATGTATTGAGCATATACTGCATATGCAGCCTATGCTTAATAAATGTAAATCCAACGATTGTTTACCAAAAAACATTGTTCATATGAAATTTACAAACTATAATAAGTTTGCACTTACGAACATTTTAGTCGTACGAAGTTTAGTGAAACGGCTCCCAGAACCGGTTGATTTTATCTGACGTTTATCTTGTTCATGCTTTACTGACAAACTATAATTTTTAGTCGCGTCTGCTTTAACAGAAGTTGCGACTATAGTCGCCGCTTTTTCCGTCGTCGTCGTCGTCGTGTGGACACTTGATACATGTGAGCATTTGGAACACACTCATGCCGCCATTAACATGACCTTGACCTTTTTTACCTTCACTTTTTTCCGGAAATACTTAGCCATTTTTCTGTGTAAAAAAGTTTGTACAAGATTCGTCATCATGGTATAACTTTAATATTACTTGACGGATCGTTTCAATATTTGGTCACTTGATACATGTGATAATTTGGAACACATTCATGTCGCCATTAACATGACCTTGACCTTTTCTACCTTCACATTTTTGCGGAAACATTTAGCCATTTTTTGGCGTCAACAAGTTTGTATACGTTTCTTCATCATCGTATAACATTAATGTTACTTGATGGATTGCTTCAATGATTGGACACTAGATACATGTAAGCATTTGGAACACACTCATGCCGCCATTAACATGACATTAACCTGTTTACCTTTACCAAAAAGTTTCTTCAACCTTGACATTTTTTTTGTTTTAAGCATGTACTTCTCTGACGGTGTTTGTGAATCTTACTTCAGTACTTGCCCATGATAATGTTATGGTTAAATGCCTCGGCAGGCGCGCCACCGCTTCCGTGGCGGAATTCTCGTATTTACTCTCGAGCACCAATCTGGTTTTACTTGTCACCCTTTTACTCCACTAAAACATCCGACGTGAACTTTTCCTGCTCATAATAACCGCAAGGGGCGTGAACGCAGTATATATATATATATATATAGATAGATAGATACCCTGTCTGAAAAAACGGTGCAATTAAATTGTATTTTATAACGTCTGCATGATTAACTTCGGCGATGCTGATTGAAATTGATGCGAGTAAATGTATGATTACAATTGTATATATCGGCATTATCATATAGTGGGCTATATAGAGATGGTGATGTATCTGTTCAAAACGTATAATTCAATCGTCATCAAGTAGAATACAAAACACAAAACATTTAAACGTGTATGTGTGCCTAAAATGAGCATGTACTTGTTTTGAAATGTTATCTAGAGTCACAGAACACATATATTGTAATGTATTCATTTGCAATGTCATATCCATCTATGCCTTTGCATACTAGTATTGAACCACGTTGCACATATGTGTTTTGAACAATGTGAACGTGAACATTAACATGTGTATATGTGATTGAATATGTGAACGCTATGTACCATTATCGGTAACGCATCAGTGTAATATAAAATGCTATGTTGATCTGATTATGCATACAATATATATAAAACATGTGTACGCGTATATATGTGTTTTTCAAACAAGGTAAATTCCAGCACGTACACGTATAGCCGTGGTCTAACTGGCAATCATTATAAATTAAGCATTGGTAATACATAGTTTTATAACTTTCTTGCCGTATATAGCTTCTCCCATTGTACATATCATGTAGAGCTACCGACTTTAAAAAAACGCACACATTTATGAGCATTGATGTATACATGACACATGCGTGCCACTAGTGACCCATCAGGGCATTGGAAACACAAGCATGTGAAGTAATACTGTAGGCCAACGCCAATTGTGTATTTGATAGAGTACAACAGTGAATTAAAACAAAATGTGTAAACAACCAATAGTAATTACCAACATATAACTAACATACAAATGCAAGTAGATGTGCATCGTACATACTTATATAAGTCAGATAGCGCGAGAAACAAGCCTCGTGGAAGTTCTATCGTTGATGCCCGAGTTTCAGCATCTGTATAATACTTTGGTTTTGAGTCGGAGGGAAACGTCTGATGCACCGAACAGACACTTTAATATAGATACATATCACTTCATGCATGTCAAGTGCTCTCACACGCATCTTTATGTTACCAAGTAATATCAGTTAAGTGGGGCTTTTCGATTTTGAAATTATTTGGTAACGTATCTGTTCGTGACATTTATGTTGTGCAGAACAAATAAGAACTATCTGCTGTAGGAATATTCGCCTTTGCTTTATACCCTATAAATAGTTGTTCACTAATTTGTTCATCACTGGAGATTGTTCTTATTTATTTTTTGCACAACACAAATGTGACGAACAGATACGTTACCAAATAATTAATAATTCGATCTTACACTGAAAATAACAATTCTTCTGTTTATTTTATGACCATATAACAGTATTTACGCTCTTTGCTGATTTAGTATTTACATTAGCACCCGCATCGTCGTACCTCTAGGACATCGCTAGGAAACCTGTCGGGGGCCTCATTTCTCAACATGACCAATTTACTAAAATCAATTGTTGCATACAAAATAATTCCACATTTTGTAATTTGTTATGCTGATATCCGTCTCATAATATTAAAATATAATAGATAACATATAGATTACACAAATAATTAAACAATATAATAATACGATTAACAATAATACAAATTGTATCAATTGAGTGACAGTTTAAGCCACGCCCCCATGGCACAATAATATCAGCGAAATTTATGCTCTACATGAACAATGGCGGCCACTAAGCCTACTGTGATTCATTCCGTGTAAAGATAGAAGATCGTGTCGATCTGGATTTAAAATAACTAATAAACGAAAGTAACACGATTTACCAACAGGAATCTACTCATCATCAGTATCACTATGCTGCACCAGATTCGACTGTTTTTAATGCAATTCGCGAAGATGACCAGAATTACCACTGTCTCGAGGGCTGAATTATGAATAAACAAGCTGCCATTGTCTGATTTTGCGACGACTGTTCGTACATACAATGGTTAACAGTTGCCGTAAGATTAGGTAATTCACCTGGTAACGTTATATCCAATGGAGGCTAGAGTAGTCATATTGCAGACCAAAAACAGAACATTTATTAATAATGGACTTGACAGCATCATCAGAACATGTATATATTTTAAATATGAGCCCGACTCTGGAATTACCTCTCTTGTCGCCATGCCAAAGTAATTCAGCTTGTAATAATATTGTTCACAGTTGAAAAGCCATATTCCCACAGTTTCAAACAGTGTAATATCGAGTGATATTCCACTAATAAATCCCGGTAATTCACCGTCTTTCCTCAATACTTTTCTCTTGAATAATCCTTAATTATGTAATGACTCTCTAACACAGGGAATGACTCCATGTGTGCTTTTATGTGAGGGAATATATCATCAGCAGTAGTATTGCCTTGACCGTGCCTTCCACTCATTAATATAGTAATGCGAATTAGCCACTACACGCTTCTACAAACATGTGTAGATACGAAAATATACATTTTGCAAATAAACATAAATATTTTGTTTTCAGAAAAAAGTAGCATTTGTATTTGTATTGATTTATTTATTATCTGCAGTCATACGTATGTATCACATATAAATGGTTTAGTAATTGAATTAACGTTACATGCGCTCACTGGAAGAAACATCTACCCGAGTACATACATTCCTTTGGCAAATTCGACAATATGACTACGTATAATGTAGGTACTACATCAAACTAGAAATTTAAAAAATAATAACGATCGTGTATAGTATCTAGCATTAGCAGCAGTATGCAAACGTCACATTGAATATAAGTGTAAACTGTTCACATATTATATACTACAACACCAGGGGCCCGTTTCACTAAACTTTGTACGACTTAGTTCGTAAGTGCAAAATTAAAATCAAGAACAGAGTTCGCATTAGCTTCTGATTTTGAGAAATATTCTCTTGATTCGTTCGAATTTAGTGACTACTACATGTAGGTGTAAATTATAACACATTATCCACATTAATGAGTTAAGTTAAACTAATCAAACTTCAATGAAACGGCCCCCAGATCCGTTAATCTTGGCCAATGTACATTAATATAGAACGTTCTGAGCATGCATACACAAAATTTTAATTCGTGATTATACCGTGTGATTGTTCTAGACTGGGTCTCAGCCAATACAGCTACTTGATGCTGAGCAATAGTGTTGAGTAAATGTTGATAATTTGCTATACTCATTTATCGTTGGCAAAATTACTTTTTCTGGATATGCACACTTATATACTCATTTATCGTTGGCAAAATTACTTTTTCTGGATATGCACACTTATATACATGTGCAATCAAACATGATAGATCCGAATACAATACACACGCGCTGTACAATTGCTACAGAAACCTTACAAATTTAGACTATATAATGTTTATGATTATCAATTGGTGTATTGTATATTATGTTTTTTTTTATTTTCTACACAAATGGATATGGCTATAAACTAATCAATATAATAATATGTGTTTTCATACTCCGAAACTGTCAAAGCTATCTACAATGAAACACTTGATACATGTGTATCCTGTTAGTACCAGTTGACTACTGAACATGCTTCAATAGGATATACATGCCTTTCTATTTTATTCATATACATATTGGCACAGTTATCTACTAGACACGCGTCATCACAATAGCAACTATTTTCAAAGGTGGGTAATATAATACACAAATTATGTAGAAAGTTCTCAAACACAATCTACGCACGTGTGGAAGTTATCACATTTGCTTAGTTAAAACATAATGTGCCAAAGGATTTCCAGCTTTTTTGCATCACATACAGTCACTATTGTCCATAGCATTATGTATATTTTCTGATGGATAATCCAATATCCTATTAAAAGAGCATTAAAGATGCATACATTATGGGACAGTTGCCATGGGATGTCTATAGGTCATATATTCCAGCGTATTTTGTATGAACAAGATGATATTGAAGCGAACCAGCCAGCGAAGCATCGCTATACACGAATTTATCACTCATTTTGGACAACAAAACACGTCTGTCATTTTGTGCACAGAACTTACCACGATCTCCGATGCATGCCTGGATGTTCACAATCGTCAATATTTATTATCGGCGTTCTTTAGGAACGTTGTTTAGTTAGTTACAATTCACAATAGTTTGTTGACATTTCCTGTGTGTGTTGAACAGGGCCACCATTTTATACTCCGTAAACCTGCTTAAGCTCGGTAATTTCCGCCAAACCTCTCCGACCAATCAACGATGCGGGACAACTTTCACGTTTCGTTAAAATGGGAAAGTCCGGGAATCCGATTACACATTCCAAATAATTATGGTCCTCATTGTCCGAATGCTGTCCTCTGAGTCTTTACGAGCCAATCAAAGGGCTGGATTCGCGGACAACATTAGGACCGAAGGTTATAAATAGGAGTAAAATATGTCAGTTGTCGACTTTGTGGCGTCTCTGAACTTCCAAGGCCCAGATATCCTCCCCCTTAACCTTTACTCACCGACGATGTTGCCAATGGTCCGTTAGTCGTTAGATGTGATGATTTGAACGTTATTATGACATTATTGATTATTAATATTGGCTGGAACCATGATAATGCCAATATCCCATTACCCCACCCACTTTTCCCCCATTGTGATACGATTCCCGACTCAAGTTTCGTGATCCCCTGCTGTGTGACTCCCCTCCCACCCCTGTTAGGTGAACCCCACTCCATTGTCATGCGGCCTAGCTGTTGTGTGCCCCCCATTCAGCTAGTGTTATGATTTCCACCCCAGCTTCGTGACCCCCGGCTGTGTGTCTCCCCCACCTAGCTTATTTCCCAACCCCAGCTTCGTGATACCTGCTGTGCGACTCCCCCACCCAACATTAGTCCCAACCCCAGCTTTGTGATTCCCGCTGTGTGACTCCTCCACCCAGTATTATTCTCCCCACCAAAGCTTCGTGATTCCCGCTGTGTGATTCCCCCACCCAGCAGTAGTCCAAATCCCAGCTTCGTGATTCCCGCTGTGTGACTCCCCCACCCAGTATTATTCTTCCCACCCAAGCTGCGTGATTCCCGCTGTGTGACTCCCACACCAAGCATAATTAGTCCCCATGCTAGCATCGCGATTCCCGCTGTGTGACTCACCCATCAAGTTTATTCCTCACCCCAGCTTCGTGATTCCCGCTGTGTGACTTCCCCACCCAACATTAGTCGAAACCCCAGCTTCGTGATTCCCGCTGTGTGTCTCCCCCATCCAGTATTATCTCCCAATCCCAGCTTCGTGATTCCCGCTGTGTGACTCGCGACCCAGTAAATTATCCCCCCACACAAGCTTCGTGCTTCCCGCTGTGTGACTCCCCCATCGAGCATTATTCCCAACCCCAGCTTCGTGATTCCTGCTGTGAGACTCCCCCACTCAGTAGCATAATGTATAATAGCTCCGCGATTCCCGTCTAGGTCTGAGCGTGTACGCTTTAGAAATAGTTGCTTTAGAAATATTTTAGAAATAGTTGCTTTAGAAATAGTGTCTAGTTGCTCCCATAGTCGCCTATGTTAGTGAGTCTCGACTCGCATACATGTACGACGAATATATAAACTAACTGTTGAGTTATATAGTCCTGTATACCACCCCGATACCATTATTGTTACCATGAACAGTATATGCATGTACCACTGATTAACATGCATACAATGAATTCGTATAGTTTTTTACATGTTCATAATTGTTCTCTATAATAAACCTCTAAGAAGACACGAATACTATTATATAAGCATACTACTATTTTTTCTATTGAGAATATAAGTACAATCATGTCCTGTTATAACTACAGCTAACCATATACATAGCAGCGTGCAGTTAATTGAACGTAGCTGGTATGGTAGTACTGTTTTCACGCACGGTTTCCAAACATAGTTTTACTATCATATTATTCTTTTATATAGTTACAATATATATAACACCACGGAAACCTTTGAGATATATTAAAAACCTAGTATACGTTCATTATTGCCACTTTACTTCCTTTTACTCACCTTATGAGCTCTTACGGCATAACATAAATGAACAATTCGTCAAATGTTGAAAAATAACCATACTGTCTCATTAGCATGAGCTACCAAACTATGATATTACATGTACTGTATATCATATAGATAAAACACTTATTATGTGTTCAAATGCGATAGTGACTGCAAAGAACCCGATTACTGTACATCAGCGAAAAATAAACAGTGAAAAATGCTAATGTGCCAATAAAGGATGGTTGTTAGTGTGTGTGTGTGTGTGTGGGGGGGGGGGGGGGGGGAGGGCATATGGCCACAGTCCGTGTGTCGTGCGAGCTTACAGCCGCTTTCAGTAAAGTTTAAGCCAACAATATATTGTTGGACAGGCACACAATCTCATGAATGTATTTACGGCAAAAACGGTAAATTCCATACTGGTGAACATGTAATCGGTCCATTTTGTAAAAACAATGCGACACATATACAATATCCTAAAGTATAAAACAGGTTAATGAATATTATTTGTTAAAACTGTGTTTACATTTTACGCGTAGTGCGGTTATTATGGCGGCCATTTTGAATTTGGCGGCCATTTTGTGCATGAATAACTTTCCACCCTATTGTTTTAATGCTTAGACTATCTAAATACAAATGACACGAACTTATTTTTAAGCCCAGTCGTCTAGCTCTCACTAATTAGCGTTCTACTCTACTACAGAGTTTTGGGATGATGGCGAACTAACACCGGACAGTGGCGTCAGCAGTGTAGACTCTGCGCAGCTTCGACATGATGAAGCAGCCAGCGTAGGAACGTCGATTAGTAACGTGTCACCGCCTCCTCCCATCGAGGACATCACCCCGCCCGTATCACCATGCCCACTTAGTCCATCAGTGTTGCCGACGAAAATGATGACCGATTTGGACGTTTCCGCGATAAAGCAAGCATGCAGTTACAACTATGATAATGCATTGCCCAATTGGACAGTCCATCAACATCAACAAAGAAGCAAGTCTGATGGTACATTGCCCAGTCACACCTCTTTTCGTCAAGATGTTTTTCGACAAGACATTTATTATATGCCTTAATACGTATTGACCACTTGTCCAATTACTATTTCCACTCTCTGCTAAAATCATTAATGGTGAAATCCATATCATTTCATGTTCATTCGTTACCTATCATGTGGATATTTATATTATTGTATGCATAGTTACATTATCATGACGAGGAACTGTATTCATTTTACGTCAATAAACAATTATTCTTCTTCTTCTTCATATTCAAACTCACAGAGCAATTATACATCAGTCCCACAAGTACAATAAAATGACTGAAGTCCTGAAATTTGTCTCTGTATGTGTTTGTGGATGACATAGAGACTAATACATAATATAGAGTGGGAAACGTTTCAAGTACATTGAATTCGTAGTTTGAAGATTCGGAATATAAGCAATGCAGAACCTTTGGCACAATTGACGCGTGTGTTTCTGACAATATATGAAAACGTTCATGACAACCAACTATTCATCGCCTTTGGGTCAGTTAAAGATGTTGTCCAGTTTTAGCTACGGGGCGCTCGTTTTAATTTCAGATGTGAGCAGTTTTGGTAAAGCATGTTCGAAAATAAGGCTTCTATCGAATTTACAAGGATATATTGTAACGGGGATGACCTATCTTATGTCAAAACACCCATGTCCGCCATCAACAATTATCATACTTATTGTCCCTCTAAATGTCTATACAAGTAACTATATTTTGTACTACACTGTACTCTAAATGTTGTACCTATATTTTGTACTACCCTGTACTGTACTATACTGTACTCATACATATAGCCTCTAATAAATATGAAGCTACATGTATGAGGCTTGTAAAGTATTATCTTAGATCCACCTTCATACTTACGAGGGGTTCGAGATTATGGCCATGCACGTGCATGGTCATAACTCGCTATATAAGCCGAGCCGAGCAGACGGCTAGTTCGGGGCCCGACTTACGTTCAATCTAAATTGACCGGCACTCTTGATAACTACAGGTTAGTAATCGCCAAGTTTGAAACCTGCCTACATGGTCACCCTAAATCTCAGTGAACCCATTTATTTTGGCACGGGGGTCTAAAATGCATTAATACCAGTTAGGGGGTTGGGGTTGGTCATAAGATATATATAATACTTTAATAAGCTCACTTGTACACCAATAATCATTCATGAACTGCACTTTGTCCAGAGTTATTATTTACCTTGTCCTTTCAAAAGCCTATACCCGTACAGTCATACTGTTACCTATGGATCTAGAGTGAACGAACCTCAAACAATTACACAACGCCCGATACGATTCCGGTTACAATATAAATCCTTGAGACAATGACCACACTTTTTATATACGACCCAATCTCCAAAGGAGATCAGAAACCATTGTCATAAAAAATACTCAAGCTAAGTTTTGTGAGAATAGTTGTAGTACATCATATCTTCATGTTATTGGTAGCTACATCAGCGTGGCCAAAAAATGGAAGTGACTTCTGTGATGTAGTAGTTCACCGTCTAAGGAGGAATCTCTAGGCTGTGAGCCCTATTGTGTGCTGTAAATATCGCTAATGATACGTTGGTTACCTGCATATGTTGGCATAGTTTTACATTTATTAAAAGAATTAGCCAGCGTGATTTGAAAAATATAAAATATTTCATATATATTAACAATTATTTCACATAACTCACAACTTAAAAATGCCCATGCCATAATTAGAATCCCGACATCGAATAAGTATATGCTTATCTGGATCGGGGTCGAATGTTAATTGATAGGCTCTGTCTGCAGACGTGATCTGTACCAAGCACACGCTCTCGTGTGAAAATTAATAACACGCGAACTATAGCTAATGATAATGTCAACCAGCATAGAGACTTCTCGTGTTACAATTAAGTACCCTACGTTCAGCGGTTGAAATAAATAGTGATATTTGAACTTAAACTAAAAGGTACAGTACGATACAAAACACATTTAGAAATTCTGTTTTCACAGACACTATCTTGTCAGTAACAACTATGCTGGTTGGAAGTACATGTATATAGTTGTGTTTATCAAATCGTGCACACGACAACCCGATTTCTGACAAATGAGGCTTATTACGATCAATATAAACGCAGGATCAGTCTGTGCATCCGCACAAATGCATCTTATTTCTCAATGTAAATTGTCGTGTTTGGGCTGCAAATGAGAGTATTTATGTCATTCAGGAAAATGCACTAGTCCGCCGGAATAGCCAGCTTGTGTCGGGAGTTCTGTGTATTTTTAGCTGTGTGGAAAGCGGAGTTCCCGTGACATAAATTATTGTCCCGAATGACCAATCGGATAATATGTGTCGCTAGGAAATCGTACGCGTGTATAATGTAATTAACGGGATCTGTGGAAGAAGGGGGCTAAGTCCAAGAAACGCGCTTCTGTGGAATAAAGGGTTATATGGCATACGGTAAGGTTTGCAATAACATAAATTTAGCAGGACAAAAAACAAACAAAACATTTATTACACTGTAAATGAAATGCGATCTAGCTGTTGGAACTATTTATTATGGCGTAAGACCCGTGCTTTTAAAAAAGTTCAACCCGCAATATATATACTGCGACCGACATAAGCTCATTAGCATAAAAGCTGGACGACCTCAAATTTGTATCTTACATGTATAATTCTTCGCTAGCGGTCGAATAAATACGAGCGGTATACCACATTAACCAGTTGCAAAACGTCCAATAGGGATAACCATCAACTAGCACACACTCGTTTTGGGATTTTAGAAGGTATCCCATTAGATTATCTATGTTTCAAATGTGTTATTCAAATATAATCAGAGAACCATGTCCTACTCGGAATTCCGTTATTTATATAACGATGGATATTCGCGACACTCCATTCTTACATGACAATATTCTCACGCGTGCGAAGCATTATTCCCAATTGTGACGATAACATGAGAATTTAACTATTGTATTCTTTTCTACAATGAAAATATTGCAAAATATATTGTCAAAATCTGCCACGAAATACTACACTTCTAAGAAAACGATTTATACCGTTAGACAACGGGGTTCGTAAATGCACACACAATAGTCCACTGTTATACAATTGCTGTTGCATGGCATTGTCATTCAATATTTTATTTCTCAATACTTTACAAAACAAAAATACAATTATACAATTACAGATAAGAGCATGGCATGATAATTGTTTATAAGGCATATACAACAAAAACAATATATTCAGCATGTGTGGCCGCGATTAGAGGAAAAGGGTTTGTGGGACTTTGGAAACAATTAAAAAAACCAGCTTAGTCCCTAATTAGATCTTTGTACGATCGTCTCGCTTAATGCCATGTACCAGAAGAACCACTAAATCGTATTTGCAAACATGCTTCGCGTTACAAGAATAACGGACTATCTGTAATAAAAACATAATAACAGTACCCATGAAGTCGTCCCGTGGTCCTAGCAATCTCTGTGGCCGGTTGGAAGCGACGTCTCAGCTGTGACGTCATGACGTTGCCGTCCTGTCGGCGCGTCAGCACACGGGGTCTGCCGTTTCCGGGGAGATCGTTCACGGCGCCAGTCTACATATATATTACATTTTTGACGATGGATCGTCAGTCGTGTGCAGTTAAAATGTGCTACATTATGCATTTGTGTTCTTCCGTCAGGCAGCATCACGATAGCTAGGATTGTCAGCAATGTTTGAGACATCCGAAACAAGCAGACATTTATATTGTACTGTGTATTATTGATAATGCACAATCCACGGCAGCGTGATATCGGGATATCCGTGCATCGAGTCGATACGGTTCCGCACACATCGTCCAAAATGTGTGAACACGAGCCTAAGGATGTGTACAACGTATATACGAGTCGGATATCTGTATAATGCCCCTAGTACAAATGTTAGAAGCATTTTTTAGTAAAAGTATTTTGGATAGTCTATTAGCATAATTTCAGTATGCCGAATCCAATTATGGGGGATGCAGCGGGGATTTCTGAGGTTAACGTGTCCAAATTTGAAAAACAAAATGGCCGTTAAAAATATGACCTTTTACCTGTCTTGAACGTAGTAAACTAATTACATTTACATTTTAAGAATGTGGGATTTTTCATAAAAGCTTCTTAATTGACACAGACAATCCGAAAGACTTGTTCAATATTACCTGAAATTCAAGATGGCCGCCAAATTTATAAATATAGTCATATCTGAGTATATGGCGTACATAGCGGCATAATATGTTTTCAGGGTCAAGCAACACGATAAGAACAAAAATAATAACATTCGATGTTGTGGCTTAGGCAGCCATATTGAATTTCAAATTTATCGACAAAAATGCCTTTGCCTATATCTCGGTCTGTGATACTCACAGAGTGCTAATTCTGGTGTCCATACCCATGTGTTCAGGTACACTAAATACAACAGAACACTACACATATCATTGCCTAATTTGGTTTAGGCAGCCATTTTGAATTTTAAAAGAGCTGCCAAAATGACCACAATCCTAAATTATATTGCCCATATATCAGTTTGTGGAACCCAAAGAGGAATAATGCTGGTGGCTATCATGATCAATGTATATTCATACATAGTCTTAGAGTGTTACATATTGTGTATACATACACCCAGAGCGCCGAGTCATATTGTGAAATATCAATTTACAGGAGTTTCATACAGGTACATGAGTTTAGAACATTGTTGTACATCTTGTATATCCATAGTTCTGTGTATCAGTCGCACATTATTTTACATGATCCATGTATGGGTTTAGAACATTGTTATACCTCTGGTATGTCCACAGAGCAGTCACACATTATTTTACACGATATTCCTCCATGGGCTTAGAACATTGTTATATCTATTGAATATAAACAGAGCTCTAAGTCACCGTAGTCACAAATGAGTTTACACGAGATTCATATATGGGTATCGAACATCGTTATACATCTGATATAAACATAGAGATATAAGTCGCAGTCGCAAATCAGTTTGCATGATATTCATGCATGAGTTTTAGAACATTGTTATACCTCTAGTATATCCACAGAGCTACGAGTCGCAGCCACAAATATCAATTTACGTGAGCTACATATATTTATTTTGATCATCACTATGTATCTTGCACCTGCACATACTTGTGCAAGCAGACCAGACTTACGACATTTTCAACGCAAATTCCTTCACTGCATTCCTTCACTGCGTGTGACATGAACAAAGTATTATTTCTGACATGCTGATGGGCACTAAACCGTCATCAATGCGCTTCCATCCCATACTTTCTGGCGCTGTAAGCTCTGGGATGGCACAGTCGGCTTGTCTCCAGATCATCGACTGATACTGCACTCGCATTACATGAAAGCGGAGATCATGGCGTGTTGGTGGCAAAGCCTCTGGTTTCACTGACTTTGAAAACAAGCGATATCGCGTTATATCAATGCAATCTGTTTGTTACATTGTAAATTTTGCACATAAACTTCTCCGCAGATTTCAAGATAGTGGGAGTTTGCCTAATTCAGTGAGCAGCTCGTGACTCTCTGTGAACACCTTCCAGGCTGACAATTTGGTGTGACCCGATAAGTATGACGTCGTGTCAGCGCATGGAATGGCAGTAATGTCGCAGCTGCTTGAGGAGAGAGGTGCTACTGAACACTCGACCTATATATATGTATCGTCTCTTCTTTGAACAGTACATCAGTGTCCCTACCAGCCACACCGACTGTATCGAACTGGCTGTGAACAACATGCAGAGTCAACCTGGTATCGGCTTCCTCGTATGTTGCTCTTATCATCGTTAGGTCAGTTGTTTCATTTGATGACCTAACGTCTAGTTCATCGGCACGAATCACAAAAATTTGCTTATCATGTGGCGCATTGGCAAGTACTTCTTCAGATAAGAATCTGGCAAGCCATGAACTTCTTCCAGTATGTTGGTAAGGGCATATCACAGCCTTCCACAATATTGCTGATCGGGTGAGCAGTCTTGTTGAGTCTTTTTGCTCTAGTATTGGACTTAATAGACATTGCTCGGTACCTGTCAAATACAACGTTTATTCTCTTGTACTTAGACCCAAACTGCAGCACCGATTTGACAAAGACGTCGGATAGGTCACCAACATTCTATGCAGTAGTAGTCTTGCCAATGGCCACGACAACTGCTTGACCATCAATGATGAGACATGCTATTGGTCATGCAGCTTAATGGTTTCGGGACAGTCAATGCCTTCCGTTAATATGCTTTTGTTGCCGGTACGCAGTGTGCCATTTAGTTCTGCTATAGACAGTGGAACTGCCATCAGTTCATTCATCGGTATATCGACTGAAGCTTCGAAGGCTGTGGTCAGACGTTGAAGCACACTCCTGTCCGGTTTCATAACATGTGTTTGCTTTCGATGTGGAGTCCTTATCATTGTACGATGTTGCAAATGTCGGTGCATTGTTTTTAGCTAAGGGAGCATGTAGGGAGGTGTTCGGTTTGCCATTTGTAACAACAAGTCTCTCCTGTACAAATTATTGCAGCTTCTCTATGACAATGGTTCAGCATTTAGTAGCGCTTCTTCTATGTATTCTGTTACAATATCTTTGGTTGCAATGTTTTGCAACGTACCAAGCTGCGTTCTGGGATTGAATACACCGAATCGCTGGTGAGTATTGACCAACGCTTCTTCATCAACATTGTCTCGCTTTCGGCGAGATTTTGTACACTCGTTGTGAAGAGGTTTCTTTCTCATCTGAGCTCATTTGCTACATGCCATAAGTCTCCACTGCTATGTGAGACCTAAGGTTGTAGGAGAGAGACCACCTACACAGGACAGATGATGCCATTGTGATGCATACAAATTCGCCACCTTTCTTGCCTGCACCATTCAAGCACTCCTGAGCCTGGTCTGGGTCAACCTGGTTGAATAGGAGAGTGCCTTGTGAAAATTTAAATATTACCGGCAGCATTCTTACAGTTATATATGGTGGCACATTTTTGCCATCACCACAAGACGTCTTACTAACTAGTAGTCAATACGAGATAAATTAGACGCGATAATTATCAAGATATCTTGTCAAAAACGTGATGCTGCCCACTATAGTGACATCGATTTTTATTAGCTCACCTGAGCGAAGCTCATGTGAGCTATTGTTACCGCAATGTGTCCGTTCGTCCATCCGGGCCAACGTGCGGGGGTTTGAGAGCTTAGGGGCGTGGTTAGGAACAAAAGATTCCTTTGTAATATTCCTTAAGCTCATAAACTCTATTGTTGTTTAGGGGCTTTTTCTTTGTTCTTCAAACAATGGAAATACCCCATAAACCCAAAATGTTGGAACGTCCGTCCGTCCGTTCGTCCGTCGTCCGTCGTCCGGCGTCCGGCGTCCGTCGTCCGTGAACATTTTCAAACGTCTTCTCCTCGGTCACCATTCGGCCTATAAGTCACCAAGCGTCATGGTCGTTAGGTAGGGGGATTACTTACGAAATTGTTAAAATGACGTTATTAAGTAATCGAAGATGGCCGCCGTCTAAAACTAGCACAAATTCTTCAAAAATCTTCTTCTCAAGAACCGCCAACCGGATTTCGACAACACTTGGTAGGAATGATCGATTTACAATGCTCTTTCAAACTTGTTAAAATGGTGACCCCAGTGTCAAAAATAGGCGTGGCCCGTGGGGTCAAATTGGGGTCAAATTTTATTTTTGACCGAATATGGTCATGTCATATATCAAATCGATGGTATCAACGAGGCGATCACTCTGGTGCATTTTTTTATCGAAATCGGATGGTCATGTCATCCAAGATGGCCACCGAAAGGTCAAAAGGTCGTTCTTTTATTAGAGATTTAAAAATTCTTCTTCACATGAACCGCTTGGCCCATGGTAGCCAAACTTAAAAGCCTTTTCAGATTTGTTAAAATGGAGGTCATCGCTACTCCAAGATGGCCGCCGTCTAAAAATAGCATAAATTCTTTAAAAATCTTCTCCTCATGAACCGCTAGCCGGATTTCGACGAAACTTGTCATCCAAGATGGCCGCTGAAAGGTCAAAAGGTCGTTATTTTAATAAAGATTTCAAACGTCTTGTTCTCGTGAACCGCTTGGCCGATAATGGCCAAACTTCACGGTAATGGTTATTGGGTCAAACATTTTCATTTTTGTTTAAATGATGGTGTCATCGCGAAATCAAAGATGGCCGCTGTTTAAAAGTAGGTCAACTTTTTAAAAAATCTTCTCGCGAACTGCCAGGCCGTTTTTTACAAAACTTGGTTAACGCTGGTTCAGATTCCTTCAAATGGTGGATCCCGGGTAAAAAATGGGAAGGGGGGGGGGGGGGGGGCAGGAGGGGTCAATTGAGGTCAAATGTCACATTTGACCGAATATGGTCATTTAGCACATCAAATCGAAGGTATGGACGAGACGGTCACTCTGGAGCTTTCTTTTGGTCAAATTCAGGAAATTACGTCATCCGAGATGGCCGCCGAAAGTTCAAAAGGTCGTTCTTTCAATATAGCTTACAAACGTCTTCTCGTGAACCACTCAGCCAATATTGGCCAAACTTCATAGTAATGGTCAGTCGGTCAAGCCTTTTCATTTTTGTTAAAGTGATGGTTATCGGGAAATCAAAAATGGCCGCCGTTGAAAAGTATGTCCTATTCTCAAAAAATCTTATTCTCACGAAACGCCAGGCCGATTTCGACGAAGCTTGATATGAATGATCGAGAGTTAACAATGTTTCAGATTGATTCCTTCAAATGGTGGTCCCCAGGTCAAAAATGGGCGGGGCAGGAGGGGTGAAGTAGGGGTCAAATTTTGCATTTAACCGAATATAGTCATGTCATATATCAATTCGAAGGTGTGGACGAAAAGATTACATAGGAGCATTTTTTGTCGAAATCAGATGATTACATCATCCAAGATGGCCGCCGATAGGTCAAAAGGTGTTCTTTTATTAGAGATTTCAAACGTCTTCTTCATACAAACCGCTTGGCCATTGGTAGCAAACTTCGCAGTTATGATCCATTGGTAAAGCCTTTTCAGTTTTTTTTAAAATGGCGGCCATCGTTAATCCAAGATGGCGGCCGTCTAAAAATATCACAAAATTTTAAAAAATCTTCTTCTCAAGAACCACCAGACCGATTTCTACGAAACTTGACAGGAATGATCGATGTGCAATGCTTTTTGTTAAAATGGCGGTCGTCGTTAATCCAAGATGGCCGTCTAAAAATAGCATAAATTCTTAAAAAACGAACCACCTGACCGATTTCGACGAAACTTGACAGGAATGATCGATGTACAAGGATTTTTCAAAGCTGTTAAAATGGTGACCTCTGGGTAAAAAATGGGCATGGCCAGGGGGGTCAAATTGGAGTCAATTTGTTTACGGAATTTGGTTATATAATACATAAACTCTAAGGATTGCAATACAAAGTAGGCTGGAAGCATCCTGTTCCAAACCTCTCAAAGTTGTGTAAGATATATCTGTACATATCAAGAGACAACTCCTACCCTGGTGACTTCTCAAGTTTGTCGCATTAACATGTTGTGCCTGTCATTGGCTTATTTTTATATATATGTAGTGACAACTTTACATACCAGTATTTGCTTGCTTTTTGTGACATTGCACAGGTGAGCGATATAGGGCCATCATGGCCCTCTTGTTTTAATGTCTTCAAATTTTCTTGGCGAATAAGAACAATAAGACAACTTAATACAGTTTATCCCGTCATGACCAGTTAGTAAGACGTCTTGACGAGATAAGTATCTCGTCAAGACAACATACAAACCGATCAAGATCAGATAACATGTTGACGACATTTCGTCATATGTATCTCGTCAAATTTATATCGTCCTGACGCGACAGTTATCTGATTAAGATGACTTATAAGACATAGTAAGACGTCTTAGCTATCAAGTTAAATAGATGGAAAAAGTATGCCATTATACAGTTGCAATATAATGTCAAAATTAATTGGATTTATATAACAGCAAATGGCGTTACAACAAGGTGGAAAATTCAACAAATTCTTACACACCATTATCAAGCCTACAATCTCTTTCCCAGCATAGAAAGTTTGCAAATTGCTAGGAATAAGGATATGGCTGAGACAGGGCCAACACAAATACCATTCCTTTATTCTATGTGAGATCTGATTTGTAAATTTATTGCACTGCCTGACAGGCATGTCACGTGGGTTGTATTGTTGTTGTTGTTATTAGCTTTGTTGTTGATGTTGCTGCAGGTCTACCATTCCGCATTTTGTGGCATCCTATAAAATGAATGATTATCATGTTTAATTAGTCTCAATCCATATGCGAATATACTGTTGAACACTAATTGCCAAATTGTTAGTGACAATTTTGCATAACTGCAATTGTTGACAGCCATTTTGAAATTCAAGATGGCTTCCTGGACCAACACGTTGAATGTTATTATTACGTTTTTTATCATGTTCCTTGGCCCTGGAAATATGGGTAAGACATCGGATTTATGCCGATACGAAACCCAGAGTGCGAGATATTGAGTAAAGCAATATGGCATGGCGGCCATCTTTGATTTCAGGTCATATCTAATGCATGTTCTGGTTTTATTTAATTTAGAGTATCATAAATAATTTATGTAGTATGCAGTGTGAAATATTGCACACGCTTAAAATGAAAATATAAGTTTATTACGTTCAAGAAATGTAAACAAAAAAGATTTTTGGTACCCATTTTGTTTTTCAAATTTGAACACTTTAACCTAAAAATCCTCGGGGCATACCCCGTAATTCGATTCGTCATACTCAAATTATGTTAATAAGCTAACAAAAATGCTTTTACTAAAAAATTACATTTATTGAATACCTGTCTAGTCTATTACTATAATTGACTGATTGTCTAACTACTTCAAGATACAAAAAATATTCGTATTTCATTCATGTATACTGTCTGTTTCACGAAATCTACCCAAATGTTACGGCCATATAAACAATTAAAAAGCAGTATTTTTTTCGATAATATTAAATTTCCTCAAAATTTAAGAATGAGCCTTCTTTTTATTTCGTGAAATTTGGTCAAATATTGGTTATATTGCGAAAAATTGGTATGTCTATGTGAATTTAACATGGGGGGAAAGGAGATGGAGGAGCTGTGGGATGAGTCAGAAAACGAAACATTTTGGAAATTGAATCCGCAATCTGGCTAGATAGCTTGGAAATTATCTAACTAAGAAAACAAAAGTTGAAATTTGAAAATCGGTCCAGCATTTCTGAAATTCCAAATATTTCCCCATGTTAAATCCCCATAGACATCCCCATATCGCACATGTCAGAGATTATGATTCACAGGTATCCCCTCCACCTACTTTGATAACTATGTAAATGTGTGTACATTTACTAAATATATGTTATGTATGTATTATAGTGTGATAGCATCCCCATGTCAATTGATATGTTTATGAATATAATATTATACATTAGACATATAAACAATTAGATATGCATGATGGTTGGGGGTTCATACTGTTGATCTAATAACCAGCATGCATGGCGTGCTGATTTGACTTTGTGTACCGGTACTTTAAGATTCTCTCTCATGACAGTGGCGCCCCCCTCTTTCAGGATTCCACTTTTTTTATTTGCAATTGAGATTTGTGCAATCTGTAAAAAATAAATAACAAGCACCCGTCAAATAAGGGTGATATTATCAGATCAAGGTCGTGTTGCGAACGGTAACTCTTGCAATCTACTCTCGTACCGTACGTAGCGAGTAGATTGCAAGAGTTACCATTTGCAAATAATCAAGGTTCAGATATTATAGAGAGCCCATTCACAATGTGCCTTATCACATGAACATTATGTACTGAAAATAAGTCGTTCGAATTTCAAATTGGGCTTATGTTATTTACGACTAGTGTAGTTCCTGATCAAATATCATTCTCCAGTATGCTGGCACCGATCTGCATTGCGTGTTAGAAGCATAAATGGTGTTTCATTGATCGAATGGCGAACAGTGAAGATTCTGATCAGACTGGTCGCCAAACCCATAAGCCCCATTTCTTCAAACACAGCCACATATGTCCTAACCGTAACAATACTGATTTGTATTTCGTACATGTGTGCATGTTTTCTTGTTTCTTGTTATGCATTTACCTATTGTTTGCTTCCTTCTAATCCATGGTGTTCATTATTATCAATACAGTTTCAAACGTTGACTGTATATAATGTTAACATATGCTGTGCCATAAGGAAATTGGTTGTTAGTCAATATAGCACAGATCCGCAGGGTCTGATCAAGTTACAAATTGTTTGTGATCTCATAATGTACACACGGGAAACACACTGTTGTTGTTGTTGTTACCACGTGATATTGCACCTTGACATGTAATCAATTCTCGTTTATCATTCATATTACCCATGACCCGACTGAACCAGCTCCTTCACTCTGCGAACAATGTAGGTCAAGTCTACTGTTCTTCTACATGTATGTTTAGATCATGTGTTAACCATTTCAAAACAGGTGTGTGCCGTCTCATCGGGATATACACTCTTTGCAATTAAGTTTCATATTTTTTGGCTGGACTAGTCAGAACATTATTTTGTGATGATTGGGTTAGTCGGAAAATTAACACATCCAAATCCATTCCAAACTACTACCTATGTACATGCATGTGAATGCAGTAAATACATATGTTTATACCAAAATCCACTCCAGTTGTTTAGCATGTTTAGGGTTTAAAGGGTTAAAGGTTTACACGTTAAGTGGAAACCTTATTATTGACTAGCAAATAACCAATCTGATCAAGTCCCCACACTGGTTCAGTTAGATCATAGCCTTTGCTTAAACCTGTATTACTCCGTATATTATATCAGACTCTTCTGCTTGATTAATTCGAATAGTTTCACTTCCCAAACCTATAACAGGAGGTGTAATTGGGGGAGCGGGGGTGGGGGGGGGGGGGGCTTAAACACACAACAATAAAATAAAAAGGAAAAGCATAAGGTACAAACGCAGAGATTGATTGTAGCACACGCAAATAGGTCAGCTGAAGATGAAATATTTTTGATCGTTGTTTTTGTTACATAATTAAGTTCATGAAATGGTAAAATATTCCCAATTTTTTCAGTTTTCGAGTTTGTTTTCCATTATTGCTGCCTTTCTGGATGTTTCCTACATTAGTTGAATTCAATGCTTCAGTACGCTGATACTTGGAATTACCTTTGAACACCGGAAATAATAGAGATGATATTTAGTTTCTACTATTATTAACTGTTTGAACTGGTTCGTTAATTGCAATAGTTATATTGTTTACCTAGTGTTGTAATGTTAGTTGGTGCACATGGCTACTATTTATGTACTTAATAACAATATCACTCTAAGCTGTAAATCATTGCATGTATGGCCGAGTGTGCCACCATACAGGTAATGACCAATGAGGCTTGACCATGCATGATGGGGTTCTGGGAGAGGGGTCACCAGAGGTCAGCCCAAGCCATGTGCTCGCTCTCTTACTCCCAAATCACAGATCAGACAGCATGTCCAATTCACACAGCTGAGCCATTCTGGGAGTAGGGCATTTTACATGTATATTATACTTAGGTGTGTCATTGTATATTATTACCTTACCACAAACGCTAACCACACTTGAAGTTCAATAAATATGTTTTTTTTGTCAATTCACAGTCCCAAAATAAATGTTTTTTTGTTTCCGAAAAGTTCTTACAGAATGTACATAATGGACTACTTAAAATTTTAATCTTATTAAGGAAATCATTTGTGGTCACTATGTTGTGGTTTATTCGGTACTGGAACCATTTTAGAATTGTGTATTTTGTTATGATATGCGGCCATACATATATTTTCTTCCATGTTTCATTGTTAAAATTATAAGTGAAGTTCCATTTAATTTGACAAGCTGGAGTTTTAGAAGTGGAGTTTTTTTGTTTTTATCTATAGTTTTAGTTTGAATGGAATAAATGGTATTTTAACTTTTCTTTTCAATATTATTTCAAGTTTTTAGCCAATAATTTTTTTTTTTTGCTTTGACAAGGCCATAATATTGTAGAAACTTCATATTAACGTTGAAATTGTTTTTAAGTTCCTTTTGAGAGGCAAACGTTCCATCATTTTTGACAATATCATGTATAAAACACATTCCATTATCAAAACATGTATATTGAAGAAAGTGGTCCCACATGTTATGTCTTTAATAAAAAATAATGGGCTCGAAAGAAATGCATCCATGTTTATCGGCTTAAGTTTGTTTGTAATTTTAGATGAGCTATCCCGCCAAAAAAGATTTAAAATGTTCTCTATTTTTTGTTCGATGTACATGTCTCCCCATTTGACATCAGTTTCTGTATATAAAATGTTCATGAATTTGTATTTGTTGCACACTATTCTTCTTGCCCATGTTGTTTTTAGAGACGATATATAATCCACAATATTTGTTATTTTTATACGAAATAGGTCTATATTTCTTTAGAAAATTCCAAGATTTATTTTCTTTTGGGATTAGTGTTATTATATCCTGTCGTTGAGTTATAGATAGTTCACCCTTCTGATAGCCATAGCTTATCGCCCTACAAATGAAATTACCCAGTTTATTCAAAAATATTTTATAAAAATTCAGATGCAAATTCACTTGTACCTGGGCTACGGTTATTCGTCATGTTTTTAGTGCATATGCTTGTTCAGTTTTTGTGATTAATCCTTCTAGTTTTTCTGATTCTGATTCATTTAATTTTGGTATGTGCATGCACATTTTTCCAAAAATGTATCCAAATCTAAATCATTAGACGTAGCTGTATCGTTATTGCTATTGTATATAATTTGGTGTAAACTGGTTCACTTTCTTTTAATATCTCTGACTGACTTTATTTTGCCATTTTCTGTTTCAAGTTTTGGTATTGTTTTACGTATAAAGTTATGAGATCATAGTGCGCAGATTAGTTTGTAAGTTTTCGCCTTCATTTATAGTCAGAGCCCTTCTCAAGGCCTTGATCGAATAACTGAACCATTTATTATCATTTTCCGAATTCCTGGAGTTCTAATTTAAGAATTTCAATTTTATTAATGTCTTCTTTCTTTAATTGTTTTTCCATGTCCAATATTTGTTCTGATAATAATTTTTTTTTTGATTGGATTCTTTTTTTATATAAAGGAATAAGTTCTGAACCCGATTTTTCGACGTGACATAATCTGTGACGTCATTTTTAAAATGGATTTTCTTTAACATTTTCCTGACAAACGGACGGATATTAATGGTATGCAGCGCACCAAATACAATGGCATATGTGTTTTATGGGTGCTTTGAAAGTTATTTACAAAGAATCGAATACCGTTTATTTCTTACATTCACGTGCTCTAGTTTTATTTACATCTACGGTAACCGATTCTTCGTCAAAAAGACAGAATTATGAGACTAAAGCCGCCTATGCAATAAAGGGCAACGTGTATCGCATTTGCTGCGGTATATTTCATAAAAAAATATGTCACTCCATTAGAAATATATTAATGGAAATCTACTGTAAACACATCTAAAAACATGACATCACGCCGTTCGTAAACACGTGATCTCACACCTTGAATACGAAATAGACTTTTCACATAATTCCATCATGTGTGTTTCCAGAAAAAGTTTATCATTAATTGTGAACTGCTATTCGTTGTTTGGTATTTCATGTAAGTTCTGCTTAAATTACTTGCTGATACTGTTTCGTATATTTAATGTACTTATAGACATTAGTCCATGACTTCAAACTGTGTGGATAGCGTGTTCTTTTATATTATTATAATTAATATTTTTCTTTAATAAATACTTCTATATCTATACAAACATGTCATGTATCTGTTGATTATGTTGCATTCCCAGCTATAGTATGTGTTATTACCCAACTCCCTATATAAGTTGGTATTAACTAGTTTTGACTAGTCATGACGTCCTGATGTTTTGTCGCAAATGACGTCATCAAATTCTACGCAATTGATATCGGTCCGTCGATGCGCTGCACCACCAAATCACGTGCATTGTATCACATACAGTACAATACATGTTGAGTAAGCAATAGTTAGATCATAATATTGCAAGTGTATTTGATTTTAATGAGGCCGTAAGGCCGAGCTTAAATCAAATGCACGTGCAATTTTATAATCTAACTGATTTGTATCATTTGCCAAATATGGAAAATTGGCCCATGCGCAATTGTATGTGGTCGCGGCTCATTAATGACAGGAGCCGTTTCTGATTGCACGACGTGCCACGGAATTGACACGGTCGAACCATAATTATTGTGCCAGGTGGGGGGAAGTCCCTTCACCTGCCATGTTTGCGTCGTGAAGGCCGTTGCTGTCGTCATATACGCGTTGTCTGGCACATTTTCTGTTGACATCATTCGGTCATTTCACTTCATGGAACAAAATTGTAGTCTGTGTTTGTTATATGTGAACTACAATGGAATCGGACGACGACATTTTATCGCAAATAGCGATAGAGTTGGAAAATGAATATTTGGAATTAGATAACAGTGTCGAAAACATCGTTCTTTCCCAGGCCGTGGATAACATGGACACATACAAATACATGGACATGTACAAATACTTAGGTCTACAGCAATAAACTATAAACATGTGTAACTCCACTTAACTAGGCTACATTACAGAAATTTTGAAATTAATACTATTAAAAGTACATTGGTTTAATTGAATAAAGTTTCTCAAATCTTCCTCATGTTGAGTCAATGCTGCCAGGTGGGCCCGAATTCAGAGGAGGGTTCAAATGAGTGGTCATAACCTGTACCTTCATTGAGAGGAACAGTCGTGCAATAATTGCCGTGCGTGTATAGTAAGTATCCATACGTTTCAGATACACGCACCACAATTATTGCACGGCATCTCATTAAATTAGGATTCTTTAGTTACACCACATTCTAAGCTCCACCCCTTTAGATACACAGAACAACAACTTGATATTGGACATTATAGCAGGTGCGTGTATAATGCTGAAGGTCTTTGGGCTATGATACAATACAACAGTTATTTCATAGTCATTCAACAGTCAAACATATTTCCCCTCGGTGTTGTGGACAACCCGATGCACTATTGCCCAGAGGCTGAATGCCTCGCCTCTGGGCAATAGTGCATCTGGTCGTCCGTAGCACATCGGGGCAATAGGTTCCCCGACTGTTCCCCGAAGGACCATGACATAACTATATTATCAATGCAATAAGTTCCATGCAGTAAAACATTTATACGTATTTTTTCATACTCGGAAGCTGCACCGTCGTAACACAATGATTAAGAAACTAAAGAAGTTGTATCGCAAATTCAAGATGGCTGCCGTGGGCTATTTCAAATTAAATGGTCATTTCATAGTATGCAAACCATTTGTTATCTCCTCGCCGATAGGCAAGAGGGAATATAGCGTCAGTCCATGTACGTACGTACGTGCGTATGTACGTATGTATGTACCTTGTTTTGCATACGATTCATGTCCGACCACCCAAAATCACTGAGGACTTAGCCTTAAGTTCACCTTGTGTGTAAGGCAAAACTGTTAAGTTAATTTTTTTATTAAGACCAAGGCTGTCCACGTTCGACCGCCCAAGGTCCAGGTCACTGAGGATTTGTGTTTTATTATGCCCCCGCCACCGAATGGTGAGGGGGGTATATAATGCTACCGGCGTCCGTACGTCCGTCCGTCCGGGCACACATACAGGGTCTTAGGTGGTTAGAGGCGTGGCCTAAGACAAAAGAATACAATAGATTTATTCCGTTGACCACTTAAGCCTATTGTTCCTTAGGTGGTCATTCCTTTGATCTTTTATATAGTAAAAACCACCTAAGGGATGTCACGTAAGGACGTGCGTCTGGAAGTCCGTCCGTCCGTCCGGAAGTCCGTCCGTCCGTCCCGAAACCTTACGGTTCGGGTAAATGGCTTATAATTTATGTTTCCTTGCATGGATCTGCTTCACACTTCACACACGCATTGCTCCAATGGTCCTCCACCGCCCTGTGACAAATCCACCTTGGTCCCGCCCGCGTTAAGCCTAGGGTCAAGGTCACAGACTTGGTGCGTTCAAAACCTTGACGCTCGGGTAAATCGCTTATAACTTATGTTTCCTTGCTCGGATCTGCTTCACATTTCACACACGGATTACTCCAATGGACCCCTACCGCCCTGTGACAAATCCACATTCGTCCCGACCTCGCTAAGCCCAAGGTCAAGATCACAGACTTGGTGCGTTCGAAAGCTTAACGCTCGGGTAAAAGGCTTATCATTTCTGTTTCCTAGCTCGGATCTGCATGACATTTCACACACCCAGTGCTCCAACAGTCCTCTACCGTCCTGTGACAAACTCACATTCGTCCCGCCCGCGCTAAGCCTAGGGTCAAGGTCACAGACTTGGTGCGTTCGAAACCTTAATGCTCGGGTAAATGGCTTATAATTTCTGTCTCCTTGCTCGGATCTGCTTCACATTTCACACACGCACTGCTCCAATAGTCCTCTACCACCCTGTCAAAAATCCACATTTGTCCCGCCCCCGCTGAGCCCAGGGTCAAGGTTATTAACCTGGTGCGTTCGAAACCATAACGTTCGGGTAAGTGGCTTATTATGCCCCCACCACTGAATGGTGAGGGGGCATATAGTGTTACTGGCATCCGTACGTCCGTCCGTCCGTCCGTCCGTCCGACAAATCCACATTCGTCCCGCCCCGCTAAACCCAGGGTCAAGGTTACAGACCAGGTGTGCTCGGGTAAATGGCTTATACTTTATGTTTCCTTGCTCGGATCTGCTTCACATTTCACACACGCATTGCTCCAATGGTCCTCCACCGTCATGTGACACATCCACATTCGTCCCGCCCCGCTAAACCCAGGGTCAAGGTTACAGACTAGGTGTGCTCGGGTAAATGGCTTATAATTTATGTTTCCTTGCTCGGATCTGCTTCACATTTCACACACGCATTGCTCCAATGGTCCTCCACCGTCATGTGACACATCCACATTCGTCCCGCCCCCGCTAAGGCCAGGGTCAAGGTCACAGACTTGGTGCGTTCGAAACCTTAACGCTCAGGTAAATGGCTTATAATTTCTGTTTCCTTGCTCGGATCTACTTCACATTTCACGCATTACTCTTCGTCAAGGTTAACGCTCAGGTAAATGGCTTATAATTTCTGTTTGCTTGCTCGGATCTGCTTCACATTTCACACAAGCAGTGCTCCAATGGTCCTCTACCGCCCTGTGATAAATCTACATTCGTCCCGCCCCCGCTAATTTATGTTTCCTTGCTCGGTCTGCTTCACACTTCACACACGCATTGCTCCAATGGTCCTCTTCCGCCCTGTGAAAAATCCACATCCGTCCCGCCCCGCTTAAGCCCAGGGTCAAGGTCACAGACTTGGTGCGTTCGAAACCTAGACGCTCGGGTAAATGACTTATAATTTATGTTTCCTTGCTCAGATCTGCTTCACATTTCACACACACATTGCTACAATGGTCCTCTACCGCATTGTGACAAATTCACATTCGTCCCGCCCCTGCTAAGCCCAGGGTCAAGGTCACAGACTTGGTGCGTTCGAGACCTTAATGCTCGGGTAAATGGCTTATAACTTCTGTTTCCTTGCTCGGACCTGCTTCACATTTCAGACACGCAGTGCGTGCTCGAATGGTCCTCTACCGCCCTGTGAAAAATCCACATTCGTCCCGTCCTGCTAAGCCCAGGGTCAAGGTCACATACTTCGTGCGTTCGAAACTATAATGTTCGGGTAAATGGCTTATTATTCCCCCACCACATAATGGTGAAGGGGCATATAGTGTCCGTTCGTCCGGACTCCGTCCGTCCGTCCGTCCGTCCGTCCGTCCCGAAACCTTAGCGCTCGGGTAACTGGCGTATAATTTCTGTTTCCTTGCTGGGATCTGCTTCACATTTCACACACCCAGTGCTCCAATGGTCCTCTACCGTCCTGTGACAAATCCACATTCGTTCCGCCCCCGCTAAGCCCAGGGTCAATGTCACAGACTTGGTGGGCTAAAAAACATTAACGCTCGGGTAAATGGCTTATAAGTTCTGTTTCCTTGTTCGGATCTGCTTCACATTTCACACAAGCATTGCTCCAATGGTCCTCTACCGCCCTGTGATAAATCCACATTCGTCCCGCCCCCGCTAATTTCTGTTTCCTTGCTCGGTCTGCTTCACACTTCACACACGCATTGCTCCAATGGTCCTCTACCGCCCTGTGAAAAATCCACATCCGTCCCGCCCCCTTTCAGCCCAGGGTTAAGGTCACAGACTTGGTGCGTTCGAAACCTTGACGCTCGGGTAAAGAGCTTATAATTTATGTTTCCTAGCTCAGATCTGCTTCACATTTGACACACGCATTGCTCCAATGGACCCCTACCGCCCTGTGAAAAATCCACATCCGTCCCGCCCCCTTTCAGCCCAGGGTTAAGGTCACAGACTTGGTGCGTTCGAAACCTTGACGCTCGGGTAAATAGCTTATAATTTATGTTTCCTAGCTCAGATCTGCTTCACATTTCACACACGCATTGCTCCAATGGACCCCTACCGCCCTGTGACTCTACCGCCGTCGCTAAGCCCAAGGTCAAGGTCACAAACTTGGTGCGTTCGAAAGCTTAACGCTCGGGTAAAATGCTTAACATTTATGTTTCCTTGCTCGGATCTGATTGACAGTTAACACACCCAGTGCTCCAATAGTCCTCTACCGTCCTGTGACAAAGCCACATCCGTCCCGCCCCCTTTAAGCCCAGGGTCAATGTCACAGACTTGGTGCGTTGGAAACCTTAACGCTCGGGTAAATGGCTTATAATTTCTGTTTCCTTTCTCTGATCTGCTTCACATTTCACACACGCATTGCTCCAATGGTCCTCTACCGCATTGTGAAAAAATTGCCAAGTTAAAAAGGTGATATTTGTGTACACAAATTCTGTACCGTATATAGAGTTGTATAGAAAAATGTAGAAGGAATGGCTAAGTTAAAAAGGTGATATTTTTGTTAAAATAAATATGTTTTCGGCATAAAAACACGAAGGTGCACATCTTCAATATGTGTAGAAGACGTGTGTATAGTTTCAGAACGATCGACTGAACGGGTTTGGAGGAGTTGTGTACACAAACTCTGTACCGTATATAGAATTGTATAGAAAAATGTAGAAAAAATGGCTAAGTTAAAAAGGTGATATTTTTGTTAAAAAATATTTTTTCTACATACAAACACCGAAGTGCACATCTTCAATATGTGTAGAAGACGTGTGTATAGTTGCATATCGATCGACTGAACGGTTTCGGAGGAATTGTGTACACGAACTATGCACTTTTTCTTCAGCCGACCGCCCGCACGCCCGCCATGCGGTAAAAGATAATACGTACCGTTTTTTAAAAAAACGTCGTACCTCTTTTGCATATCAAAATATCCTAATACAACCGCGCGTCTAATATCAATAAATAAAATACTAGAGCAAGTGAGCAGAGGCTCACGGATACCCCCCGGCCGCCGCCTGAACCGACAAACAAAAACATTAACGCAAATATTAAAAACAAATTAATGCACATTATTTTTTACCTTGACCTTGGACATGAAGGCCGCATGGTTGTTGTATGGAAAGAAAATATGGACGACGATAAGGAAGTATATGAAGTTTGAAGTCCATCCGACTTACCGTTGCAGAGATAATGGGTACCCACAACTTAACGCAAATCTTACGGACGCAACTTTCTAACTAATTTTCCCTTGATCTTGGACATGAAAGCCCCTGGAGTGTGGTACGGAATGAAAATATGGATGGTGATAAGAAAGTACTATATGAAGTTTGAGGTCAATCCGAGTTATCGTTACAGAGATAATGGGTACCCGAAAACTTTAACGCAAATTGGACGACGCACAAGCGGAAACTATATACCCCTCGACATACATGAACTTCGTATGCCGGGTGTATAATGACTTAGAAATTATATGTGTATAGCGGGCACTCGTAAGAAATGTTGATACATGTACAACAAAGTGCAGATACCCCAGAACCTTGCTGTACACCACTTGCCAATGACGCCGAAATCATAGTTGCAGCTAGTTGCGAATCTAACTCTTGCAATCTACTCCTGTACCGTCCGTAGGGTATGGGAGTAGATTGCAAGTTACCGTTCGCAACTAAGCTGCAGCTGGTACATTTTCCTAAATACAGTCGAACCTCTCTAAACCGGAAACAGATAAATGTTAGTTTTGCTCCATTCTGATCGGGTTCATTGCCATTTATCAACGATGATAATGTCTGTTTAAATCACAAAGCACCCACGCGTGTCATGAAGTAGTCATATAATTGTTTTACAGTGCAACATCTTTAAACCGATTACCCTGGGGAGCTCCCAGGGTGTCCGGTTTAGAGAGGTTCCACTGTATCTCAGCAATTATTTGAACAGTTTTTAAGTTCAGTTACCCCAGATCCTTGCTAGACATCGCCTCCCATTGACGCATAGCAAGGTCAAACGTTTTAACAAAATTGCCATATTACATTTCAGTTTCATATGTCAGAAACACTTGCATCGACTTGAAAATCGTGCCAAAAGTTCCGCATTCCAACTACAGTACTCCGATTCTTCGGACTATGTAACAATGTTATTTTTACTCCATAATGCGAGTCCTTTCAATCCTTTGATTCTATTTAAGTGAACATATCATTGTATTCATGCAGATCCGATGCAGACAGGTTGCATGTCGTGTAAAAGTAGGTCTCACGGCATTCATACGAATAGTGAAAATGAAAGTAAGTGAGAATGGCCTTATTGGATGCGATTCGGGCGCTCTATACCTGGGGCCTGTTTCACTAAACTTCGTACGACTAAACTTTCGTGCAAAATTATGATAATCTGTAAATTTCACATTAACAATGTTTTATTCTAAACAACTATTGGATTTACATTTATTGAGCATAGGCTGCAAATGCTCAATAAATCTGAATTTTAGTCGTACGAAGTTTAGTGAAACGGGTCCCTGATCATCCTTTGATTCAAAGATAATTGCTTCGTAAATGTGATAGACTATATGTATAACATATGTGAACACTGCCTGGTTACTGTATCATAACTCGGCCATCTTTGTGTATTCCAGCCATCAGCCAGTTTATACTTTCTGTCAGATGAGGCGAAACTGGCTTATGGCTAGAAAACGCAAAGATGGCTGAAATGGCCACACCATGTGCCGTGTAGGAACCAGTCGATTAATGCATAATGTAACCTTAAACCAGCAACAAGGAGTACATTCTCAAGACAACGGCATTGCAATTGTTATTATTATGGCAGACAGATAAATACAATAGATACTGCAGGCAAGGTATGTCTGTGCCACAATTGTTATTATATTATTTCCATACTCTATACATGCAGGTTAATTGACAATAATTAAGGGGGATTGCCGCAATCGCGCGTGCTGGATGCATCCCTGCCATCCCTGCATGATACGTAAACAAATCAAAGTTGGCTATGAAGGGCAATTCTTCGTTTTGATTGGTGGAAAATTTTGTGAATATTAACTAGCGTCAAATGACGCGCATACGCGATCCAATGGGATAAACCCGAGATGCTGGGATAAACCCGAAAATGCTGGGGTTACTAGTAAGGAGATTTTGAGCAGAGGTCGATTATAAATTAGCCGAATTAAATAAAACATTTTACGCGATTATACGTGGCTGAAACTTGTTCTGTTTAATAAATAAAAGCTTTAAATTAGCCCAATAATCGGCGTATGTTGGCGTATATGGCCATTAGAGCCAACTATGGACTTCAACAACAATAACTTCCGGGTTAAATCTCTTCAGGCGTTCAGCTCATTAAGTATTCAAAATTGTGTTATTTGGCTATAAGTAAAGTTTTAAACGGAGATAATTGCCAAAAATGCAAACTTTATCGGTTGATGCAATTTGGAAGTGATACAGAAAAATTCGCGTTCGTAGATTACCGAATAGCGGAGAAAAGGGTTGCTACAAACTTTTTCAGAATTCGATGGATAACCAACATATTAGCCGATCTATAAATAGATCGGCTAATAAAAATCCAAACAAACCGTCTCAGGTTACTGCAGTACAGAGTACAGAGCAATGAAATGGTCATTATCTGATAACGTTGCTGCCAGTAAACAGCTGTGGACTGTTTCATGCATAATTAGGAAATTTTAACTGCTGAAGTGGTTTGCTTGAAATTATCCCGACTTGACAATCCCTAATCAGAGAAAAGAGGTGATCATTACTCTAATCTCGTCATACACTTTGTGTGCAGAGATTATTGTGCTCTGTTTACCCACACAAAGTTCCCAGAATGGTAACTTTCATTCATAAAGTAATCCATTCAGCGGAATTCACTTGTAACTGATACCTCAGTTATAGATCAGTCTGTCAGGTGGTTTTTCCGTTTCTCACTGGATACCGGGTTGCAGAAACCACAGGCGCATGTGGCACATATTTGTCACAATGGAGTTCTGGTGCCGGCTCGGAATTGTTTATGATTTCCGGAGACTGTATTTCCATTGATGTATTCGTCATTTGGTCAGCATGACGTCGCCATGTTGCCTTGTCGCTGGTCACGACCTTGTAAGACAGAGGACCGGTTTTCTCAGATATTGTAGCGTTGGCCCATCTATTGGAATTGTCACGGTAATCGCGCACCATAACATTTTCTCCAACACCGAACTGGCGGGTTCTACTGTTACCGAGAGTGGAGAATTGCGTATTCTGCACGGTGCCTGTCCGTTGCTGGCGGGGTGCCAGGGAACTGACCGCTTGCGTGTAATTCCATTGCGTTTGACAAATTCCTGGAATTGTTCCGAAGTAAACTAACTTCCGTTGTCACTGACAATATACTTCGGCAAACCGGTACGTCCAAAGATGGTTCTAGGAACTTCGACCGTGTTTAACGCCGTCGTTCGTTTCATCACCTGGATTTCTGGCCATTTGGAGTGTGCGTCGACCATAATTAGGTACATGTAACCCATGAATGGTCCGGCAAAGTCGATATGTATGCGTTCCCATGGAGCGGAGGGCCATTCCCATGGATGCAGTTCTACCTTTGTTGGCTCGTTCTGATGTACTTGACAGCCTGAACACCGTTTTGCTAACTGTTCAATTTCATTGTCAAGACCTGGCCACCATAAGTAACTTCTGCTGAGTGCTTTCATTTTCACAATACCGACATGGCCTTCTTGTAATTCATCGAGAACTTTGCTTCTCAACTTTGTGGGTATGATGACGCGTATTCCCCACATTAAACATCCCTGATGAACTGATAGTTCATTTCTGCGAATGTAGAATGCATTCAATGTAGCGTCACCCGGCTTATGCTTCCAGTCGTTTTGTGTTAATTCCAACACATTTGATAGCACTGGGTCGCGCCGCGTTTCACGTGCTATTTCCATTGCGGTTACAGGTAGATTTTCAATTTGTGACACATTGAACAGTTCTACTGGTCAGTCTGTAACTCTTTCTCTTGCTCTGGGCATGGTAACTATGACAGTCCATCAGCATTTGCGTTTGCTGTGGAACTTCTGTACTCGATTGTGTAATCGTAGCCTTGCAATTCGATTGCATATCGCGGTAGTCGGGCGGCTGTAGTCGCTGGTATCCCTTTCTTTGGACCAAGTATGGTATAAGAAGCGATTGGTGATCAGTGACTAGTACAAATTTCCGCCCATACAGGTAACAGTGGAATTTCCTCACTGTCCATATGATTGATAACGCTTCCTTGTGAATTTGCGCGTAATTTGTCTCAGCTGTGCTCAGAGAGCGCGATGCGAATGCGATTGGTCGTTCCTCGCCAGTGGTCATAACGTGCGACAGTACACATCCTAGTCCATAGGATGATGCATCACACGCGAGTCTGATCGGCAGATCTGGGTTGTAATGTGTTAACACAGTGTCTGACGTGATCAGTTCATTCACTTTCACGAACGGATTGTCCGCAGAGTGTGACCATTCAAATGTCACATCTTTTCTCAACAGCTTGTTTAATGGGTGCACAATAGTTGCCATGTTTGGAATAAATTTTCCATAGTAGTTGACAAGTCCTAAGAACGCTCTTAGTTGTGTCACATTTTCTGGTTTCGGCGTATTCATCATTGCGTGAACCTGTTCTGGTGTTTTGTGCAGTCCATCTGCATCAATGATATGCCAACAGTATGTAATTTCTTTCTGGAAGTAACTACATTTGTCCAAGTTTGCACGGAGGTTGTATTCCTGTAGACGTTGCAACACTAATTGAAGATTGTGGAGGTGCTCTTCGTCCGTTTTGCCTGTGATGATCATATCATCGAGGATGCAGCTTGTGTTTGTATTTCTTTCAATACCTGATCCATGGTGCGTTGCCATATCGCGGGGGCAGATGCGATTCCGAACACTAAGCGGTTGTACTGATACAGTCCTTTGCCTGTGTTGATTGTCAGATACTTAATGGAGTCATCGTTCAATTCCAACTGTAAGTAGGCTTGGCGTAGGTCTATTTTCGTGTATTTTTGTCCACCAGCCAGTGACGAGAAAATATCTTATATTTTCGGCAACGGCTACTGGTCCACTTGCAGCTGTGGGTTAACCGTCACTTTGTAGTCGCCACAGATTCTGACGGTGCCATCAGATTTCGGTATCGGGACTATCGGTGTGGCCCATTCGCTGATGTCCTTCCTTGAGATAATTCCATCTTTTTCTAGCCTGTCCAGCTCAGTGTCAACCTTATTTCTCAATGCATACGGTACTGGCCGTGCCTTGCGGAATTTTGGCTGTGCATATTCGCTCAGTGTAAGGCTTGCCTTGACACCTTTAGCATTTCCTATTTCCTGTTTGAACACGGTGTCATATTTCTGCAGTATTTCGTTTAGCTTATCTGGGGCATTGGCTTGTGACTGTAGCAATTTGATTGCATTCCAATCATGTTTTATCTGTTTCAGCCATGAACGTCCAAATAATGGGGGACTGTTTGTTTTCACAACATACAAGCCTAAATTACATTCCTGGTTCCCATATCGGACATTGACCTGGATTGTCCCAGCTGGCTTTATCACTTCGCCAGTGTATGTCCTTAGTACGGTTGTTGTTTCAGCTAATTGCCTGTTATGAAACAACTTCAAGTACAGGTCGTGGGAGATCACTGATATCGCGGACCCAGTGTCTAATTCCATCTGCAGCTGTTTTCCATCTACAGTGGGTATAACGGTAATTGGATCTGAGCTGCCAGAGTTAATCCGTAAAACACTGATAAATTCCTCAGGATCGCGTGTTTCTGACTTTATAGAGAATATACTGTTTTTGTTGACTTTTACTGTTGGTTTCTTTAGTTGTCCTTCCTTGGAGAGACAAGCAGATTCAATGTTTCCCTTTTTCCTGCAGAAATGGCACTGTGCATCTTTAAAGTAACATTCTCCTGGAGTATGCCCTTTTCTGTCGCATCTGCAACATGGTTTCAGCGGCTGTAGTTTGTGTGCGGCAGGCGTTTTCTTTACTTTATGCACAGGTTCTGGCCTGTGCTGCTGCTGAAGCTCGGTGGCGTCCTTGACAGCGCTTTCCATGGCGATGGCAATGTCTGTGGCTTTGGCCAATGTGAGGTCTTGTGTGGAGAGTAATTTCTTCTGAATGTTCTCATTTCGAAGTCCACAAACCAGCCGATCACGTAGAGCGTCATTGAGCATTGTCCCGAAGTCACAATGCTGGGTCAACTTTCTCAGCCACATACACGTTTAACGGCTCCCCTTCTCTCTGGTCGCGTTTGTGAAAACGAAATCGCTCGGCAATCACCAATGGTTTTGGTGATAGATGGTCGCTCAATAATTCCACAATTTCATCATATGATTTTGATTTCGGCTCATCTGGCGCAGTTAAATTCCGAAGCAAACTGTATGTGCTAGCTCCAATTAAGGTCAGCAAGGCTGGCACCTTTTTGTCATTTGGAATTTCATTAACAATAATGAATTGTTCAAAACGTTCAACGCAACTGCTCCAATTTTCACTATTTTCACTGAACTCCCCAATAATTCCACAACAAAGGAAACCCCTGCCTACATATATGTTTACATATGTGTCCACTATGATACATGTTAGGCTAGTATACAACACACATGTTATATTTCGCATTTTCCGTTCTTTCTCAAACGCCACATTGACTTGACTTGATGCTTACGTGTAACGGCCGCACTGACTGTATGGACTTGCACGCCTTCTGCATAAAGCAGAACAAAATAAAAATAAAATTTTAAACTGTGAGACACTTGTCTGGATTTATTATTAAGGCCCGCCAGTGGGGAGTTAGTGTTGATGCCAGCCAGTGGCCCCATTGTTGTGTATTATTGTTTCCGGATCTATTTCAAACGCCACAAGATGTGAAACTGGCTGATGGCTTGAACACCCAAAGATGGCCGAGTTGACCACTAAAATGTGCCACATAGTACACAGTAACGAGGCAATATTCACAAATGTATTATATATATATCCCATCGCATTTAGGAAGCAATTATGTTTTGATCATATGATGATCAGAGGTTCCACGGATCCGTAACCTTTTCAAAACCACATGCCTGTGTAGTGGTATTGGCAAACAATGAAGATCCAGATGAGCCGGCTCGTGACGAACCCTCTCATCAGGATCTGCACTGTTTGCAAGTAATTTACATATTTTTGAGAGCAAAGACATCCCCTTTTCATAGATGGGCTAGTCTGAAAATAAGTATGTGACGATTGGATACCAGGTTGCAAAATTAACATATCAAAATCCATGGCAGTTACTTATGGGTGAACGTGTTAATCACGTAACATCATGTACACCTCTGTGGGCCGTTTCACTAAACTTCGTACGACTAAAATATTCGTAAGTGCAAATTTAGGATCGTCTGAAAATTTGAATATATTGATTTACATTTATTGAGCATATGCTGCCTGCATATGCATATATGCAGTATATGCTCAATAAATGTAAATCCAATAATTGTTTACAAGAAAACAGTGTTAATGTGAAATTTACTGGAGTCGGCCTATTGTTGGACTTACACACACGTCCGGTTATGGAAGGTCTAAGAGTCAATGTCCATACAACTTCAGATCATAGATGAATGAAAAACTTCGCATGTGAGTATCGTTTCTAGTATAAGAGTAATTTATATTAGAAACCAAATAGTATCTGCTGATTTTGTTTCTGGCTCCTGTGCGTCATACTCTTGTACTTCATTCGAGCATTATATTATACGATTAAGTGGATGGTCACCTTGATCTGCTTACGAATGCAGGTCACGAGGAAAGTTCGAGCACAGGTCACTGTGCACACAGTAAATAAGTATGTAACTGGTCATAATCCACTGGCCACAAAGTAGACCGCGTCTCGCCTTAGATATCTTGAAATTACATTGTTAGCGTGTTGTTGACGTTTTTTGTGTTGTTCTTTTTTGTTGTTGTTATGCAACCACCCTTCAACACGAAAGACCTGTATAGTGATGTTGGCAAACATTGTAGATCCAGATGATCCGGCTCGTGACGAGCCGTCTCATCAGGATCTGCACTTTTTGCAAACAATTTTCAATATTTTTAGAAAAAAAACACGCTCATTTCATAAATGGACTGGTCTGAAAATAAGTTTGTGGCAATTGGATTGGTTGCAAAATTAACATATCAAAATCCATTCCAGTTACTTAGGGGTGAAACGGTTAAGGTATTAGGTGATACATGTATATAGATACACTTGACTTCAATGATAAATGCTTCATAAGAGTGATGTGATATGATGATTATTGCAGATAATCTATGTTGTATGACCAGCTGGGTACTGACTGTATCCTACAGCCAGGGCCGTTTGACCTCTGGCTGCGCTGCTCAACTGACATAGCCACTAGCCAAGTCACGTGACTCATAATTTATGCAGCAGCCATCTTTGTAGAATTCAATAAAACTCATTTGTTGTCGTACAAATTATATCAATATACGGGGTTACCTGGAGCTGAGAACGTTTTCCACTGAGCCGTATTGTGTATTTGTAGGTCGTTCGTGTTATTACGGTGTGTTTCCCGTTGTGTATTGATTCTCCCGTGTGTATTGCGGCGAGTTAGTGGGACTGTTCAGCGTTGTATTTGGACGAGTCCATTTTGAACACTTTGCATTTCGGGCCGTGTAGTTTTGGACCCGTGTTACAATTCAGCATGGCTGGTCCCCTCCGTGTTACCGTGTTTGGCCATAGTTTCCCAAAGAGACTTAGAACCTTCATTGAATTGCATCCACATGCAGATAATCTTGGGTTGGACAGGGACCAGTTTGACGTTTCTATTGCGGGGTATGGGGGCCTCTTGTTGTGTGGTGACCCCCATCTACACAGACAAGACCGGATAATGCATGGATGTGACATTGTGTTGATAGACATAGGTTCAAACGATTTGTGCAATCCGACATGCGTGCCACATGACCTTGCAAGGAATCTAGTCCAATATGCCATGTTTTTACAACACAACCTGAGTGTGGGGAAAATAGGGATCTGTCAAATTTTCAAGCGTGATTCCCCACCTGATGCTGATTATAACAACCGGGTGCTTGAGGTCAACACCGCACTGGACAACCTTGTGCAGGGTGCCCCCAATGTGTATCTCTGGAAACATAGGTCTGGTCTGTGGAATCCAGGAGTGGATGTTTTTCACTCTGATGGCGTGCATCTGTCCATGGACATTGGCTATCCTAGGTATCTACGCAGCATCCGAGATTGTGTTCTCCGCCTTTCTCGGTGGTAATGCCTGTCGTCAGCTGTTTTTATTGAATGTAAGTCACGCGTCCGGGCCCAGACACCCAGACCTGCCCACCCCCCCCCCCCCATATAGTGCTGGTGTGCACATTGTATTTGTATATGAGTGCTGTTGTGCACGTCATGTTAATACAGATTTAATTTTCTGCTTTGTTGTACAACTTAATTCACAGTGATGCTAATAATTTTTACCTATAGGGCTGTTTGTAACGCTTGCAATACAGAATAGTTGTTTTCCATGTGCTGTTGTGCACTACGCAAACAATCCTAGGCTATAATTGACTGTGCTGTTGTATGTGCACTTGGTAGTACATATTTGACTAGGCTGTTGTGCACATGAATACATGCAATTTTGGCAAGTGCTGCTTTACGTTTGTGCAATTATTTGTACATTTATTCAATCATTTTAGTTCATAAGTGCTGTTGTGCACAGTGTATGGATTAGTTGACAGTGCTGTTGTGCACATTGTGATTAAAAAGTAATTTTACAGTGCTGTTGTGCACCTGCTAATACTAAGTGCTGTTGTGCACAGTGTATTGTGAATTAGTTGACATTGCTGTTGTACACACTGTGATAAAAATAATTCTACAGTGCTGTTGTGCACCTGTAGTACAAGTGCTGTTGTGCAAAAGTCGTATTGCAGAATGCATTCACTGACAGTGCTGTTGTGCAATAATGTATTATGGTAATTGGTACTCTGTTTCAGAGCGTTGTGACAGGATGCCCAAGGCGAAAAAGAAGACAAGGAGACTGGCGCCAGCGTCGCCTCCACCCTCGCCGCCGCCGCCGCCGTCGGCATCACCTGCTGCCAATGTTGATTTGCCAGTTTTGGAGGAGCGGATCGTGGAGCGGCTGCTAGCACGCCTCTCGGACAGCGGGCGATTGCTCGCTGAACGGCCCGACGGCACCCTGGTTTCTCCACCGCCTGTACTGGATACAAAGAGGGCGTCAACCTCTGCAGTCCAAGGTCCAGCCCCGCCATCCTCAGTTGCTGCTGATGCCGTGTCCGTATCATCAGCAGGGGACATGTTTGCCAGCCTCACAGGTGATGTGGAGGCTGACCACCAGCTTCAAGTGCCATTGGCACATGTACACTCTAACAATATAACATTGTCAGACCATGTGTCGGACAAATTGCGGGATGCGATCTGGGGAGATAAATATATTGATCTATCTCAGCTGTTGCCAAATGTTGGGTCGGATAAGGTGGCTGTGAATGTTCTTGAGGGTGAGTCCGACACAGTGTTCAGGGTGATGACGACCCCAAAATCCAAAGATCTGTCAATTGACCAGTGGCTTCGTGCCTTTTTCATATTCATGGATGTGTACGTGAAGCGTCACCCTGGGTCTGTGTCGGGTTTACTCTCGTATATCACCTTGACGCAAGATTTGGCACGGTCTTATGGTCACCGTGCCTTCACATTCTATGACCGTGCATTCAGGGAGCATCGTTAGTCACAACACCACCCCTGGGGTGTGTTACATCAGGAGCTATGGTTGAGGGCAGTAACACTCAAGGCGGGCTTGTCGTCCAATATAGCACAGTTTTCTTCCAATGCCCCATGTTGGATGTTTAACCGCCGAGCCGGGTGCACAAATCTGTGTGCAGCTATGCTCACGTCTGCTTGGTGTGTGGTGATAAACATCCGCGTTATAGGTGTGCTGCATACATGAGCGCAGTCAGCCCACCAGCCACCACTGTCCCGTCCGGATGTCCGCCCCGATTTTGCCGGGTCCTCCACCCGTCGGCCCGCGAATGCCTAGCCCATATGGACCTACGCCGCGTCCCCCCGTCATCCAAAACCAGCCCTTTCGTGCCCGCAATCCGTTCGTTTTCCGCCGACAATCTCCCAACACCAATAGACGCTGGTAGGCTGTATCACTGGCTACAAGGTTATACACCAGCGGAACAACATTTTCTTACATCTGGCTTTTCGCACGGTTTCGATATTCCTTATCATGGTCCACACCAATTTCGTTATTCCCGAAATCACAGCTCGTGTCTTGATAATTTGCATGTATTACACAAGAAACTAGAGGCCGAACTCGATGCTGATAGGATTGTAGGCCCCTTGATGTTACCGCCTAATCTTGTCTGTTCCCCGTTGGGACTTATCCCCAAGAAAGGATCAGACTCGTTTCGACTCATACACGACCTTTCATATCCCGAGGGCTCGTCTATTAATGATGGTATTGACAAAAAATTCACACAGGTACAGTACGAGTCCATTGACAATGTGGTGTCAATTGTAAAACGTCTCGGTCATGGAGCACTGATGGCCAAAACTGACATCGAGTCCGCGTATCGGCTCCTGCCAATATCTCCCAATGACTACGCTCTGGTTGGTTTTTCTTGTCCGCTCGAGAGTGGTAAGTCTGCATACTTTATGGACCGGTGTCTACCTGCAGGTGTGAGTTCTAGCTGCCAGACATTTGAGCGTTTCAGTACGGCACTTCATTGGATCATGGAAACCAAATTTCAGGCGAATGTTAGCCATCTAATTGACGATTTTTTCTTTGCTGGAGAACCACGATCGCTAGCGTGTCAGACTTCATTTAACAATTTCGCTGCGTTATGTGACGATATAGGGGTTCCATTAAAAGCTGATAAAACTGTTAGTCCAACGACGCGGATCACAATATACGGTATCGAAGTAGACTCCGAGGAAATGATTGTTAAATTGCCGCAGGATAAGGTTGACCGAATTCGCGAATCTCTTGCATCCCTGCAATGTCGGAGAAAGGTTACCCTGCGCGAACTACAGTCCCTGTTAGGATTGTTGAACTTTGCTACAAATGTTGTGGTTCCAGGGCGAACTTTTCTCCGACGATTGCATGACCTCACTATAGGTGTTTCCAAGCCAAACTTTAAAATACGCATTACTCGTGCAGCAAGAGGGGATTTGGCAGCGTGGGAGTTTTTCATGTCAGATTTCAATGGGAAAGCAATGTTTCTTTTTGATGATTGGGTAAATTCTGACAGTCTTCAGTTGTATACGGATGCAGCCACTACTAGAGGGTTTAGTGCAGTGTTTGGGAACAAGTGGTTATACGGCCACTGGCCTGAAAGTATGACCAATCTGAGTATTAACGTTATGGAGTTGTTCCCCATTGTGCTTGCAATAGAGACTTGGGGTCCGCTGATGGCCAATCATAGAATTGTGTTTTACACTGACAATGAATGTACCAAGTGTGTTGTGAATGCAATGTCGTCAAAAAATCATGATATTATGAGCCTTATACGCAGACTGGTCATTGCATCTATGCAGTACAATATTGTGTTTAGGGCGCGACATGTACCTGGCAAGATTAACATTGTTGCTGATTGTTTGTCACGATTTGATTTTCAGGCAGCACGCCGGTGTGCCCCCGGACTTGCCAGACTGCCTTGCCACGTACCGCCGGAGTCGTTGCGGGTCTGAATTGTATGTCAATGCAGGTACTGGCAGCCAGTCTGGCGGCCAGTACCAGGCGTTCATATTTGAAATGCTGGGAAAAGTTTAGTGCTTATTTGTCAGTGTTGGAACATGATCCTGTATTACCTGTCTTGCCAGTGACAGTTGTTAATTACTTGTCTTCATTGTTTGGATCCGGTTATGCACCGAGCACGATTGCGTCGCATGCGTCAGCTATTGGATGTGTACATAAGCTGCTTGGTTTCACTGACCCAATAGAGTCATTCTTGGTACGCAAGTTTCTGAAGGGCGCTTCAAACTTGAAGGGTACTACAGACTCTCGCCTGCCTATAACAAAAGAGATTTTATGCAAATTGATTGATGTTATTCCGACAGTGATTTCTGCGCGATGCGATCACTTATTGTTGAAAGCGATTTTTTTGTTAACATATCAAGGATTTTTTCGTATGGGGGAACTACGTGCACAATCATCTGTTGATCCCTCTCGGGTAGTTCAAGTAGCTGACACACTTTTTGTCACTGATCATGGAAAGTGTACTAGTCTGACAGTGACACTGCGTCATTATAAGCATAAAAAAGGCGCGTCACCTATTTCCCTGCATTTTGAGTGCATGCCACAGCAGCCCCGATATTGCGCAGTATGTGCACTTGCAGCGTATCGCAGAGTTTTTTGTCACACCACTGGCACACTGTTCCAGTTTATGAACGGTGCGCCAGTCCCATACTCCTACATTTTGTCGAAACTGCAATCATTGGTCAAATTCATGGGTCTCGACCCAAGACGGTACAAACCACATAGTTTTCGAATTGGAGCTGCTAGCGCTGCCCTATTAGCAGGTCACTCTGAAGAGTCCATTCGGAAAATGGGTAGATGGTCATCCGATGCAGTCCATAACTACATACGCCTCCCGTCAATGCAGTTATAAGGAATAGGTTCGCGGATTGCATGTGGTGTTGGCGTGTCAATGTAGATAGGCGCCAGCACTTCGTGTATCTGTGTGTGCCTTCTTTCTCTTACTACTGGAGCCCATGCGGCAATATTCAAGGTGATGTGGTTTTGGTCTGGGTCGGATCTCTTATACCTACATATAAAACGTGTACAGTATTGCGCTAGTGTCAATTGTTTTTGTTATTATTGAAACGTTGTGTACATATTTTTCATAACCATCTCTATGTGTTAGAATGGTCGCAGCAACACTTGTCATCTCATTATCGATGTTCCCTTCGCATTTCTGTGATATGCATTATTTTAATCTGGTTTCATTCACCCAGTCTGGCCATAATATGTTGCGTATGTGGAAGGATCAAGCACTAATGTTCATCTGTATTTGGTGGTCGTATAGGGACCTTGAGTTGGCGTGTGTTGCTCTGCATTCTTAACACCTATCATGCTTGTTTGTTTTTTCATGTTCATTACCATGTTTATAACACATGAGTGTGTGGTTTTTGTGATCCGTCCAGGCTCAACATTCATGGGCAGTATTATCTAATTCTGATGTTTGGTGCTTTTATTTTACTGCCTATGAGGCATTTTTCTGTATTCTGCCCAATGTGAGTTTACTTATACATGATATTAGTTGTTGTTGTTATGGGAATTCCTGCGGGTGGGCGGGCCATTGTTGCATATGTCATGAGTTGACATCTGCACCAACGTCTATGGCGAATATTTTGTATATGCCCACCTTTTCGATGGGAGCAGATAAAAAGTAATGTATGTTTAGTTGCATTGGTGTATATGTTGAGTACCACTTCCTAGTCATTGGTACATATGTTTTAAGTACCGTTTTTCTAGTCAGAAAACACGTCATTCAATAAAATGACATTATCACACCAATGCAGATATTTTGTTGTTCTCCCATCTCAAACGAGCTTGGAATTCCTATTTCATTATGTAATTAGTTACTTGCATATAATACCCTCCATGCCCAGCTGTGACATACAAATATAATTATAACATATGTGAATATTGTCTTGTTACTGTATACTATATGGAGCGTTGAGCTGTCAGGCTCCGCCATATTTGTATGTACAAGCCATCGTAATTTCACCACTTTGTGCGTTTGACACATACAGCAAATAATATGACAGTAAATACAATAAGATGTGGTGCAAAACATAATAGACAGATATGACAACGGCAAGCTATAATTAGTATGCCTGCAAACTATACAAAAGACGAGATATCTGAGCATTTCTCCCATCAATCTCAAAATAAATTTCAACGTGTAAACTTTCCAATCTGGCCTATGTTACTGTACATGTCACCCATAGTTAAAGCCATATTTACTCGCATAGTAGGCGAGTAGACACTAGGGACAATACACTCGTGTAACTACTTACATGTCACTGAAGTTGATAGCTACTAACCGAGTACAGTAGTGGGTATATATGGTTTGTGTTGTGTGGTTTGCTAGGTAAAAGTGATACATTGTGCGATTTTCTGTATATGAGGTTATTTATAATGGTGGTTCGTGTTATTAAAAACACAGGCACAAACCTGTCCAGAAAACGGACATAATTTACAGTTTGGTGTAATATGATTTGTAGGGGTTCGTTTTCCTGGCTTTTCTACATGTGGTTAGCCACATTATATCATATGTTCTACTTCACATTTTGAGTTATTTGTCAAACGGCAGAACAGGTGAAACTGGCTGATGGCTGGAACACACAAAGATGGCCGACTTGGCCACTCCGTGTGCCGTATAAGATACAGTAACAAGGCAGTGTTCACATATATGTTAGACATATATTCCATCACATGTACGAAGCAATTATCTTTGAATCAAACAATGATCAGGTGTATAGTTGGTTCTTAAGCAATGAATTTCCCGCCCGGTGGAGATGGTGGAGCATACAAGGGGATTTAGATATTAAACATCCACAGGACAACGTAACCAAAAGTCTCCGTCTGTAACCGCAGTCGCCATGCGTTACAGTCAGATAATTTGGGTGAAGGACCCGTGGGGCCCCTGATCATCCAATGATTCATGCATAATTGCTTCGTAAATGTGATGGGATATATGCATAGCATACATGTGAACATTCTCTTCTTCCTATATCCTACACAGTGCATGGGGTTCCCATGTCGAACATCGTAGTTTTACCTCTTATTGTGTTTGACACATACCACCAATATTATGACAAACATATGAATAAGAGTTGGTGCAAAATGATGTGGAGACATCTGGCTATTCTTTGTTTTCATCAAATGTATATACAAAGTCTGATATCTGAAGGGTTTATTGACCCTTTATCAAAATGTTTGAGAATTCAGTAAGGACTATTTAACTGTAAGAACAATACAATGTGAGTGTATTGTCACTACTGTCTACTTGCCTGCTATGCGAGTAAATACGACCTTTACCTGTTATACTTCTAATAATAGACAGTGCATCAGTTTGACATTTTACACATCGAAAATGTGCCCGTTGTATAGTGTATCAGTGATGATAGAAAAGCTCAGGTATATAGCTTGTTTATGTAGTCTGTTGAAATAATATTTATAGAACTTTGTATTTTACCAACTTTTATTAGATTTGCTTCCATATAATTGGATGTACGTGGCAAACGCTCCAAGTGATGAAACTGTCAGATAACATGTACACACTAAAATGGCGGAGATGGCAACTCAATGCTCTGTATATTATACTCTAAGAAGAACGGTGTCAGATATACTTTATATCGATATTCAGTCAAATGTATGATTCTACTACATTTGAAACAAATGGTCATATTCTATAAAGTTAGTTGCTCCAGTATCCAATATTATTTTGCCACAATTTGGGCATACACTAGTACATGTTGACGGCACCTCAACCCAGACACGCACCAATATATCGCATAAATTAATTCTTGATAATTATTTGGCACTTTCCAAACCTTGGCGGGTTTGATCTCAGTATGCAGTGAACTGAATCATCTAAAGTTGTCATCTGATTGCATTCTGAGTTTCCAAAGGTCCGTTTTCTTACCGACAACGGCAGCGCGTACACTTGGTCTCCCTGCATATTTGCTATGCACATTTAATGGATGGTTCACAACGTTTGTTAACACTGATTGTAGCCCGCATTTAGACAATACATGATGTATATCAGGAATGAAGACATAACCAATGTGGCGTTTGCTCTAAATAGCATAAGTCGTCTCATGAATAACTGGTATTTATACAGATGCATAATCAATGGTGATGGCATCACCATGGCTCTTGCATCGAGTTAAGTTACTATTTAACTTGTAGTCATTGGTGTAATGTCACGTCAGAGTGTTATTTTACGAACAATTGAACTTCGACTCCTACTGATGTGCCATGAACACGTAGACCTGTACATGTTGTTCATTTAAGTAAACGCAGGCTGTAATCGAGTATGACGGTAGTCGTGGCAGGTGGATAAGACCATGCATCTCATACAGTATATGGCTTACATTACTGCAAGGGGGCACACGGACGTGCATATATTTGTAATGGGTCAATGGCTGGCAAACGTGACCTCTTCTGACAGTTGACTACGAACGTAGCAATGTGGCCATAACTTCAACTGCCGTGGGACCTTTCCGAAGCCAGCAGCCATTTTCGGTACAGTCAACAGCAAAACATTGCCACAGCATCCGATGTGACGGTCATCATACCAGTTTTATGTGCACCCTGAAGGAGTGCACAATGCGAAAACGAGAAATCCGAAACTCAAATGAAATGTCATGCAAAGCATGAACTGTATTTGGCGAAATCAATGAGGTGATTCTAATATGTTGGAGTAACAAGCTTTAGTGGAAAATATTTGAAATATTAAAAACAGCAGATGACAAAGGGTGTATTACTGCCAACATATCTGCTGGACATCAAAGGGATTAGCGGTCAATAGCCACATATGGTATTAACCCTTTTAACATTTTTAACACCACAGACTCTACAGCAATATTTGCAAACTTTATGTAGTTCCAGATGAGCCGGCTTACGAGCCGTCTCATCAGGATCTGCACTGTATTTTCATATATATATTTAAAAAAAAGAACTCTTAATAAACGGACTATTGTTAAAATCATTTTTTGAAGAATGGATTGGCCGGAGAATTATCATGGATCAATCCCATTCACTTACACTGGAGTAAACCTAGATATTATCTACACTATTCAGTTTTAATAATACAACGCCAAAACTGTTTACAAGTTCACCCATACTGAAGAGAAAAGAAACAACTTGCAAGCTATATCGCGCTTTCCGAAATTTAAGCAGGCGCGACAATAAAATGATCACTAAATTACAATAGCAGACAGTATTAACTAATAAGGCCTAAACAAATTAGCTGTGTTTCAGGTACATGCTGAAAAAAGGTTTGTTCGGTAGGTTGTCAATTTTTTATAGGCAAACATAAGTGAAAACTAACAAATATTGTTTTAAATATTAGCTACACTTACAGTATTGGTTTAAAACACACTTTGTGCATAACAATGATAACTAGTTAACTATACTTTTTGCATAAAAAATATTGAAGTAACAATTTATTTCTTTATTTTTTTTAAATGAATGAAAAAAATTACGACCACATCAAAAAAGCAGGATCGCTCAGGATACCTGAAACACGGCTTATTTGTACACGTTCTTAGGGAGAAGTACCCCACTCAAGTGTGTGTTATTCAGACATATATACTGAACAATATAGACTTGGGTTCATGCCGTCACATTCCCCTTCAGGGGTTGCAATGGGGATTCTCAGATCACCAGTTGCTCATTTTTGCGATGTTTTTGTCAATTATGCATAAAACATAGGTATTATAGATCACAGGTATCTCAAATTGTATACATCAGTTTCTTATGTACACACACCGCAGTACGTTATTGTGGTACAAGCTATAGTTGTTGCATTCAGTGAAAAACGGACTAAGACAATAAATATGCAGATGCAAAAAAAAGCACCCTACAATATGTTTACCAGTAGTATTGAAAATAAGAATGCTTGCTTAATCAGAATGGGCCCCACTGGGACTCGAACCCAGGTCACTAGTATGAATACCAGTATGTTAGCCGCTGCACTACAAGACCTGACCAAACCGATACAAACAACATTATTAAATTCAATACTATGTTAAAAGGCTTCTGTACATGTATAACGCGGGTCACTCGTGGATCCAAATAAAATATTAAAAATATAGAGAAAAAAGAAGAAACGCGATGTTTGTGACAGTCATCAAAGTACAACTACCGCGCATGTCATACCGGGTTTAGAAGGTTCTGGAACCAGTTCCCACATTTAAATATAACATAACTATCGCTTTGTGTCACCAAGTAATGTCAATGTTATGAGACATATATCCGTGTTCACACATAATTGTCGCCAATAAATGGTTGCGTGTTTGGTCGCTTTTCTCTATTTTACTTGACAGGTGTAATATTTAGCGTTCTATAAACTGGTGTTTGTGTGCAATCTGAAACAATACATTCAGCATTATCTGAGTATGTGATCACATGGTCTATTGTTTACACTGCAGCCCACGATAATCATGATGTCTCGCGTAAATCGTAAATTTCATTCACCAATATGACTTGCAGTGTAAACAATAGATCACGTGACCCCACATCCTGAGATTATGCACGTATCAACAGCTAATCGTCCGCATGAATAGGCAAGACAAGGGACCATTATTTATTATCAATGAATCCTTGTAAGCGCCTGTTGATTGCGAGCAGTATACATTGTAATAAGCGTATGTCTATCGCGAGCACTATACAACTTAATAAGCATGATTTTATGAATAATTACTTTAACTTCTGTTCAAATGACATGGTTTTATATTGGTCCGTTGCTAATGGAATTCCCGCAATGGTAACCGAAAAATGGTAACCGAAATGCGGATGATACCAGTACCCGTGCATGTCCCGAAATCTTATAATGCTATCGGATTCGATCGCGATTCGAAATATTGGACCCCGACCATCGCGTTATAATGGAGCTGCAGTGTAATACACGATTTATGCAGAATTCCTTTCAGTTGCTGAGCCACTTAAACCGGAATTTGCCAGAAAGACCGAAATAGCCTATCTATCGGAATGTTATCTATCGCTGGCTTGACTCCGGTATTTCACACTCGCCGAAAACAAAGTTGCTAAAGTAATGCATTTAAAGCATGCACGTAATGTATAAATTTAGTATCAACACTTTACCCTATATAATTTATATAAATACTTTAATATAAAATAATAAGTGTCACAGGGTGAGAAACATGTGCACCGGCCTCGAACTCGGGACTTCTGGTTTACCGTACCATCGCTCTAACCGATTGAGCTAGCCGGGCACGAATACACACTTCTTCCCCACAGTGTGTTACGTACCGTGACATACTCCCCCGCCAAATTGGAATTCGTCCACGAATTCTATATTTAATTTGTCTCTGAATTCCATATTTTTGGTAGATTTTGGGTAGTATAATATATAGCAGTCACGGTCCCTCGTTGGGCGCCAAATGTCACAGGGTGCCAAATGTCACAGGGTGAGAAACATGTGCACTGGACCGGGGCTCGAACTCGGGACCTCTGGTTTACCGTACCATCGCTCTAACCGATTGAGCTAGCCGGGCACGAATACACACTTCTTCCCCACAGTGTGTTACGTACCGTGACATAAGCAATTATGCATGCGGTCTGCACGTGTCTTTAACCCTTTACATTCTGAGCATTTTCCAAATATAAAATACATAAGCAATTATGCATGCAGTCTGCATGTGTCTTTAACCCTTTACATTCTGAAAATTTTCCAAATATTTCCCTCTTATTTTTCCCATTTGAAAGTATATGTTGTGTCCACTCATTTCAACCGTCTCAACGAGACTGTTCAAATGGTGGTCACAGAATATACTTTCAAGGAGAAATTAGAAAACATCAGTTATAAATAGGATATTATTGACAAAGACTTCCACTGAGAAGTTTAATCATTTTTGTCCGGCTATTGGTACAGTCCGCCTACTGGTCACAGCCAATGATATGACCAAAGTTTTGCATTACTTTTGTGCAACTTTCCGTCTAGAACACACTTTGTTTTCAAGACAAAAGAGAATCCAAAAGATCTACCAAAACAAATACATACAATGAGCAACAAAGTTAACTGCCACACAACACAACTATTTACAAGTCGCATCCCTGTGTTATCTTTGTCAGCACTCCGTGGTTTCAGATTACGAAGGTCAACGAAGTGGGTGGGGTAACACAAGTCAAACACTCTACTGCAATTCTCGGGACCTGCGCATGAACCAGTACTTGCACCATGTTCTTGGAGATGATATGGCTATAGTATGATCTTTGTAACGTTTTGTGAGACTAGTAATGTCTTGGAATGTACCGATTTAAACAGTGTTAACACCTACCGAGCGGAGAACAAAACGCCGAATTTTTACAAATTACAAGCAGACGTAAATTATTGCGCGTGAGCGCGTGTTGAGAAAAGTAGATAAAGATTGATCTAAATTAATTAATATTGGTTTTATTTATCAATCCTGTGCATTATTTGTATTAGTTTGTACAATTACAGAGTCTGTAGCTGATAAATCTTTTTATCAAATGTGGAACTATGGTTTACTGCGGAAAATAAAATGGTGAAGTGTCTGGCTGTTCCATTTATCGGCCCAAAATCGGGCACAAATTGCCCCAAAACACGATTTTCTAACATGTTTTCCCCTGAGCTGTGCATGTCAACACGTAGAGCACCAAAGTGTGGCCTTAGGGTGGAAATTTTATGAAAAGTTATGTGTTGAGTTTTCCGTAATAAAACGTGCCCAAATGCCCCGTGACTCGACGAGTTTTCACGGCCGTTCTTCAGCGACAAAAACTGTCACTAGACTAGCGTCCAGTATCCAGTAATTTCTCGCTTTCGTTACCACGTACGCCGACTGGGAGACAAGTAATTACTACTTGTCATGGGTTGTCTCCCTTCTGATGAGTTTCGTTGCGGGGTCTTGCCTCTTTCTATGGCGCCTGGGTTTGGTTGAGTTTTTTCCGATTGAGTCTCATCTGACATCTGGCAAATATTCCAACATGTATAACCTATAAAACGGAAGTGTACAAACTGTATTATATGCCCACTTCATGCACACTCGATGCATATTTCCTTACTGCACTGATGCTATACTTGTATATATGTTTTTGCACATGTTTTTCTACTCTCCTAATGGAAGAAATACAGCAATAATACTACTACTACTACGTTACTCATGATCCACAGCCTACTTATGACACTCATGGTATGGGATCACGTGCTTTCCGAACCTGATTGCCAACGTGGCGTATATATGTCAGGTCATTTTCACAGTAGATTTATTATAACATCCACCTCAAAGACATTCAGATTTTGATATCTAGCGCTCCAAACACGAAGACTTACGTCTGTTTTGAGTGCTCTATATGTACTTTGCAATAACTTATATATTTCACGAGTGTATCATTTATTTATTACAATCACGTCCCGAGAACTTTATGTGCATTGACGGTAACCAATTCGTCGCCGAAACGACATAATTTTGAGATTAAAGCAAACTATGTAATAAAGGGCAACCAATTCCGCACATTAAAAACAAACAGTCCATTATAAAGATATTAACGGAAATATACTATAAACATGTCTAAATACATGACGTCAGACTGTTCGGAAACCATGTGATCCTACACCCTGACACTCGTATGTTTAACTGTTTTGGCTTGTAAATTACTTTTCATCAGATATACTGCCATGGCCACGGACCCGCATCTTCAGTCCACGATTCTTTTCTCCTCCACATCACGGCAGGTACCAGTGTAGTGCGCTTTCTAATCCGGAGCTGAACGAAACAACGAATATGACAACTGGGAGTGCGAAGTCATTGCTCTCAGGTACATATTCTTAATATATCGATCCTCTATTGACGAGTATAAATTCATAAAGGTGCATGTGCTAGTAGAATATGTACATGCAAACAACAATGTTAGTTACAAAATGTGAAACACATGGTGGATAAGGTCATACACATGGACGTATCAATACCTGAGCAGTGTACGCTGTCTGTTGATGTGTGCTGACTGGTATAATAAGTAATGGTTGTGAACAACACATATATACAGCTGGCATGATTGTTAATGTGATGACCTACAACAAGGTTCGCGTTCGCCAGTTCATATTGACGCTGTCTGAGACGTATCGACAGAGTGTTAGTATGAAAACACGGACATGTTCGGCATCCGCCAGCAATAGCTCATCATAGAGATCATGACCAAGCATACTGTAAATATCAGAAAGGAAACGGGCCTTTGTATGCATGCAAGCTTCAGATCTGAGATGTGGAGCACGGCAGTATCCAATATTAGTTGGCCACAATTTGGGCATACACTAGTACATGTTGACGGCACCTCAACCCAGAGACGCACCACTATATCGCATAAATTAACTCTTGATAATTATTTGGCACTTTCCAAACCTTGGCGGATTTGATCTCAGTATGCAGTGAACTGAATCGACTAAAGTTGTCATATGATTGCATTCTGAGTTTCCAAAGGACCGTTTCCTTTCCGACAATGGCAGTGCGTACACTTCGTTTCTATGCATATTTTCTAGGCACGTTCAATGTATTGTTCACAACGTTTGTAAACATATATTGTAGTCCGTATTTAGACAATGTATGATGTATATCAGGAATGAAGCCGTACATAATCAATGTGGCGTTTGCTCTAAGTAGCATAAATCGTTTCATGAATATCTGGTGTTTGTGCTACATTTAAGTTATTACAAACGTTTCCGTGTGCCATTTAACCCTTTATTCAACAGAAGTGCGTTTCCTGGGCTTAGCCAACTTCTTCCACAGATCCAGTCAATCACATTATGCACGCGCACGATTCATGTCAAAAGTTCGGTCACTGTCTCAATGATTACTATATCTTTGTAAACTCGATAGAAGGCTTATTTTTCGAACTTATTTTTCCAAACCTGCTCACATCTTTATCTGAAATTAAGACAAGCAGACCGTAGCTAAAACTGGATAATATCTTTAAATGACCCAATGGCGATGTATAGTCGTACGGCACGTTTTCATATTTTGTCAGAAACACACGCGTCGACTTGTCAATCGTGCCAAAGGTTCCGCATCGCTTCTATTCCGAGGATTCAAGCTACATACTAGTATATCGTTTTCCACTCTAGATTATTAGTCTATTCGTCATCCACAAACACAGCTTCGAAGAATTTCAGGACGTTCAATCCTTCGATTCACTGTGGTTCATGTACAATTCACGCAAATTTAATGCCTCACATACATATATGCTGATCATCCACCAGTGACACATTTACGACCCATGTCTCTACATTTCATGATCATGGAAAATTTGCCCATAAGGCCAACACGTGGAGCATCGAAGTTACCGACAACTCATCAAACTTTCTATAAAATGAAAACAAATGAAACGCTATGATTACTGATCAGGTTCTGTATTGCTGATGATCAGCCAGACATGTGCACTAATGATGTTTACCAGTCTGTTCTGTTTCATGGCATTGTGCTTCGATATTGAACATTTCCTAATGTGATATTCACTGACTGAATGAGTTTTTGTTGGAAAGTACAAGACGCAGTCAGGAGATCCGCGATAACCTTTGAACATGACTACCAGAAATAGAGTAGTTGATTACTGCCGTGAATGGGAAAACTATATGGAAAGACTTACGAAACGGAATGGGCGAAATGCCATCCCGTTTCCTTGCCGCGCCAGATATTTTCCCATTCTAGGTAGTAACCTATTATTCTATATATATCCCGTCAAAACTACAAATATCTTTAAAATGCAAATAATAACCCCAGCCGCATCCTCAAATTCGGAGAATCGACATATATTCATACGCAGTTATTAGGTCGTATTGACAGGATATAAAAAATGTTTCACGGCACAGTGTTTCACGGCACATACGCACTGTGTTGACGGGATAAATGCACATACATTACACGTTCCGCTTTATTGCGCATGTTCCTTCGTGCCACTGATTGTGTGAGTAGTACCGCAGGCCATGACGCAAAACACCTACCATTCACGGCACAACCCGCTACCACACACTGGTGACCGATAAATACATATTTAAATAGATTATCTGACATGAGTGACGATTTAATAAGATATTTATTAAACGAGATTACTGATTTCATAAGAAACGAGGCTATACCGAGTTTCTTAAAAATCAGTCAACGAATTTAATAAATCTCATATTAAATAAACACAAATCTTAGATTCAATTCATAGCATAAGCACAACATAACAAATTGAAGCTGTATTAACCACCTAGCAATTTTTTTTTGTTGCGGCCTCATTACATAGTTATTACACGCGTGGGTATCTGTCTTCACCTGTCAATTTGGCAAACAAAGCGCTGTACTTCTATCGGTCAAACTGCCATAACATTAACTGGAACGTTGATGAAATTTGACACTATCACGTGTTGATAACATTGTTTAATGACACACTTGTGCGGAATTAATGTTTTGCTAATTTGAGATGCATTATGTTAAGCTATCATATATCTTTCTGGTAGAACTGTATATTAGTTATGACATCAGGCACGCCATAGTAATAAATGGTGGTAATCATATATCAATCCTTGTGACATGCTACCCTGGGACAACGAACATAATACCCAAGTATCTTGATGCCTTGCAAGCCTTTGTGCATGCAGCTGCTAATACAAATAGTTCTACAGATACCGAGGTTATTGTGCCATGTGTACCTGCGCCATCCTCTTTGACAAATTCAACCCCTGTGTCTGCTACTACTCGGCATCTTGATGGTTACTCAACTATTAACAGTGCAACTGGTTCCCTATCTGAGTCGCTTTTCTCACCTACCACGGATAGGGAATACTGTAACGCCCAGTCGCTTATAGTCTAGGCCGATGCCCACTAGGGTGAACGATGGCAGTGATTGTGCTTGGACTGCATACAAACTTCCACTGCACCACGATAGTCATGGTACGAAACTGAGTTGCAAATATGGTGCTGGTAGTACCATAACGCCAGTTGCATGTAATGGTGCAGCTAATATTCAATGCAAACAGTTACAACAAATATACAGACTTTAACAGGTAATAGCACAGTCACGTACATTTGATCAGGAACGGAACAGTACGAACACTCTTAGTAGTGCAGCGAACACAACAGCCAATAACTATCTAGTTGACACGAATAGCACATTTACACGAAGCTACATTTCCGTACTAATTGGTAGTGACGGAACTAACGTGCCTCTGCCGAGCATGCAGGTTATTTCCAGTAACAGCGATAGTCTACCAATTATTAATAGTAGCGTAAAACCCAATGCTCCCGGTAAGGCACGTAGTATCAATGAGGGTACAACCCAAGACACGCGTGGTAAAACAAACAAATCGCGTAAATGTAGCGTGCATCACCTAATGCAGAAGGTGGCGTCGTCTCTCAACCGAACTACCGTCAACCATTCCAACCGTGATAAACATATCGTGCACAAAATCTGAACACCACTCTGAGGACGAGGAGTCCGCCCTTTCACGTTATAAAACAAGCTAAATGGTTCTATGTGGGAGGGTTCAAACCATATATGACGGATAATAAACTATACCGTTATGTATCAAAAAACGCGGCCCAAAAGTTACTTATATACGTTTATTTAAACAGCGGCGGTAGAGGGGTATAGTCATACGATTGCATGTTGAGGCAGATGAGTGCAGCTACCTAATTGAGCAGCCAGACGTTTGGCAAAGAGGAGTTACATGTAGACCATCTGAACTTTATTCAAGATATCTGGCATGCACACACGATAACTAACATGCAAACATATGTATACGCCAAAGCGTGTTATACGCCTTGAAGCTAAACGTATTACACGCTTTAAAACTAAACGGTTTGACAATGTGTATTACACGTGTACGAACCGTATTATACGTTTAAACAACGTATACAACGCTTTTAAACTAAACGGTTTGACAATGTGTATTACACGTGTACGAACCGTATTATACGTTTAAACAACGTATACAACGCTACAGCAAACCGTTGCGTTCGCGTTGCGTTCGCGTTGAGTTTGGAAGTGTTGTCTACGGTGGAACAAAAACGGAGACTGCACTGTATATGTGAGGTCATTTTCACAGTAGATTTCCTATAAAATACACCTCACAGACATTCAGTCGTTTATATGGAGAAGCTCGTCGCATCCGCCGTATAAGAACGTCTTCTAGTGTGAAGCTCAGCGAAACAGCCAGACCGGAGGGCTATACATGCACGTTTCTTAGTAGTCCGGAGCTCAGCGAAACAACCAGTATAACAACTAGGAGTGCCTATATCCCAGGTACATATCTTTAATATATTGGTCTTCTATTGAGTTACTACACAGGGCATGTGGCTGTATAATTTTACAATATCTATGTACAGGACTATACATTAATTCTCCACCAATAGTGCAAATGTCACGTTACGGATCTATTAACTCAGGAGAGGGATTATTCATCTGTGCCCGGTTAGCTCAGTCGGTAGAGCGATCGCCTTGTAATAGTACAGTAGAATTGACGTGAAAATGGTCAAACCCAGACATTTTCGATAACAAGCAAATTTGTGTCCCAAAACCTTCATACAGGTCTCCTACATGTGTAAAAAAATTCCCCGAAATTCGCACTTGTGGAAAGTCCCTATTTTGATAATTCAAAGATGGCCGCCATGAATGTAAGCCAAATTATTAAGTGTTTCATCTTTGGACTGCCCTATGATAGGATCATTATTTTGGTGTCTATACCAATGTTTTGACATATGAGGAATGCAATGCAACCATTTCCAATGATGTCTGACCATGTTCATGTCCCTAAAATTCAAAATGGCCGCCATTTTCACCAAAAATAACCAATATCGAGTATAACTCTTTGTGGGTTTGTGCTACATAAACTGTTTTTGTGCCAATACCCATGTTCTGCCATATAAGGACTTCAGTGGAATCATTTTTATAACAGCAAAATACATTTTATTGAATGTTTAATATGTTAATCTAACATTCAAACTGTTTAATATGGCTCAAAAAGCATCCATTTGTTTGTCCAAAAATGTATGCTGTACGAAGACAACACATTGCAATAGCCAACATGGGTTACCTTAGGCCTACATGTCAGTATTACATAAACATACACAGGAGCCTGGATCCACCCTTATCGCATCACATTTTTCGCAAATATTGACTGAAAATTTGCCAAATGTTCCATAAATGATTTCAAAAATTGACAAAAATTGCAGAGCTCTTGGAAAATATTGCATTTTTTTCGAAATCAATTTCTGCGATAAATGGCAATGTTATAAGGGTGGATATTCCAGATCCAGGCTATTATCAACAAATGTGTTATATCAATAATTCAAAATATGTATTGATACAGTATCGACAGCTGTGTAAAATTGATACATCAATATAATATTCATTTCAATCGATTACACCTCTATCCTCATGACATTCAACCAGAATTTGACCATGTTCATCTGCGCCTCGGTGGATTTCACCAGCTGATGTCATTTCTCAGAGTCGGTTGCAAGCTGATGGAGGGCAGTGGTCTTGAAGAATTATGGGAAACTGTGTACGCAAAGAAGTCTTTACCAAAGATTCTAGAGGGGAAGGCCTATTCCAAAACATTGCGAGCATATCTGTTGAGTGATGCTGCTTTACATATTGTTCTGATGAGAACAGCCGAAGAAAAGTCTTCAACCAGACCACGCACTGACTTCAGTGGAAATACATACATAGTAGACGACACTCAAGATAATCCAGTGTTGGACTCAAACTCAGACGATCATCATGAATTGATAGACCCAGTGATTGATGACATTTGGCCACAATTTAGAGATGTGTATGAGTCTGTCTATGTACAACATGAAATGACACCAGAAAGTGCAGCTGCCGACCAGGCATTGAATAAACTTCACATGTGTGTGTGTGACTTGACGGAAAAACAAGAACAGACAAGAACTGGAAAACTGTGGGTAATGTTTATGACATTCGTTGCAATTACTATGATGTTCATTAGGGCTGAACGGACAGGGAACTGGAGCCTTCACGTCAGAGCAACACAAGCAATGTTACCATATTTTGCAGCAGCTGGACACAACAATTACACAAAGTATTGTAGACTTTACCTACAAGACAGTCAGAACCTGTGTCAATGCCTAAAGCAACCAATGGAAGATGGGCTGTTCACAATATGCAGAAACGAGAATCTGTTCTGGAGTGGAATCTGGTCTGATATGACCATTGAACAATGCCTCATGAAGGCAAGAAAACACAAGGTGGTCTCATAAACATCACACACAAATAATCTGCAATAACAAAATGGCTCCTGTCTGCCCACGTTTTGGCCCAGTACAATGAAGCCATTCGATCGCTAACAGGAACATTCACTGGTACTTGGTCCGAACAACATCGAGATATCCAGCCAGGAAGCATAACGAAGGACATGAAAGACCTACAAACCTTTGTGGACTTCCTACAGGACCACAATCCATTCAGTGTAGAAGATGACACTCAGCTAAAGAATGTCGCAAGCAACAGGATTGATTGCTGACGAACGGGTCAACGTTCCGGATGCAATGAATATCGGTCAGGCGATTAACAACAAATTGGGCAACCAGAAATTTGGGGACATTGTTCTCAAGAAAGTAGACCAAGCAAAGACATTTGAGGTAATGCGAAAACCTGTTAAGGTGGATGGGGAAGAAGTATGTATGGCCTATGTAGAACTATACCAACGCCTGCTCTCTATCTCTCTATTGAATGGCCCTCCAGATCCACGAGTCTTCACATACTAGTTGGCAACAATTTCACCAGCACTGTTCCAAGATGACGGCAGTATGAGAAAGACACAAAAGTCGCAGCTAGCCAAGTATATCCTACAGATGGATTCGGATATTATTCAGCAAGAAATCTATGAACATGTTGCCATTGTCATTGATGGCTGTGCCTCACTACTTCGTATTCCCTGGCCAAAGATTGGCACAATACGCACAGTTTGTGAATCGTTTGTAGCCGCTGTGCTTTGTAGGCGATCGACTGGACTGCCTCTGTGTGTTATCTTTTATAGTTACGATGTGACAACTACCAAATATCCTGAACTGAAACGTCGTAGACTTCAGCAGCCATTAGTCCCAGAAGTAGCTGTGGATGAACAGACACCTGCACCAACCAACAAGCCAGCCTTTCTGTCGAACAGACACAACAAACAGAGACTGATTAAACCGCTAGAAGGACATCTGGAACGTGCTGGAATTTCGGTGGAGCATGCCGGTGAAGAAGGTGATGCCGATGTCGTCATTGTGAGGAAAGCGCTAGAACTGTTGAAACTCCATGAGCATGTGCTTATCATCGCCGACGATACCGATGTCTTGATTCTGTTGCTCCACCACTCAAGTTACACTGACAAACTGTTTATGGAAACGAATCAGCAGATAATTTCCAGCAAGATAGCAAAAGAAGTTCAAAGCCAATCATGCTATATCCGGTTGTGATACAACATCAGCACTGTATGGCATGGGCACATTGAAATGTATGAAGATTATAGAGTCATCACAGCGGTGGCGATCGGATGTACTTGTATTTGGAGACCCCGGAACATCTACGCTGGAAATCAGTGAACTTGGAGAGCGATTTGTGCAATCGATGTACAGTGGTGGTGCAAAAGCTGAAAGCGGACTTGATGAACTACGATACCTCTACGCAATCTCCCCGAATTATGTTCCAGTTGAACGCATGCCACCAACGAAAAAAGCATGTTATTACCACAGCCTACGAGTCCACCACCAGGTTAACACTTGGAAACGTCTTGAAACAACTTTGGACAGGGACGATTATGGTTTCCATGTAGATGCTACTTCGGTTAATCCAATCATCACGGATATGGCACCAGCACCTGCTGAACTGTTAGTGTACATCCGATGTTCGTGCAAGACGACTAAACACATGTGTACATCCTGCAGTTGCTCGAAGAAATGAATATCTTGCGGTGTCCATTGTAAATGCCAAGCAAGGTGCCAAAATGGACCACCGGACATTGCAATAGCCGAGGATGACTGATATGCATGTATAAAGCCGACTTTCCATGGAGGGTATTATGCAGACGGTTTAGGAGTCAATTGAAGCATATTTTTTAATTATGTGCATATGCTTCTTGTGCACATGATCATGTTCATTTGGTGGCAATACTATTATTTTATATTAATACCTTAGTATGATAGCCAAATGTATCCATTTGAATTCCAAAACATGATCATGTATAATGGAAGCATATGCGTACAACCCAAAATGTCCCATCGGAACCATATTATTGCATATGTGGCACTTTTTTACTGTATTTATCGCCAATTTGATAAAAAATAGCGACAAAAATGGTGGCTATCTTGGACCCTGATTGGGTATCTATAGTCGGACAGCACTGGAAATGATTGCATTCCCCATATGGCAAAACATGGATATGGACACCAAAATTGTGCATCTACCATAATCCAATCAAATGTTTTGCTCGGTCTTGATATTTTTTGGTGAAATTGGCGGCCATTTTGAATTCTGATCACATGAATAAAGTCGAACATTATTGAACATGATTGTATTGAATTCCTTGTATGCCAAAACATAAGTATAGACACTAAAATCATGTTCCTAGCACAATACAATACAAACTTCTAGCCCTTGACCTACATTCATAGCGGCCATCTTGGATTTATGCAAATTAGGCACTTTCCCCAGGGGGGATTTTTGGGGATTTTTTTTCTGAGTAACAGTACACCTATATGAACTTATCTGAGCCCAAACTTGCTTGTTATCGAAACTGTCTGGGTCTTCGTCAATTTATACTGTACTATAAGCGGGAGGTGCCGGGTTCGAGTCCTGGGTCGGGTGCATATTTTCTCACCCTGTGACATTTGGCGCCCAACGAGGGACCGTGACTGATAAATACTGCCCAAAATGTACCAAAAATATGGATTTCAGAGACGAATTAAATATAGAATTCGGGGACGAATTCCACTTTGGCGGGGGAGTATGTCAAGGTACTTAACTCATTATAGGGACAAAATGTGTATTCGTGCCCGGCTAGTTCAGTCGGTTATAGCGATGGTACGGTAATCCAAAGGTCCCCGGTTCGTGCCTCGGGTAGGATATGCATTTTTCTCACCCTGTGACACAAATTCAAACACTGGAAATGTCAAATAATAAATGGATTCGTTTGGAATTTTCATGTATATATAATAATGAATAATTCTTATTTATTTATGTATTTATTATCTTTAAGTCCTCCTATTGGCGAGTATAAATTCATAAGTCATTAGGTGCATGTGTTAGTAAAATATGTACATGCAAACTACAATGTCAGTTACAAAATGAGAAACACATGGTGGATATGGGCATACACATAGGCGTATTAATACCTGAGCAGTGTACACTGTATGTTGTTGTGTGCTGACAGTTATAATAAGTATTTGTTGTGAACAACACATATATACAGCTGGCATGAATGTTAATGTGATGACCCACAACAAAGTTCACGTTCGCCAGTTCATATTGACGCAGTCTGACATGTATCGAAAGACTGTGAGTATGAAAACACGGGCACAGTCCTCAATTAGCAATGTAGAGACTTCAGCACCTAGCACTATCCTTGTGAAATGGTCGGAATTCGCCAACAATAGCTCATCATAGAGATCATGCCCAAACATACTGTCAATATCAGAAAGGAAACGGGCCTTCACACTATGAGAAGTGGTGCACGACAGTATCCAATATTATATGGCCACAATTTGGACATACACTAGTACATGTTGACGGCACCTCCACCCAGTGACGCAACACTATATCGCATAAATTAATTCTTGATAATTATTTGGCACTTTCCAAACCTTGGCGGGTTTGATCTCAGTATGCAGTGAACTGAATCGACTAAGATTGTCACCTGATTGCATTCTGAGTTTCCAAAGGTCCGGTTCCATTCCGACAACGGCAGCGCGTACACTTAGTTTCCCTGCATATTTGCTAGGCACGTTTAACGGATTGTTCACAAGGTTTGTTAACACTGATTGTAGCCCGTATTTAGACAATATATGATGTATATCAGGAATGAAGACATAAGCAATGTGGCGTTTGCTCTAAATAGCATAAGCCATCTCATGAATAACTGGTATTTATACAGATGCCTAATCAATGGTGATGACATCACCATGGTTCTTGCATCGAGTTAAGTTACTATTTAACTTGTAGTCATTGGTTTAATGTCACGTCATAGTGTTATTTTACGAACAATTGAACTTCGACTCACACTCATGTGCCATAAACACGTAGACCTGTACATTTTGTTCAGTTAAGTAAACGCAGGCTGTAACTGAGTATGACAGTATATGGCTTACATTACTGCAAGGGGGCACACGGACGTGCATATATTTGTAATGGGCCAATGGCTGGCAAACGTGACCTCTTCTGACCGTGGACTACGAACTTAGCAATGTGGCCATAACTTCAACTGCCGTGGGACCTTTCCGAAGCCAGCAGCCAACATCGGTACAGTCAACTGCAAAACATTTCCACAGCATCCGATGTGACGGTCATCCTACCACGTACACTGACTGGGAGACAAGTAATTACTACTTGCCATGGGTTGTCTCCCTTCTGATGAGTTTCGTTTCGGTGTCTTGCCTCTTTCTATGGCGCCTGTGTTTGGTTGCGTGTTTTCCGATTGTGTCTCATCTGACATTTGTTCAAGATATCTGGCAAATATTCCAACATGAATAACCTATAAAACTGAAGTGTACAAACTGTATTATAGGCCCACTTCATGCACACACGATGTATATTTCCTTACAGCACTGATGCTATACTTGTGTATATGTTCTTGCATATGTTTTCTGTACTCTCCGAATGGAAGAAATACTGATATACTACTACATGTACTACTACTACCTTACTCATGATCCATAGCCTACTTATAACACTCATGGTATGGGATCACGTGCTTTCCGAAACGGATTGCCAACGTGGCATATATATGTGAGATAATGTTCACAGTAGATTTCCTATAAAATCCACCTCACAGACATACGGAGTTTTGTATCTAGCGCTCCAAACACGAAGACTTACGTCTGTTTTGGGTGCTCTATATGTACTTTACAATAACATATATATTTCACGAGTGTACCATTTATTTCTTACAATCATGTCCTTAGACCTTTATATGCATTGACGGTAACCGATTCGTCGCCATAACGACATAATTAAGCGATTAAAGCGAACTATGTAATAAAGGGCAACCAATTCCGCACATTCAAAATAAAACAGTCCATTATAAAGCTATTAACGGAAATCTACTGTAAACATGTCTAAAAACATGACGTCCGACCGTTCAGAAACCATGTGATCCCACACCCTGACACTCGTATATTTAACTGTTTTGGCTTGTAAATTACTTTTCACCAGTAATGCAGCCGGTGCCTTGTAGCGGCATCTTGAGTACAAGCAGGCTTTCTACTCAGCATACCGACAGCTACATCTGTACTCCGCGTTCTGGTCCGGAGCTGAAGGAAAAAACATTTCCGATAATATACTGTCAATATCAGAAAGCTAGTACATGTTGACGGTACCTCAACCCAGAGACGCACTACTGTATCGCATAATTTAACTCTTGATTATTTGGTACTTTCCAAACCTTAGCGGGTTTCATCTCAATATGCAGTGAACTGAATCGACTAAAGTTGTCATATGATTGCATTCTGAGTTTCCAAAAATCCGTTTTCTTTCCGACAACGGCAGCGCGTACACTTCGTTTATATGCATATTTTCTAGGCACGTTTAATGGATTGTTCACAACGTTTGTTAACATTGATTGTAGTCTGTATTTAGACACTATATGATGTATATCAGGAATGAAGCCGTACATAATCAATGTGGCGTTTGCTCTAAGTAGCATAAATCGTTTCATGAAAATCTGGTGTTTGTGCTAATTTAAGTTATTACAAACGTTTCCGTATGCCATTTAACCATTTATTCCACAGAAGCGCGTTTTCTGGACTTAGCCACCTTCTCCCACAGATCCCGTTAATCACATTATGCACGCGCACGATTTATGTCAAAAGATCGGTCACTGTCTCTATCACACATCAACAGACAGCGTACATTGCTCAGACACTATCATACTGATAGATTACAGTGAAACCCATTTACAGTTTATATTTAGAGAACTTCTACTGTATATGTATACAGAAATAGCATGCAAATTAGTAGTATAGGGTGAGAAATCCACCCTCGATGCAGCCCTAGGCAAATACAATATAAATGTATGGGGCTATATTAAAAGATAACTCGAGTCTAGAGGTTAGGTGAGCGTTATCGTTCTTGATCGTGATGTAATAGGACGTCCGTCTCATTCCCTTCCTATTATCAGTTACTTTGAAAACGGGGATTTGGTCAATGACAGTGCGGTGCGATTTTTTGTCTGTTTTATGTGCTGTATAGCACCAGAGCTTTAAACGGGTTTCCACAGGGATTAGTCTGTGAAATTGGCATACATTGGCATAATACATTGAAATTGGCATAAATTGGCATAATACATTGACTGCCAGTATTTATTTAAGGCGCATAGAAATTAAAGTCGGGACCTATTGCCTACAGGTATGCTGTTGGTAGCTATTAGTAAACGAAAGGCTTATCACAGAATAAATAGGAATCCTAATCAGAGTCTAGACTAATCGTAGGGAGTATGCCAGTTAGGCCAGTTTACAGTGCACTATTGTGTCGATAATGTACCAATATTAAATGTGGGGAATATGTGTTATACGGATACCATCGTCAGCACAGTTTGATCAGGAGCTACTCTGCTCGCCTAAGGAGTTGTGTATCCGCCGTATAATATAAATTAACAGCTAAGTAATACGCTGTTCGTCACGATACTCGGGGAATACACTCTCCATCATTATCATCGGGTCGTTACTGTTTGTCGCCATACTCGGGTACTACACTTTTCGTCACTATACTCGGGTAATACACTTATGCACTGTCTATACTACTAGTATTACAAGCAGTAAACTTAAAATAGTCTAAATATGAGACATGTCAAGCGAGTTTGTATGTAAGAAGATATCTCATGAAAATATCTTACATAGTTTCCCTGAATGACGTTGGAATTTTCGTCAATGTAGACGTCATCTGCGGAATCTGTCAGTTGTGTAGATATTTTTGATGAGACATAGCACATCTTCTTAGGTACAAAATCACATGGCGTTTCTCATATACATGTGGTTGCATTTATATTTATCTAGGAGGACCTGGTGAATGTGATCTGTAGACATACATGTATACACAAGCTGTTTTGTGCATACAGCCATTACATTCCGTAATATCCGTTCATACGCTTTTGAAGCCACATGTTTTCCTGTGATGGTCCGGGACAATGTTGCAAATCCATAGCATAATACGTTGAATGCCAGTATTTATTTAAGGGGCATAGAAATTAACGTCGGGACCTATTGCCTACAGTTATGCTGTTGGTAAGCTATTAGTAAACGAGGGGCTTATCACTGAATACATAGGAATCCTAATCTGAGTCTAGACTCATCGTAGGGAGTATGCCAGTTTGGCAAGTTTACAGTGCACTATTGTGTCGATAATGTACCAATATTAAATGTGGGGAATATGTGTTATACGGATACCATCGTCAGCACAGTTTAATCAGGAGCTACTCTGCTCGCCTAATGAGTTGTGTATCCGCCGTATAATACAAATTATCGGCTAAGTACTGCGCTGTTCGTCACGATACTCGGGGAATACACACTCCATCATTATCACCGGGTCGTTACTGTTTGTCGCCATACTCGGGTACTACACTTGTCGTCACTATACTCGGGTAATACACTTATGCACTGTCTATACTACTAGTATTACAAGCAGTAAACTTAAAATAGTCTAAATATGAGACATTTCAAGCGAGTTTGTATGTAAGAAGATATCTCATGAAAATATCTTACATAGTTTCCCTGAATGAAGTTGGAATTTTCGTCAACGTAGACGTCATCTGCGGAAACTGTCAGTTGTGGAGATATTTTTGATGAGACATTGCACATCTTCTTAGGTACAAAATCACATGGCGTTTCTCATATACATGTGGTTGCATTTATATTTATCTAGGAGGACCTGGTGAATGTGATCTATAGACATACATGTATACACAAGCTGTTTTGTGCATACAGCCATTACATTCCGTAATATGCGTCCATACGCTTTTGAAGCCACATGTTTTCCTGTGATGGTCCGGGACAATGTTGCAAATCCATAGCATAATACGTTGAATGCCAGTATTTATTTAAGGGGCATAGAAATTAACGTCGGGACCTATTGCCTACAGTTATGCTGTTGGTAAGCTATTAGTAAACGAGAGGCTTATCACTGAATACATAGGAATCCTAATCAGAGTCTAGACTCATCGTAGGGAGTATGCCAGTTTGGCAAGTTTACAGTGCACTATTGTGTCGATAATGTACCAATATTAAATGTGTGGAATATGTGATATACGGATACCATCTTCAGCACAGTTTAATCAGGATCTACTCTGCTCGCCTAAGGAGTTGTGTATCCGCCGTATAATACAAATTATCGGCTAAGTACTGCGCTGTTCGTCACGATACTCGGGGAATACACACTCCATCATTATCACCGGGTCGTTACTGTTTGTCGCCATACTCGGTTACTACACTTGTCGTCACTATACTCGGGTAATACACTTATGCACTGTCTATAATACTAATGTTACAAGCAGTAAACTTAAAATAGTATAAATATGAGACATGTCAAGCGAGTTTGTATGTAAGAAGATATCTCATGAAAATATCTTACATAGTTTCCCTGAATGACGTTGGAATTTTCGTCAACGTAGACGTCATCTGCGGGAACTGTCAGTTGTGTATATATTTTTGATGAGACATCGCACGTCTTCTTAGGTACAAAATCACATGGCGTTTCTTATATACATGTGGTTGCATTTATATTTATCTAGGAGGACCTGGTGAATGTGATCTGTAGACAGACACCAATATGCCAATGAGCTTGTAGACCATCATACGCGATCAATGGAGCTGCCAGCCGTGGTCTCTGCACTGAACGGCGGGTAACCAGATTGATCGGTAAGAAGCCCGTGAATGCCATCAAGGCGAAAAAGGTGACGCACAAGCCCTTTGCCGTCTCGCGCGGGTGACCCGTTGGTTTAGCGGAGCAACGGCTTCCATCTCATGTTGCCGTCCGGTACCTCTATCAGCCTGGAGATCTTGAGGGCGGCCGCCGTGTGGTCTCTCAATGTATATCATCTGGATCGATATATTACCAAACCCGTGCCCGTGCTCTACTATCTCGACAATGGTCCATCGCGTGGGTTTGTTCGCGAATAACTTCTTGCGGTGCCTTCTGACACCCAGCTGTCTCCGGATGGCGTTCTCATCCGCTGATTTCTACACTCCCAGCGCCAATCAGACCAATAGAGTTGATGTTTATAGGTGATGGTTGTTCTAGTTAAATTTCTCAAATTTATTAAATTTCTACCCCCAGATCGCACATCGTCATAGTCGGTCAGGCTCTCGTCGGAGCCTTTCCGTCAGTCAGACTCTCGTCAGAGTCTTTCGGTCAGTCCATAGTTGTCTCCCCTTATTCAGATTCCTTTTGTTTTACCTATAGGCTCGGTGTGTACCCCGTCTTCCATCACTCTCCTCTTGTCGTAGTACGCCGACAGCCCCAACTTCTCCTACTTGTACGTCTTTATCACGCCGTAAACCATTCGGAATACCCTGTCGTCCGCCATGTCCCTACCCCCTTCGAGAGCGCTCTCGTACCTCCCCCAAGTCAGATCGTTAGATCTCCTCGACATCCAATTGGCCGAGTGCTTGGAGCTTCCGTCACCCCCACGTTGTAGCTCTTGCGGCACAGAGCGATGGCTCTATCCCCCTGGAATTCCACCTTGAACAGTCCCAGAGCGAGCTCTGTTGCTCCACGCGTCCCACGCCAACCACTCGCCCTTCTCATTGTTGAACTTTCTCTTCATCTTATTTCTCATCACCGCCGCCAGCGTCTTCTGCGACACCGCGAAGTACATGCTGTCAGTGTCCATCTGTATAAGTTCGAAATCTCCGCGATCTACGTACTTTTCCAAGAAGTCATAGTAGAACTACAGCATCCGTAGCTTGGCGAACTGGTAGACTGAATCGGTATGTTGATCACCACTCGAGTCTTCCTGCTCGATATCTCGTAAGCCTCTCCAATCTCCTCCATGTCTTCGAATCACGCCGACCTCAGTGCCCGGTCGACAGTCTTCATAGTCGTCTCCTCCTCGCGCAGTGGTGGATAGTAGTGGGGATTCCCCTCATTCAACCACGCGCACTCCCACTTCCCCACCAGTTCGTAACCCGCCTCCCGGGTCTTCTCATCCTTCGTGTGAGTGGTGTTCAGATGTCTCTCTTGCGCCTCTATCAGCTTGCCACAACACACGTTGCCAACCAGTTTGAATATCTCTGCCAACACCGCCTCGCTCTTGTCGACGTCCCCCGTCCGTCTGGCGGCGATGACCCCATCCAAGAACCATTGGAACGGTTTTCCGGGCGTGTAATCTATTACCCTATGCACCGCCTTGACAACCAGACCGTGCTCCAGATACCACTTTAGCAGCGGGGAGTATATGATCATCTTCTTGGCGGACAGTGCCCCCACGAGCTGTCTCTGACCTTCGACCCCAGTCCTCCCGGTCCTGGTCAGGTAGTGCATCATGTGCTGCGGAACCTCGGTCACGTCGATTTCTCGATTAACGAACAACGGCGACATTTCCGAGAACTTGTCTTGCAATGTTTCCGGGACCTCGATATCGATCTCTGCAACTCCGAACCACTCGTCACGTCTGGCCTTCTTCACGAAACGGTATATATAAGACTGTCTTTCCGTGTCGTCCCAGGTCCCTATCTTCTCCTCCCCGCACGGCATGTCCTTCGACAGAGTAGACAGGTACAGCGCATTGGCGTCGTACCCCAGCACCGACTAGCACATCTTCTCCTCTCGACTCCCTACCTGACCCCTGAGCGTCGACCTGCCAGCCTCGGCGTATCTGGAGAACACTATGGACGGACCACCAACCAATCCCTCCTTCATGATCGCGAAACCCATGATGGGAAACCCCAGGCAGAGACACATTGTCCTTGAGTATGTCCACACCTCCCCCTGTATAACTCCGTCATTTTAGTCAGTGCCTCCAGGAACGGTCCGACGTCCAAGTCGTTGTAGTGTTTCAACCATTCTTGAAACGTTTTCATCCCCTTTTCCCGGAAGACCTTCTTGCACTCTTTCCACTCCGACATCGACAGTAGGTACTCACCCTTCGACTTCGCGTACCACTCGGGGTGGTCGGGCAGCCCCGGATGGTCGAGCTTGTCCGCGCTATCGAACCACTCGTATAGGAAGTGGGCCTTTACCGTTTTACAACCGTACACATTAACCCACCGGTCGTACGTGGTACAGGGTCCCAGATACTGGATGATGTCGAGAAATCTAAACTCCGGGGTAAACAGAAACATCGCCGTGCTGGCCCTCTTTCCGACCATCACCTTATTCACATTGGCCGCCAATTTCTCGACAAGGTACTGCTTGATGAGGTTCAGGTCGTACCTGCTGCAGTTGAACCCCACCACCGGGACTTGGTCGATCCACGAGACGATCTTCTCTTGCTGAGGATTCGACAGCATCTCTATGTCGGTTGACATATAATTCTTCCTCCTAACCCCCTCCCTGATGACATTGCCTCTCCTCTGCAGCTCGGTCATGAACTTCTCGACCAGCGTGTCGGGATCTCGTTCGCAGATGTGGGTGATCCCCTCGTGCATCGTATTCCCCAACGACACTGATATAGGGACGTGCTCGACCTCGAAGGTCAGGTCTTTGGTGGGTCGCGTGGTTTTCTATTTGTCGAGATACGCCTCGAAGTCTTAGACTATCCAGTGAGGGTACATAGTCGTCTCCTCCTCGCGCAGTGGTGGATAGTGGGGATTTCCCTCATTCAACCACGCGCACTCCCACTTCCCCACCAGCTCGTAACCCCCTCCCGTATCTTGGTGTCTTGGATGCTCGTCCTCCTGTACAACGATCTCGCGTTACCTCACCTGCAATGCGTCGAACACCCATGCCAGTAGCATCCATCTGAAACACGGTCTTGGTCTCGTGACAGTAGCCGTCGACCGGATCGCCGGCTACCCACCTCTCGCCCCCGTGACCGCATCTCGCGTGATGTATGTTCTTTCACACCCTCTCCTCTTCTCTGCTCAACCATTGGATCGACATCGCGCTCGCTGACCCCTTGGGGTAGAACGCCTTCTCGTATGCCGACTGCGTTCTCTCGATCCTCTTACCGGGACATATCACCACGGTCTTCCCACCCATGCAGATGGTCGCGTGCCGGTGCATGTTACACGACTTTGTGAACCGTTGTTGACATCCGGTACACCCGTACTTTGTCGTCATCTTGCGGATGTTCTTGATGAGGAACGGGTGACCTCCAAACATTCCTATCGTCATGGTCTTCACCCCAATCGCGTCGTAGTTTGCCGGAGACTTCATGAGGTACCCCACTCTGTCGTCGGTGGGCTCGTAAACACGAATGCCCAGCTTGAAGTGCTATTCGACCTTCTTAATATCGTCCAGGGGGATTCCCTTACTATCCGGTCCGTTATCGTGACCGAGTTATTCGCGAGCCAGAACTCGTGCCTCCTCACAGCAGCGGTCGGGTCTTCCTCCTCGGTGGATGGCTATGCACCTAAACAGACACAAGTAGTCGTCGTACGTGTCGATGGAATACATTCCCTTTTTCTGTCTTAACCAATCGGGGAGCTTTCCCGCTCCCATGAGCAGTTGTTGAGCATCGATGATCATCTTCACCTCAACCGATATCCAGTAAGCAGTGGCACGCAGACTGTCCATCGTCTCGTTCTCCAATTTCTTGGATCGTTTTTCGGGGTCGGCAGGCAGTCATCCGGTCGAAACCGCACACCGCAGCCTCTCCTCGCGAACGACGGCTCGCGCGTCACTTATCCTATCTGCTACAGCTTTCTTGAGTTTCAAACCTCTTAGGAGAATTCCCCAAATCTTAGGTTTCGCTCTCATTTGCTTTATAGTAGGCATTATGATGAGTATAACAAATCTCTAATAGGGTGTAAGTTGTTAATATGTATGACAGATTGCTGAATTATACTGAGTATAACCAATGGATTCTTATCTCTTATATGGTGTACGTTGTTGATACATATGACAGATTGCTGTATTATACTGAGTATAACCAATGGATTCTTATCTCTAATAGGGTGTCAGAGGTGGTGACTTGATGTGTATGCCAGATTGTCAGAGGTTGTGACTTTATATGTATGACAGGCCTGCTATGTGTGGCAGATTGCTGTATATAATGTGTATAACATAGGGAGGGCTTATCTGTAACATGTTGTCAGAGGTGGTGACATCGCCATCTCATTAATAACTTCTCATCCAGTCGAGGAAGTATATGGTCTCGTGGTTGCTGAAGATCATTTTCCACTCTTCTCATCCATACCGCGCGAACAGTGGGGGAAAAAACCAAGTAGTATATGGGAGTCCAAAATGATACCACCTCCTGATGGAAGGCACCACGCGTAGCGGGGGTTTTCCAGAGGGAGGTGGTATCATTTGGATTCCCTTATACTACTGACAATGTCAAGGTCACTGAGGACTTGATTATTTTTATTTTTGTATCGAGGATGTCAGCGAGGGGATTAGCTTTGTTTAACGATGCCAATTCTTGTTTTCCAATGTATTTGTTGCTACATTATATATATCGTACCCTGAGATCACCAGATGCCTCGGCGGGCTCGATGTGCAGGCCACGGCCAACTGGTACTATATAATATAACTGAATCCCATCCAATAAGGCCAGTCTCTCCTGCTTTCACTATTCGTATGGATGCTGTGGTAACTACTTGTAAATGACATGCAGCCAGTCTGTACTGGTTCTGCATGAATTAAACAATATGTTCACTTACTCCTAGAAAGTATGTAACCTGTACAAAAATAGTCCTACAAAAATAGTCCGGTATGAACAAAATAGTTTGGGTGTGTTGTGGTCACAGACACACATTGCTTGTAAATCGTGAACCATTATTACCCAGTGTCACTTGAGGAACATGTTGGGTTTTCAGCATATTTGTAGCAATTTAATGAAAGCACTGAGCCTGTTGGTCACGTCATGAAAACAGAGTTTTCGTGCGAAATAATGTAAACTAGAAATTACGTTTGTAAAACATGGCTATGCCCCATGGCATACTGGACTCTAACTAGAGAGTGTGTGTAAAAAAGAAAACGTTAAATTTACACAAAATTAAAAGTTATTTTGATGTAAAGAAAATGGCTTTCAGCACCATTTTGAAGGTCACATGGGTCAAGGTCATGCATTGGTGGTGTAATCACGTATGTTCGGGTGAACAAACTGTCCAAATATTAAAGTAATCCTTCAAGTTATCCTGAAGATATTACATGATGGAGAAACTCTACAAACTTGTCGACGTAATGCAATGGCTAAGTGTTTCAGCGACATTTTGAAGGTGACAAAGGTCAAGGTCGTGTTAATGGTGGCGCGAGTGTGTGACAAATGTTCAGGTGATCCAAGTGTCCAAGTATTGAAGCAATCCTTCGAGTATTATTGAAGATAGTACATGTTCGAGAAAATACTTTTAGACTTTTGATGTAAATGTACACTGACGGACGGAACCTCAAGAGCAATATGCCCCCTTGCTAATTCACATAGGGGACAAAACAATATCGGGGTACATGACAAGGTTGGATTAGTCTAATTCATGCAGAACCAGTACAATCCCGTTACCGAACTACTTATGCATGCCCCCTTGGTGCTTTCGCAACATTTAGTATTCTCTAACCTATAAGAAAAATCAATGGCGGTGGCCCACCTGAAGTAGCCGGTGTACAGACATATTCTCCCCACTGAGTATGACCCGTAATAACGATGACTGACATAACGACGAAACGATACAACACAAAGACGTGTGTACACAATATAAAGACGTTTCTTACTGGATATACTACCCTACCACAAAGTCGGCATATAATACAAAGGTGTGTGTATATAATATAAACACGTTCACAAACAATACAAATACGTTCGTACACAATGTAAAGACGTTAGCAAATAATAACACAATATGAGAAAATAATATAAATGTGTGTGTACATAATATAAAGACGTTCATAAACAATTCCAATACGTTCGTACACAATATAAAAACGTTAGCAAATAATAACACAATGTGATCAAATAACATAACGATGTGTGTATATAATAAAAGACGTTCGTAAAGAATACAAAGACGTTCGTACACGATATAAAGATGTTAACAAATAACAACACAAATTGGAAAATATTATAAAGGTGTGTGTATATATTATAGAACCGTTTGTACACAATACAAAGAGGTTCGTTCACAGTATAAAGACGTTGGCAAATAATAACACAAAGTCGGCAAATAATATAAAGATGTTTGTATAAAATATAACGCTGACAATACAGGACATCACCACTGAAAGTATGACGAGGCAGTAAAGGCGCTCCGTAGGTAAGGCCACAGTGCGCTGCTTGTATTCACCAGCGGTCCAGTCACGGGAAAATCGGATAGATGTGTAGGTCATGTTTGTGCAAAGCCTACCTATCGCTGACCAATACAGAGTCAGTCGATGGACGACCCCTTCAAGGTCCATACATGCTGGTACTGTCCGTCCGTCTTAGGTCTGCTTTGCCAGGACATGATACACACATCACACCTACGTTCATTTACCCAGATTATATTGCTTCTAGAAAACCTACTGTTGAATTTCACTCACCACTCCAGTGAATTGTGTTCTCACTACCATTACATTTTTGGCTTGAAATATTTTACTATTGAAACTACTGTCTGTTCCACGTTGTGTTGCCGACAGACTTTTGGCCATTAAACACATTAAATATAACGGAGTGCCGTAAGTTACAAAATACGTCCGTCGAAGTTAGGCCAGACAGCGAAGATGCAGAAATGTGAAGCTGTCACGAAGGCAAGAAACCTTAATGTGAATTTGAAGATCTATAGCATTATATATGCCACTAGTTGTGATAAACAGGTATACTAATTTAGGTAGAGATGTGTAAAGTAGAAATTATAGACTTGCAAAACAAAAAATGTAGAAAAGAAAAAATTGCTAAGATAAAAAGTCTATATTTTTGTAAAAAACAAATTTGGCATAAAAATACCAAGGTGCACATCTTCAATATGTGTAGAAGATGCGTGTATAGTTTCAGATCCATTGACAGAAAGGTTTTAGAGAAAGGTTTTAGAGAAGCAGTGTACATAAAATATATAGCTTATAGTAATGCATAGAAAAATGTCGAAAAAAGGTGTTAAAAAGGTGATATATTTGTCAATAAATATTTTGTTGGCATAAAAACACCAAGGTGCACATCTTCATTATGACTGTGTAGAAGACGTTTGTATAGTTTCAGATCGATGGACTGACAAATTTTAGAGGGGTAGTGTACACAACCTCTGCAGTTTGTTTGTCCAACGCCCCGCGTAAAACATAATACGTACCATTTTTGTTAAAGTACTTTTTCATCAATAACAAAAAGAAACCCTCCCAATTCTTTTTCATCTGTCAAATATTGATTGTATTGTGACAAACCAATTTTCCTATGGGAATTTAACATAGGGCAAAAGGAGATGAAGAAGCTGCACGAGTCGAAAAAGAAACTTGAACGGAAATTGACTCCAAAACCTCACTAAATAGCTTGGATAAGATGCAACTAAAAACAAGAGTTAGATTTTGAAAATCGGTCCAGAAATTCCAATATTATTTCAAAACATCTATTTTTAGCCCGCATGTTAAATTGCCATAGGACAATATTTTCGTAATAAAACCAATATTTGATGGAATTTCATAAAATGAAAAAAATACGGGAACGGGACTTTTTGTTATTAATGAAAAAGTTTATATTACATTTAAATATTGTTTAGATTTAATGTGTTTAATAGCTAAAAGTTTGTCTGCAGACAATCTTGGAACATACAGTAGTGATACAGAATGACCAATTCACTGACCCTAACAAGTTCAGCATTCAGCCTTGAATAATGTTGAGCAAATGTTCAATTCATAAATGCTTGGAGTAAAAAATTTCAATCCAGAGTAAAATTTGGTGAATAGTTTAAAACCAATTAGATTCAGAACACCTACATTTCAAAATGCTTTTCTCAATGTTTTTTATTTATCCATGTTCAAAGCTCTGTGTCGCGGACAACTTATCTAGTAAAGGACATGGGCAGTTTATGGTGGGAATATGTTCCCCGGGATTTCTCTAGTCACAACAGTGTATTCTTTGCCACATTTCACTTTATAGACCGCATATTACCAAATGTACCAGTTTACGTTTAAAAGTTTAAAAGGATTTTGTGTTTTATTTGACTACCGGTATATATTATTATAGAGGGTGATACACAGGGGAGATAATTTGGTAATGCATTTCTGACATTGCAGTACCAGGAAGCACAATTTGTGAAACATAACTATTTTTTTATTATAGATACTACATGTAGTTGAATTAATGTAAATAACATTACATGTAGCAACAACTGATGGCACAAACATTAGCGTTTGAAATGCTAGTTATATTCAGAATTCTATATTTTGTTAATCAACCTCATTGTTTTGTAAGAGACAGTAGGATTCATAAATGCCATACAAATACATTAGTTTTTTCTAACCTGTCCCATCACTATATGCACGTATCTGAAACCCAGTGCCTTTAAGTATTACATTGTGAAAATTCATAGGAACAATTCAATGGCTTTACTGAAATATAGTATACCGTTATATAGAAATAATCAAAATAATTACATTGTTTTCGTTCACTTAATGGTGTGTCCTTACACTGCGAGATGTTAAGAATGACCATTTTTTGTAGTTTGGTAAATGGAGGCATCGTCATGATTCAGGAAGGACATGAGAGAACTAATATCAGTAACGTTCAAAAACAGCATCTTATCAAGGCTGAAATGGTTGGGATTTTTCAATTATGTCAAACGCCAGGTTTGAACATGACGTGTCCTGGGCGAAAGTGGGAAGTGTGGATATCTGTGTTGTTGAGAATGCGCACAACTCATCAATAACATCGTCTGTGGAATGGAATGCGGCTGCGGCACTCGACGTTATCACAGGCAACATGGGAATGTCTGAAAGCATGGGCGTGTCGAAGCTGCCGTCGGATATTGGTGTTTGTTCAAAGGCAATGCTGCCATTGTCTACTGAATGTTCTACTGGCATAAACGGCTGGACAGATATAATATGTTGGAGTGATGGCGATGTTTGGACATCCATGAGGGTGTTCGCGGCATCTGAAATTTAATTCAAGCTGGTATGTGTGGTGGCAATCTGGATGGAAGACGGGAGGACTTGGGTGGACGCCGGCAGGGTTGAGCAGGGGGTGTTTACACGTGTGGCAGGAATAGTTGTATGCCTTCCTGTAGGACTGGCTGCAGCATACGGTGGCCGGCATTGAGCCACAGTGGCCAGCGAGGCAACTACATCGTGCGGGGGTTGCTGGGGAAACACAATGGGCCGGCTCAGATGTATGTAGCACTAACACACTCGCATTTCTTATGTAGATATTGTTGGCTTGGTTGCTTTCTTCAACAGAACTACATGAAGCTGCAAATGAAATATAAATTATTAATTCAGCCTACATACAGGCTTGCTGGTAAATTTGCGGGCTATACATAGCTTGAAAGGAGCAGACGACAATGCACTGTATTTTCTTTTTTATTTCTACCTATAAATATCATGAATGTCTTGGAATGTCATTAGAATTGAATCCACTGGACTCAATTCTAATGAAATTGCAAGACGTATTTACAGAGATAAATAAGAAACATGCTCATAAGTTGTTGGATGTTATTTTCACCGCTAACATGCAAAGAGTTAACTATTTCAAGATACCAAACATATTGGTATTTCATTCCAACATGTATAATTACTTTTGCGACTGATTGTATATTGTTACATGTATGCTGATGTGACTAAAATAAACAACTTTCACTGTAGATCAGTTCAAAAGTATGAACATGTTTAAAACAATGTACGACAGTCACGTTTATTGGAAACATTGTAATAATATAGTACCGAAGCCTGTATTATTATGAACATATAGTTTTTTATAATTCCACTGGTCAGGTTGCTGCTATGTTTATCGCACATGTCAAAGATCCGGGTTCATAGTTACCTCCACCTACCCACTTTGATACCTATGTAAATGTTTGTACATTTACTAAATATATGTTATGTGTGTATGATAGTGTGATAGCATCCCCATGTCAATTGATATGCATATGAATATAATATTATACATTAGACATACAGAACATTAGATATGCATGATGGTTGGGGGTTCATGCTGTTGATCCAATAACCAGCATGCAGGGCATACTGAATTGACTTTGTGTACCGGTACTTTAAGATTCTCTCCCATGACACTACACTACAGTAGTCGATTTCATCAAAATTGCAATGTATACTTATCTGGTATACTTTGAGGGAATAATCATTTACTTTTTCCTGAAATGCATTATTTAATATAGAACTAACGACTGCATACATGTAATGATTACATGTATGTAGAATTATTATACTGAATGTATTACATTATCACAGCCAAAATGGCTGTGATAATGTAATAAATTCAGTATAATAAAAGTTAATAAATCTATCCTTAAATTGGAAATTTCTCCCTGAAAGTATACTTTTCTAGATAAATATACTTTGCAATGTTGGTGAAATAGGCTACTGATATGTGGTTGTGATTGGAAAAATTGTGCTTATGGAATGTACGACTGTGTAGTTCCTGATCAAATACTCTCCAGTAAGCTGGTACCGATCTGCATTGCTTGTTAGAAGTATACAGGGTATTTTATTGATCGAATGGCGAACAGTGCAGGCTGATCTGGATCTAGACTGGTCGCCAAAGCTATAAGCCCCATTCCTCCAGTCACAGCCACATATGTCCTAACCGTAACAAATACTGATTTGTATTTTGTACATGTGTTCTTGTTCCTTGTTATTCATTCACCTATTGTTTGCTTTATTCTGTCCTTATTATGTAACGGATTTTGATGAAGTATCATGGCGCATCAAACGCATCTTCTAAAGTTACATTTGATGGTCTAGGTACTTTGACACACACTTATGTCATTTTTGCGAAGAATCAATTTCTGTATCTACTGACAAGGAAATCGATTCATCGCAAAAACGACATACATACGTGCCAAATGCCGCTCATATAGAAGCGTTTGCTGCGCCATATTTCATCAAAATCCGTTGTATATTAAGGAAAATATCAAATAATACTTACTTTGGAGTCGGCGCGCTTTAAAAACTTTCAGCCATTGTTGTTGTTGTTGTAGCCACGTGATCATGCGCATTGACATGTAATCAATTCTCGTTTATCATTCATATTACCCATGACCCGACTGAACCAGCATCTCCACTCTGCGAACAACATAGGTCAAGTCTAATGTTCTTCTACATGTATGCTTAGATCATATGTTAACCCTTTCAACACTACAGGTGTTTGCCGTCTCGTTAGGATATACACTCTTTGCAATTAATTGTCACATTTATAGCAAATAGACACCCCATTTTATAAATGGACTAGTCTGAAAATTAGTTTGTGATGATTGGATTGGTCGGAAAATTAATACATCAAAATCCATTCCAGTTAATTAGCATGTTTAGGGTAGAAAGGGTTAAAGGTCTACAAGTTAAGTGGTAACGTTATTATTGACTAGCCAATAACCAATCTGTTCCGGTCCCCATTCTGGTTCAGTCAGATCATGGCCTTTGCTTAAACCTGTATTACTCCGTATATTATATCATACTCTTCTGCTTGATTACTTATAATATTTTCACTTCCCAAACGTATAATAGGAGGTGTAATGGTGGGGGGGAGGGGGGGGGGGAGGGGCTAGACAAAAAGAAAAAAAGGAAAAACAAAAGGCACAAACGCAGATAGCTCAGCTGAAGATGAAATATTTTTGGTCGTTGTTTTTGTTACATAATTAAGCTCATGACATGATAAAATATCCCAATTTTTTCAGTTTTCGAGTCTGCTTTCCATTATTGCTGCATGTCTTGATGTTTCATACACTAACTGAATTCGATGCTTCAGTACGCTGAGACTTGGAATTACTTTTGAACACCGGCAATAATAGAAATAGCATTTAATTTCTACTATTATTAACTGTTTGGAGATATATATTGTTGTTTGGTAAATCTTAAATATGTGTGCTTTTTCGTTATTTGCAATAGTTATATTTTTGTCACTAGTGTTGTAATGTTAGTTAGTGCACATAGCTACTATTTATTTGTGTTGTACATTAATAACAATATCACTCTAAACTGTAAATCATTGCATGCACGGCCGAGTTTGCCACCATACAGGTAATGACCAATGAGGCTTGACCATGCATGATGGGGTTCTGGGAGAGGGGTCACCGGAGGTCAGCCCAGGCCATGTGATCGCTCTCTTACTCCCAGATTACAGACCAAATAATGCACGCTCGTCTAAGGGTCACCGGAGGTCAGCCCAGGCCATGTGATCGCTCTCTTACTCCCAGATTACAGACCAAATAATGCACGCTCGTCTTCGTCTATCGTAGTTCGCTGAACTATGATCTCTACCGAAAATCAATAGTAGAGTCCCCCTATGTACTTGTAGAGCACAAGAGACGGTGGATCACTTCTTAACAACTTGCACAAAATACGAACAACAACGTCAAGAATATCTCACGGACCTCGAATGCCCTAACATTATTAGCAATCTCTTGCAATCTGATACTGGTGATGAGCCACCACTCATCGCAGTTCACGGTACTGATCCTCACGGGAAAAGATATATTTAATGTTTACGTACTACATATGCAAGTCCTCATGGGGTCAATACAAATACCATTTAGCGATGTTGCTCGAGACTTATCCACTACCACAATCACACAATTTGCAATAATGAAATCAACATACTAGTATACCAAATATAGTTCATATACCTACAACATGTGTATACTCTTGTTAACAATCAAATAATGGTAATTATAACTTATCCATGAAATGTTATGTACTTGTAATGCTGTTTGCGCACATGCATTTGCCTTGTATGTAAATAAGTTGTAATTATCTCATATGGATATGAATGCATATAAGCTATTAGCTTGTTTTCAAATTCATGTATAATTCACATGTAATGATGTAACATGTATTGTATGAAATAAATATTGTTTAAACTGAATTACAGACCAGACAACATGTCCAATTTACACAGCTGAACCATTCTGGGAGTAGGACATTTTACAAGTATATTATATTTATCTGTGTCATTGTATAATATTGCCTTACCACAAAGCTATTGCAACACTAACCATACTTAAAGCTCAATAAATATATTTTTTTTCAACTCACAGTCCCAAAATAAATGATTTTTTGTTTCCGAAAAGTTCTTACAGAATGTATATGATGGACGACTTACAATTTTGATCTTATTAAGGAAACAATTTGTGGCCAGACTATTATGGTTTATTCGGTACTGGAACCATTTTAGAGTTGTGTATTTTGTTACGATATGCGGCCATACATGTACATATATTTTCTTCCATGTTTCATTGTTAAAATTATAGGTGGAGTTCCATTTAATTTGCCCAGCTGCAGTTTAATGCGAGATACGAGTCTTTTGTCGCGTTTTTGTGTTTTATGTATATTTTTAGTTTGTATGGAATAAATGGCATTTTAACTTTTTTTTTCAATATTGTTAAGTTTCAAGTTTTTACCCCAATCGTTTATTGCTTTGACAAGGCCATAATATTGAAGAAAGTTCATATTAACATTGAAATCGTTTGTATACCCCCCACCCCCCACCCGCAATGAGTTGTGGGGGCTATATTTGAGTCAGGTTGTCCGTTCGTCCGTCCGTGCGTCCGTCCGTCACTAAACTTAGCATCAGAGAAATATGTCATAACTTCTATTTCCTTTATCTAAAATGCTTAATATTTCACACATGCATTCCTGTAAGGCTCTATACTACCATGCTGTGCCAAATTAACGACCGTCCAACTCCCGCTGATCCCAATCTCAATGTCGAATACTTAGTCTCTTTCCAAAACTTAACATCACAGAAATATGTTATAACTTCTATTTTCTTCATTTAAAATGCTTAATATTTCATACATGCATTCCTGTAAGGCTCTACTACCATGCTGCGCCAAATACACGACCGATCAAACCCCGGTGATCCCAAGGTCAATGTCAAATACCTGATCTCTTTACAAAACTTAATATCAGAGAAATACGTTATAACTTCTATTTCCTTTATTGAAAATTTTTACTATTTCAGCCTATGCTGATCCCAATGTCAAGGTCACATTATTAGTCTTTTTACAAAACTTAACATCAGAGAAATATGTCATAACTTCTATTTCTTTCATCGAAAATTCTTAATTATTTCATGCATACATTCCTCTAAGGCTCTACTATCATGCTATGACAAATCCCCGCTGATCTCGAGGTCAATGTCACATACTAGGTCTCGTTACAAAACTTAACATCAGAGAAATCGGTTATGACTTCTATTTCCTTGCTCGGACCTGCTTCACATTTCACAAACGCATTGTTAGAATGGACCTCTACCACCCTGTAACCAATTCAAGTTCGTGTCGCGCCCGCTAAGCCCAGAGTATTTGATGTATTATTCTGTGCTGTTATGCGAATTAGGAGGTTTATATCTGCATATGTAAACAGTTACTAGTCCCAGGGACTATATCCTTTCTCAGGGACTATATAGGCATGGCTAGGCAGGCCAGTGACTATGTTCTTTCAAGGGACTATTGAAGGACTATATATGGACTATATCGGTAGATAAGCGCTAACCCTAACCCCCTAACCCTAACCCTAACCCAAAACCCTATCAGTGAGTCGAAAATGAGATTACCTGACAGAAAAGAGTACACGAATACATAATACCTTCGACATTATCAAATTTGGGCAACAGACGATAACACGTCACATGCACAATGATGTCGAGTGATCTTCTATTTATAAAGAAAGTATTTCACTATAACAATATAACAATCAGTTCCCACGAAATTCGTTTCCTCGAATTAAAAATTCGTTCCCACGATCTAACAATATGTTAATTCGAGGTAACAAATTGTTATATCGTGGGAACGAATTGTTATTTCGTGGGAACGAATTGTTAAATTGAGGGAACGAATTGTTAATTAGTGGATAGTAATTGTTAATTTGTGGGAACGAATTGTTAAATTGAGGGAACAAATTGTTAATTCGTGGGAACGAATTGTTATTTCGTGGGAACGAATTAATAAAAAAGAATTCTTCTATATATTCACCATGAAATCAGAATAATCCTGATATGATGCTAGGTCCTCGCCACACCAGAATAACTTTGCCCCCTCCCAAACGCAGTAGGATCAGTAATAATCTTACTACTTTTATAATGGGCAATAACCCAATTCAACTCACAGGTAACAAAAGAACCAAAGATAAAAACGTACCTGAGGGCCAAACCAGGACAATAGTGATTCTTATAAGAAGGTATCTGACATGGGCTGTCCTATGTACATGTTCAGACTAGAGCTGGGACGGGTAGTAATTTGGACCCAGGTACCGGGACCCTATTACTCGCGAGTACCCGAGTACCCGGTGTTCAATTATTTCCCTTGGAATAAAATACATACTACTTCCATTAGAGTTGTGTTTCCTTTGTCCCATGACCTCCGGAGATCATTATGGCCAGTAACACAAACAAATGCCAAGTTTGGCAATACTTTTCTTTAATTCAAGAAAAACAAAAAACAAAATGCAATCTGTGCGACCTGGAATTAAGTTACCGAGGTGGGGGAACTCTGGCAGGTAAGAGTTCGTGTATAAAACCCATATAAATGAATGTTTAAAAAACTTAATGTTATGTGCAAATTACCCGCGGGTAACGGGTAACGATTTTGTACCCGGGTAGGAGCGTTACCCTACTCAGGACCCGGGTACTCGAGTACTCGTCCCAGCCCTAGTCCAGACTATGCCATTGCATGCGGAATATACCTTTAAGGGAATGAAATTATTTAACTATTTAAATTTCATTTGTTGTCACTTCTCTATTAAAGTATATGTTGTGACCACTCATTTGAACCGTCTCGACGAGACGGTGCAAATGGTGGGCATGACATATACTTCTGAGCATGCATAATGAAACTGTTTTTCCACACACACAATGGCGTATACTCACCATGAAATGGGTTGATAAATACATACTATTCATTCAGAATGTTTTGACAAACAGTGCAGATACTGTTGAGACTGCGGATATGGCACAGACTACAAAAAGTGTGTATACTTATCTTTACTTGCCTTCTTACGATATTTTGTAATCACTTATTATATGCTACTGGCGAGATTAATGACAACAATGTACATTTATGAATTTTGTTTATCAAAGCCCAGACCCGCTGGGTAAATAACACAAGCACATGATAACATTATGTGACAACACAACACAAACTGGCTTACTAGTTTTTTACAAGTGTAGCTCCTGATCAATGGAAGGTGCACAAGGATATACAGTGTTTCTCCATCCAATCATTAGCAAGGTCATATGTAGCTGTGACTAGATAATTGGGGCTTAATGGTTTGTGACCAGTGTAGCTCCTGATTAAATATCACAGCTGTAGCTCGATAGCGATCTATATTGCTCGTAAGGAGCATGATTGATGTTTCATTGATGATCCTGATCAGGCTGTGCGAATGCACATGCTGGTCTGGATCATCTGCACTAGTCGCAAAACATGTCGCCACACGGTGTCGCTATCTGTATGTGCGTACAGTTTATAGTGCAAATTACATTGGGCATACCTTATTTAATCAGGGGCATCGCAAAATACAACAATGTGACTGATAACATAAAGTAGTACCAGGCATTGCTCGGCAAACAGAAAATGTTACCTTTTAAATAAAATACCAGCTTGGTGTCTGCTGACATATATTTTATGCTGATATCTAATTTATCAGGCTCAGGCTTAGCTCTGAACATGTAGGAAATGCTCGGAATTCTTACGCATTTCCTAGCATTGCCGGATAAACTTGATATCAAAAGACACTACACCGGTGTTCTCAATATTTCAGCCTCCCGACCTACATAGATTTTGAACACATATCTCATGATGATATACATGTACATTTGTGGCAAATTATTTGATTGGATAAATGGGGATTGTTGGATTTGCGACCATTATAGTTCATGTTCAAATAACACAGTGACGTGGCATGATAGCAATCCATATTGCTTGTTAGAAGTATAGCAGATGTTTCATTAATGAAATGATGAACAGTGCAGATCCTGATCAGATTGTGCGTATGCATCGGCTGATCTGGATCTACACTGATTTAGCCAATCATAGCCACATACTAGAAAGTGATTAGATGCTAATCATACAAGAACAAACGTTGTCCCACATTACCCTTCTATTAGTGGGAAAATTAATTTATTACACATGTACATTGTATGGATTTATAAAGGCACCGTGTATCAAGTTTACAATATAAGTTTTTCCACTTATAGATGAGAAAGGACCTTTACCAATCAAATTAATATTGTAGAGTGTAACCTTGCTATATGCATGTATCTGTTTCCTCATAATCTGTGATTCATGGTGTACAACTGCGTTGAAGTATATTGTCCAAATTTAAAATTAAAATACTAGAACATAATCGGTTTCATTGCCTGCCTAGCAATTTTGAAACCCAGTTCCTTTACAAATATTTTTGACCATTGTCCTTTCAGCAATAATATTTATTCTCATATTTATTCTCATATTTATAGCAAATCTTTATTAATAGTAGGCAAACATTTTAAAGTGTAATGACCCAACATAAATAAGTCCGCGTTCTGTCCATAGATAACGACGTCATATGTGGTCGTTTTCGAGCATGAAACGTTATCTGATAAATAGAATACCAGGCTACTGTGTTTTGATATGAAGTTTATCAGGCTCTGCTCCTAAACGGTACAAATTACTTGGCAAGCCACGGAATTCCTACCAAAATACACTAGCCTGGTATTCTCTATACACGTATATAGCTTCGTGTCCTCATTATATGTGACAGTGACTGGAGAAATGGGGTTTATGATTTTCTAATCAGTTCATATCAAGATCAGGATCTGCACTGTTTGCCATTCCATCTATGAAACACCGGTCATGCTTCTAACAAGCAATATAGATAGCTATCATGAGTGACTGGTCTCGGATCACATACTACCCATTTCTTTTCTCCAGTAACAGCTACATATGCTGCAACACACTGTTTTAATATTTAAACATTGACGTGAATAAACTTGTTAAGATTTAAATTTATTATAAGTGGATGGCTGGTTGGGACCATGCGAAGAATGGAAAGCTTAACACCAACGTTTTGTCATATACTGAAAGGATAAAGAAACGCAGGGTAAACATTTGAGGTGATTTAAAGTGATGTGCTTGCTGTTATATACAATATTTTATATGAGTATTAAAAAAACATATTTAGTCAACACATTACCAAAATTGCATTAGGTTTTGACCGATAATTCATTAGTAATTGAATCACAATTGACGGTACCCCCCAATATCGCACAGTGAAATCCACTGTTTTGTCAGTATCTCGTATGCTCCCCTCGCGCATCTGTTACAGCCCTGATTCTCTTGTGCATGAAATTCATCAGTGCATTTATCCTTCTTATTGGGATATTGTTCCACTCTTCCAACAATGCAGTCCTTAGTTGGTCGAGATTAGAAGGGGTATTCCGACATCCCCTTATCCTCCTGTCAAGTTCGTCCCACAGATGTTCGATTGGGGAAAAATCGGGACTGTACGCTGGCCAGTCGAGTGGGTTAATGTTATGGTCAGCGAGAAAGTCTTGACAAACTCTGGCTACATGGGGCCGGGCATTATCATGCTGAAAAATCAGTTGACGCTGTTGCACAAATGGAACAACAACCGGGCGGAGGATTTCATCCCTATATCTTACGGCGGTTAAATTCTCGGCTACAACAATCAACGGTGACTTTACCCCGTGAGATATCCCTCCCCAGACCATAACCAAGCCACCCCCAAACCTATCCCTCTCAAGAACGCAAGCGTCGGCGAAGCGTTCCCCACGACGTCGGTATACACGACGTCGACCGTCCGCACGAAAAAGAGTGAACCGGGACTCATCTGTGAAAAATACTTGTCTCCAGTGCCTCATTGGAAATCGTCTGGGAGCATGTGCCGCCAACCAAGCCATACGACGCGCGCGACGTGCACGAGTGAGAGGCAGACCAACGTAGGGACGACGTGCTCGCAGACCAACCTCGCGCAATCGATTTCTTACAGTTTTAAGGTGAATGTGGCGATTATGATTGCCTACCGTGTTAATAGCGGTTTCAGTGGCAGTAACGTGGCGATTACGTAGGTGGGCGAGACGAATAGCCCTGTCGTCTTGACGTCGCGATGTTACGCGCGGACGTCCCGATCTCGGTCGGTCGGCAACCCTTCCGGTCTCTCTCAGACGACGGACATGAAGTTCTATGGTGGAACCATTCACACCGAACTGCATAGCAACCTGCTGTTGCGTTTGACCTTGCATTAGCAATGCTGTAGCATGACCCCTCTGAACTTTCGTCAGACGTACCATGATTGTGAGAGCTATAAATTCAGTGTAAATAGCGACAAACGATGTGTATACCTCAAGCGTATCAAGTGGTATGACAAAATGTTTTGACGAACTTATCATCATCATGCTGCACGTGTTTTTGGCTTTTTATCACTTTCTCTATGTGGTACGGTGCATTACACGGTTGAGTAACTTTAGGCACCGGTTTGGGTGCACATTGACCAAGATACTCGCCTGACCGGTTTTCATAATTTTAGGCCAAGCATTTAAATAATTATTGTGTATATTGTTGCCCTGCGTTTCTTTATCCTTTCAGTATATATGAAATGTTAATATGGCTATTGACTTTCATTACGGAGATACGGACATTCTCGTACAATGAATGTGCATATGAAATGAGATTTACCATTTACCATTGAATACATAGTTATGTGAGTATATTGCAAGAGTTACTGTTCGCAAATACTTGTAGTGGCCCTAGCTTGGGAGTACCCGGGAGTCATGCGGCGTTTTCGTGCCCCTCAAGAGCAATGTATTCCGGAAAAGGAAATAGTGACAGGCGGGTTCGATTTCATCGCTATCAGCAGCATAAAAAAGGCATACAATTCGTAAGTGAGTATTTCTTCTGTCAATGCCACAAATAACAATTGCATCAAGCAAAATAAACTCACCAGCTATGTTAAAAAACCCTTGCTTTACTTCTGCCAGCCTGTTTCCCGTTGGCATTTTGACAACGTTCGGCAGAAGCGCTTTGAACGCGGAACAGACGCGACGTATGCACTGGCAGACGGTTGAAGCCGACACACGGGGAATTGTATAGCCGACAACAGTCAAAAGAGAGCCACATCCCAAAAAGCGCAGACAAATTAGTAGCTGCAAAATGGCTGGAAGGGACATGGCTCTTTTCGTGGGAAAAACAAGCTTCTCTTCAAAATGACTGAGGAGAAACACGATGTTCCGACGATCGAAGCGGTACCGACGTTACAACTCCTCGTCTGTATACACATCCAGAGGGTTTTCTCTATCGTGAAACATCCTTTCTCACCGCATCGCCCGTCTGTAAGCCACGCCCAAAACAACAGTGGGCGCCGTCATCTTGGAATTTCCGACTAACGAGGCGACTAACGAGGCGGCTAAGCAAAGCCGACTTTGCTAAGTCGGCTAACGTGTTCGTGAAATGCATTTGTGTTCGTTAGTCGACTAATGGCTTGAAGTTTAGCCGACTAACTGAGTCTAGCCGACTAACGGAGGTCCGTGAAATAAGCTACTGATGTGCAGCATTAGCAGAAAAAATGTGACGTCGCAAACAAGCATGTGATGTCATATATCATACAATTTACGTCACTTACGGACGTCAGAACGTTGTGACATTTTACCTCTATAGACTTCTTTGAACTTCGTTGAACATTCAGGGATTTTTTACTGAATATGGGAATGTTAATGACATTTAAATTGTTTGGAAAGCCTTAGGTGCGCAGAATTAGCCGCCACCATTGTACACACGGCCAGCATGCTGACAAAGTCAGCCGGGTGGCCGCGGCCTGTTTTTTTGTTTGAATATTTTTGGATACCATTGCAGATAAAATGTACATTTCTCTGTTTCATGTTAGTTAGCAATATCGTTTACTTTTTGATTATTGAAGAATGTAATTGTAAAATTTGCTGCTTGTTTTCGCAACGTATTCGACTTGTTTTTGTTGTTTTTTTAATATATTTGGATACTGCTGAAGATACAAATGTACATTTCTATTTCATTTCACATATATATATATGCTTTGGTCCGATCAATCGTATTGGAAATCGTAAAGAAAAATATGTTCATTAAAGCGAAACGCGAGATTACAACCCGCGTTAGGTAATAAACTAAGTGACATTTTGTTTACACACTTAAACACAGTGGGTTAAATTTGCGACAATGTTGGATTCCGGATTTGGTGGACAGGTGTGTGCAATTATTGATTAAGGACAATCAGAGCTGGAAAAAAACCGACAGACGTGATTATGAATATGCGTGCTTGGTCTGTGGGTGCATTTCCAGATCATGTCGTATGTTTTCATTTCACGTCCTGTCAAAGCAGCACTAATAATTAACTGATATCGGAGCTAGTCCGAGCTAAAAGGCATCGAACCTTGTTTTTTTATATATACAATGTTTTTTTGCTGTTTTCACATGTCTTTGCCTCGCCGATTCCAAATCCGTTGAGTGCCACTTCGGAAACATTGAGCATTTTTGTAGAATTGCATAAATCCAAGATGACCGCCATTTTTTACCAATATTTCTTATTTAGGCAAATATATGCTGCTTTCGGTGATGTAATTTGTTAAATTATTAGCTTATGGGAAAATTCAATATTTATGAGAAATTTCAATTGTATACGACACAAGCATTATCGGAAAAAAAGTATTGTACAAAATGTATTATTATATATATATAATATGTCACATATTTGTTGATGTACATATTAATCAATCGTGAAGTATGGTGCTTCTTTCCAATATATATATTGACTCTTGTGGTAACATAGAAGAAATGTGTATCTACATTCCGCTAGGAAGGCGAAATCAAGATGACCGCCATGAATAAGCAATTGTTTAGAGCTTAAACTGATATTATGTAAATGTCCAGTTAATATTAGGTATAATTGGTATTACAGTACAGTTATCCATGTAACTATCATGTTCAAGCAGTCAGAAGAGTAGAACAACCGGGCTGTGGGTTGACTGTCTTGTCAGACCTGTGTTGTCTATGTTTGCCTTTGTGAGGTCAGATCACGAGGAAGAATGGCCGCTTCATCTGTCAGCGGTTGGGAAAATGCTGCATTACTTCGTTGCATGCGACCATGTGAACTACGCTCGCTACAGATTGTATTACATACGTAGTATGTAGCGCATTCATTCCGCAGTTCTGAAATAATTGATGAAGGGCGAACACGTGATGCACCACCAACATGGCATTTGGAATGGTATCTGGTATGATCTATTCATTGAGAGTACCTACATGAGATATGGCAAAGGCCCATCCGGCATTATTGGTTCCACACTGAATGAATCAACTCTTGCCATTTGGGCCCTCTCTCTATCAGCATCTTTGAAGAGTAACATAGAGGCAATTCAGGAAGGTGCCACGCAAACAGCGATCACGTCTCAAAAGGAGTAGCAGGCTACTCGAATCCAAGAAGATTCAGCTGAACGAGAGGAAATATGCGAAACACGCACAAATGCATATACAGTATTTGACAACAGTAGACACCTAACATGCATTGTAAACATATTTATAGGACAGGTCATTGATGACTAAGCCGTAAATGCTGATGAAGCAGTCATGATTGGAACTGATGAATGGATGGACTATGAACGTAAGTGGCCAACGAGCTTTAACAACAAGCTGAAAAAGAAAGTCAAAATTTCGCGTTTGAAACAAGAACAAATGCAAAAGTTAATGAGAGCAATAAGGTCGTTAACACCGAACTCATATAGGCATGAGTCATTGGGATCATGGCATCATTCAGGGAGACCATTTCCACTGCAACTCTGTTCTTTTATGAGTTAGCTCCTTATCCGTCTGCTCTGTTCGACGAAGGTGGTGATATGCAATCAACAAGCGAGTCAGCGCTGAAAGACAAGATCAAAGTAGAATGCAGCCAACTAAACATGGATCGCCATGCAGTTGTTTTTCTGGACATGTGCGTAATTATGTGACCATCCTTGGCCATCATCACCTGCAACGGTATCCACATTTGTCAGTGCAGCTGAAAACACAGTTATGCATCAACTGCAGACATGTAACGTTCTGCACGTTGTCTGATATGTAATATGCTAACAGCAGAAAGTCAGCATGCCGAATTACACTTTCAAAGGGATTCAGCCATGTGTACCAGCTAACTAGAGAATCTCAAGTACCAAAACAAGCCATCACATTGACAGTTACTGCAAATACGGTGCAAATAATTAAACTGATTGTGGATCACCTGTGTTAAAGAAATGTCCCTGGCGGTAAGCGGATGATCGTAACTGGCCTAGGTCCACACCATATAGATGTTGGTACAGGAGTAGGGCAGTCACTCACGAGGAAACGGACGTACCACACGATCAATGATACTCGCCTATTGAAGTAGTGAGTGAGGACACGGATGTACTTGTGATACTTGCCCATCACCTACTCGCAGAAACAAATGATATGCCAGAGAGAGAGTACAGTTAATAATAGTCATATGCAAAAAGTATGTTTGTTATCGATGTCAACCACGTCGTGCGAACACAAGCGAAAATAATGCTAAACCTCATGGCAGCTCATGAATTGACAGGGTGTGACAGTGTGTCATACTTTGCCGGTATAGGAAATGCTTGAAGAAACTGAGGCATATACAGTGACATTGAAACTAGGAGACCCAACAGCTTCCATTGATGAGTTAACTGGATCATCTTGACCATATGTTTCCATACTTTATAGCCAGGAGACCGTTGAAATGCGCACCACCGAAGCTGAACAGCCCCCTACAATGCCGCTGTCCGTCCCCACTGTACACGTGCATATTACCAAGCTGTCACGTGGAGAGGTGCTGGCATGTCTGCACCTCAAGCTCTGGACCTACGATATGGATGGGAGAAGGAAGCATAATTATATGATTCGTCATGTATGCCTTGAGGGGGAGCGGAGAGTGTCTGATGAGGTTCTTAATGTGATCAGTGGATGAATTCAGGAACAGGTGCAAATCAATACTCTGCCGTTGTAATAAACATTCGCTCACATGCACAGAGCTATGCAAGTGCAGGGGTGATGGTACATGTGCAAATCCACTGAAAGTATTATCTCATGACGACATTGGTAATAGCGACAATTAAAATGACGATGTCAGAGGATGCTAACTGTGTTCATTTTATGTTCAAAGAAACTTGCATACTGGTTAGATAGCAAGATTAGTATCATATGCCCATTCCATATAACTACCGGTCGCTAGACAATAAAGAACTGTCGACATATATACATGTATATAACATATATGGGCCATAAATATGAAAGAGCCGGGAATATTTTATTTTTCACCAATCAACCGATCCTCATCAGGTGACACACTCATTTAGCCAGATCATAGTTCTCATTATTTACTAGAGGTTAATTCGGTTGTTCAGTGACAGAATATCGATGAGCACAAATCCTGATTTGACGAAGATGGGCAGGGTGATCTGGGTCTAAACTGGCCTCAAGGCAATGACTCTTGTTTTGTCAGATAATTACTCATACAGTATTATAATAGCAATCAGTTAACCAACAGTTGTCAATGTAACATGAAGCTACGTCACCTAAATATATATCAACATGTATCACATTATATATTATTTGTCGTCCATCTTGGATGCCATGGCTTTTTTTAGAGATCATGACATACATCTCAGATTCACCATGTAAATTGTTTACAATTCCCATCTAGCCTCGTCAAATATATTATCGTTATATATACTATTACTGATGAGAGCAATTACTATTCTACCTGCCTTATATCACATACTGATATTTCGCGACCATGTTAGTTTTTGTATTTGATGTATACAATGTATTCGTGTTTGTATTTATTTTATCAATGCGATTTTCTCTCCCAACATATCCCAGTTCCACAAATTAAATTGCGAAAACATTTAACCTGATTGCATTTACATATAATTTTTTTTTATTTTGGCGGCGATTTTAAATTTCTACAGAAGACCTAGTCATTTCTGATCCTGAAAACTAAATTACAGCATTTTAAATTATTAAAATAGAACATATGCATGCCAATATATGGCACATTGTTAAAAACTGGTGGCCATGGGGTTAGGGTTAGGGTTAGGGTTAGGTACCCTGACCCTAACCCTAACCCCTGTATATATAACAAAACAAGGTTGGACCACTTCCGCATGGGCTCTAGCCTGGACTAATCCTACAAGTGGCGTGAATGAAAATTCATTCAGCGTCTGATGTGTAACTGATGAATTAAGGTAAGTCACTTGTATATGGCGTTGCATATCAATATTGTATTAGTCGAGCCTGCTTGCAGATAACTCTACATAGTTATTATGATGATGTCCGGGTGTGCGTGCGTATGTCCGTCTGTATTTAATTTGAAGTTTTTGAAAAGTAGAGTCCTCGTAGGGCCGCCAACTTGTTAACTTGTTATTAGGCCATAAAAAAGTACTTTGGTTCTCAGACACGGGGTTTGCGGAATGTCAGGGCCGTAACCAGAGGTAAAAACGTCTAGATGTGGAGGTCATGAACAATATCATAGTTTAAATTTTCCAGTGTCAGTGACTTTATTCTTGCCTCTTTCTTAAAAAAACCCGCCTCATCTGCTTCATCCTGGTTACGGCACTGAATGTGACGCGAAGAAGGCACATTTTTTAAATAGATTTGTTTGGTTTGATATCTTTGTCTCTTAATTTTCTTTTCAAGTTGCCAGATCCATATATGATCTATAAAGTTACTGTAATCACCAGATTTTCGCCATACATGATGGGATCTAACATATTTTTGCATGGTAGTGTTTTTTATTTGTTATGAGGCCAATTTACAGTACGATTTTATTTCTCCATGTCGATAAAATGCTTGACGCGCAGGGATTATTCTGACTTGCGATATCTGAGAACCAAAGTACTTTTGTATGGCCGTATTGTTAAAGATGGGGTCCCGCACATCGGGATGTATTGTATGGGTTATATTTATTTGGTTCTTCAGCATTTAGAGATGTCATTAATATATACAAAGAGTGTTTAATTTGTATTACCGGGTACACATATTGGTACTATTTTGTATCGGTAGTATTTGTATGACGGAAATCAATAATCTTGAGATCAGGGGAGATCACCGCGTTTCCTCAAAATATTAAACAAAAATCATTATTTTTTTCAAAGGAAGTTAATATTTATTTGTCCCATGCAATTTCTTGTGTACAATAACTATACTTTATAAGAGATCGACAGCAACCGTGTTTAAGTTGATACACATAGTGACATACTTGATTTAAATAACATTTATAACTAATCACACTGTCAGTCTCTCTTCACATGCACATAAACTGGTGAGCACGACTACAAAACACGGTAAATTTTTAACTATTAGTTAATACTCATTATACTGTGTAAAAACGAACACTTTTGATGTTCAAAACTTGTGGAATAGTTATTTAATTACGTACACATTTTATTTCCATAACAAAATATTTGTACATGCATTGTAATTTGAAATTGAGGGCCTCAATTTTTAAGTTGATGCTTTTCAAGCTCTTACAGTGGATATTGGTGGGTATTGCACAGTCAGTTAAATACCTGGAATGAAATCATAGTTTTCTTATGTAATTCTACCCCCTCCCCCAATCTAGTCCACAACTGGAAGATTACCTACTAATCAAGGCTGCATAAATACATGTAATATATCGCGAATACTGCTTTTTGCAGTACATCTTCAACGACAACAGTGTAGATCCAACTGATATGGCTTGTATCATTACACGCCAGCTCATCTGGATCTAGACTGATTGCAAGCATTTTCCTGAAATTATGAATGTACATATCAGAGCTAACCATTTTCTTGTGATAGAATAGTGACTGTGCTCTAGTCATATTTTTTTTATTTTGTTATGCCAATAGATGCTGTTTTAAAGTGTGTTTCACATCCCATGGTTCGTTCTACATTCCAAATATTGGAGGGTTCTCCTAAAACTGTATATGCAGTAATAAACCTTTTTTCTGTTCATGTGTAGTCACTTTTCTGATTTATTCCTACAGGCACAATTCTGGCAATATATTGAGATACATCGCAAAACCATGTGGGTCCTGTATTGTATACTATATGAGACCCTTGCCAAAATCGTTTGCAAAAACCTTATGCGACCCATGTGGGTTGCCAATTTGGGCCCTAAGTTGAAAACCATATTAGTCCCAGGTGCGTAGACTATATTGGTCCCATATGGGTCCTGTATTGTATACGATGTGGGACCCATGGCAAACTGGTTTGCCAAAACCTTATGCGACCCATTTGGGTTGCCCATATAGGCCCTAAATTGAAAACCATATTTGTCCCAGGTGCGTAGACTATATTGGTCCCATATGGAACCTGCATTGTATACGATGTGGGACCCATGGTAAACTGGTTTGCAAAAACCTTATGTGACCCATTTGGGTTGCCCATATAGGCCCTGAATTGAAAACCATATTTGTCCCAGGTGCGTAGACTATATTGGTCCCATATGGAACCAGTAGTGTATACGATGTGGGACCCATGGCAAACTGGTTTGCAAAACCCTTATGTGACCCATGTGGGTTGCCCATATAGGCCCTAAATGGAAAACCATATTTTTCCCAGGTGGGTAGCATATATTGGTCCAATATAGATCCCACATGGAACCGGTATTGTATACGATGTGGGACCCATTACAAACTGGTTTGCAAAAACCTTATGTGACCCATGTGGGTTGCAAAACTGGGCCCTAAATTGAAAAAAATATTGGTCCCAGGTGGGTAGCCTATATGGGTTAAATATAGATCCCATATGTGACCTGTATTGTATACGATGTGGGACCCTTGCCAAACTGGTTTGCAAAACACTTATTCTTATGTGGGTTGCCCATAAGGGCCCTAGATTGAAAATAATATTGGTCCCATGTGGGAAGCGCATATTGGTCCCATATATATCCAATATTGGTCCTGTAATGTATACAATGTGGGACCCATGCTAAACGTATTTGCAAATACCATATGATACAAATGTGGGTATTCTATATGGGCCCTAAATTGAAAACCATGTTGGTCCCAAATGGGTAGCCCATATGGGCCCCAAATAGAAACCATATTGGTCCCATATGGGTTCTGTATTGAATACGAAGTCATACCCATGCCAAACTGGTTTGCAAAAACCATATGGGCCCCGTTTAGATAGCCCATATTGGACCCACATTTAAAACCATATAGGGTCCATATGTGTCCCATATACAATGATAGCTAGGACGCAACTATATCATAGGCAAATACTTTTTGCCTAGACCTCGAGACACACCATTGATAACAACTGAACACATATACATGTATAATCGAATGAGCAACAGCTAAACAATTCCGGGTAATGCCTAATCAGCCTGTATTGCTATCGGTCATATGTTAGATCACACCAGGATGGGTAGGGTAAGTTTATTTTTGTGAATCAATTATAAGCACTAATCTGGGGAATTAGGTGGACTTGTTTTTGTTAAGGTTTTTATATATATATGAAATGTGTGGTCTGCGCAGTAGTGTTTTTACGTTGTATATATAGTATTAAAGTGTATTATTTTATCAGAGTTCTGGATCAGTATAGTTTGTCTGCAAAGTATAAGTAAAGTAGTATTGAAGAGACCCAGCCAGCGAAACATTGCTATACACGCATGTGTATTGCGTATTCCTCGCTTACAGTTTATCACACATTTTGGACAACAAAACACGTCTGTCATTTTGTGCACACAACTTACCCCGATCTCAGATGCATGCCTGAATGTTCACACTTGTCAATAGTTTATGATTGTCGTCTTCACACAGTAGGAAACTTGTTTAGTTCGTTATAATTCACAATAGTTTGTTGGCATTTCCGGTGTGTGTTAAATGCAGCCGCCATGTTTAGTGGCTGTGCTTGTTTTGGCTCGTATCTGATTGGAACTGTCCGTCCTCACAATCCAGCAAATCACTATGCGGGAGGTTCGACAAGTTGCGTAAGTCACGGAACTTGTCCAACTCGGCCTGACAAAACCTATAAATAGGAGTGAAATCTGTCAGTTGGCGACTTTGTCCCGAGCGACGCAACTCGAGACGCAACTCGCGTCTCAGAACTCCCAAGGCCCAAATATCCTCCCCTTAAACATTACTCACCGACTATGTTACCAATGGTCCGTTAGTCGTTAGATGTGTTGATTTGGACGTGATTCTGGCATTATTGATTATTAATGTTGGCTGGAACCATGATAATGCCAATATCCCATTACCCCACCCACTTTTTCCCCGTTGCGATAAGATTCCCAATTCGAGCTTCGTGACCCCCCTGCTGCGTGACTCCCCACCCTAGCTTCGTGCCCCCTTCCACCATGTTAGGTCATCCTCCAATCCATTGCCATGCGTCCTAGCTGTTGTGTGCCCCCCAATCAGCTATGTTTCATGATTCCCACCCATCTTCGTGACCCACGGCTGTGTGACTCCCCACCCCTGCTCTGTGCCCACCAACTGTGTAATTCCCTACCCGGCTGTGTGACTCCCCCACCCAACATTGGTCCCAACCCAGCTTCTTGATTCCCGCTGTGTGACTCCCCCAGCCAGCATTAGTCCCAATCACAGCTACGTGATTCACGTTGTGTGCGTCCCCCTCCCAGCATAATTATAGTCCCCATCCAAGCTTCCTGATTCACGCTGTGTGACTCCCCCACCCAGCTTATTTCCCCACCCCAGCTTCGTGACTCCCGCTGTGCGACTTCCCCACCCAACGTTAGTCCCAAACCCAGCTTCGTGATTCCCGCTGTGACTCCCCCACCCACCCAGCATTATTTCCAACCCCACCCCAGCTTGTTCGTGATTCCCGCATGTGTGACGTCCCCATCCCCCACCCAGCATTATTCAACCCCAACTTCGTGATTCCCGCTGTGTCACTCCCCCACCCAGCATTATTCCCAACCACAACTTCGTGATTCCCGCTGTGCGACTCCCCCAATCAGTACGACAGCAACATAAGGTACGATAGCCCCGCGATTCCCGTCTAGGTCCGAGCGTGTACGCTTTAGAAATAGTTGCTCGTGTCTAGAGGCTCCCACAGTCGCCTATGCCTGTTAGTCTTGACTCGCATACATATACTACAAATATATATTAACTGTTGATTTACATAGTCCTGTATATCACCCCGATACCATTATTGTTACCATGAATTGTCACCATCACATAGTTGTACGTGTTGCATAATATTGTGTGTTATGTGTTATCAAAATATCAGGTATTACTACTGAATTCGCCACTGTCGTTCTTTCATTGCCAAGTAGCTATAGTTATTCCCGCTTCCCTACCCCGATTCACGAGGGCCCGCTACCATTCCCCTGCGTGAACAGGAAATATCTGGTGTATACCGTATTGTTGAAGACGGATACGACATAGGCACGTTACAGTATGCTAGTGTTTTTACAGCAGCAAGCATATCAAGTTGGGTTGATCATAATATCAGTAATATGTACACCGGTGTTGTCCCTGAGCAAACGGCATATCTAGCTGTTGATCATATATGTACACCGGTGCACCGGTGTAGTCCCTGAGCAGCAGGCATATCTAATTGGGTTTATCAGAATATCAGTAATCTGTACACCGGTGTAGTCCCTGAGCAGCAGGCATATCTAATTGGGTTTATCAGAATATCAGTAATCTGTACACCAGTGTAGTCCCAGATCAGGCGGCATATCTAGCTAGGTTGTTCAGACTATCGGTATAATCTGTACACCGGTGTAGTCCCTGAGCAGCCGGCATATCTAGCTAGGTTGATCAGACAATCAGTAATCTGTACCTTGAGCAGCAGGCATATCTAGTTGGGTTGATCAGAATATCAGTAATCTGTACACCGGTTTAGTCCCTGAGCAGCCGGCATATCTAGCTGTTAATCAGACTATCAGTAATATGTACACCAGTGTAGTCCCTGATCAGGCGGCATATTTAGCTAAGTTGTTCAGACTACCGGTAATCTGTACACCAGTGTAATCCATGAGCAGCCGGCATATCCAGCTAGGTTGATTAGGCTACCGACACTATGCATATCAGTATAGTCCCTGATCATGCGGCATATCTAGCACAGTTGGTCAGGTTACCAACACTATGTATACCAGTGTAGTCCCGGATCAGGCGGCACATCTAGTTAGGTTGATCAGGCTACTACACTATGTTCATCAGTGTAGTCCCTGATCATGCGGCATATCTAGCTAGGTCGATCAGACTACCGACACTATGTATACCAATGTAGTCCCTGATCAGCCTCCATATCTAACTAGGTTGACCAGACAACCGGCACCTTGTACTATAGCACATGCATTTTTAGTCCCTGATCACTAGTAGTCCCTGATCAGCTCATTCTGATTAGACTACCGGCAATATGTAAATCAGTGTATTAGTATATAGGGAGTCAAAATGATACCATCTCCTATTTGTGGATACAGATTGCACACACACATCCCTTTTTGAGCCACGATACCACCATTATACCGCCACCCAATTGTGGATACGAATTGCACACACATCCCTTTTTGGGAGAGTCGATGAAAAAATTTGTCTCCCCAAGAGGCAAACAGACTACAATGTTCCACCACCCAATTGTGACACACATCCCTTTTTGGGATAGTGTAGGATAAACAGAAATGGCAGACGACAATGTTCCACCACGTGGATGCAATTGTGATTACATCCCTTTTTGGGAAAGTAGATGAAAAATTCGTCTCCCAAGAGGCAATCAGAAATGGCAGACGTCACCCAATTGTGGATACGAATTGCACACACATCCCTTTTTGGGAAAGTAGTATCCACATTCGGGACGAAACATCCACAATCGTACTACCACCCCAAAATATGGCATGGGAAAAGGTCGAGAAATCCGCAATTGGACGAAAACATCCACAATCGTACTACCACCCCAAAAATATGCATGGGAAAAAGGTCGAGAAATCCGCAATTGGGACACAACTGGGACACGATATCCACAATTGCACTGGCGCCGTAGGAGAAATTCGTCTCCCAAACAGAAATGGCAGACGACAATGTTCCACCACCCAATTGTGGATTTCTCGAACAAAGACCAACTTGGAAAACCTCTCTAGAATTGGGTCGAGAAACCCACAATTGGGACACGAGTATCCACAACTGGACTGGTAGTACGAAAGACGACGTTTGGTCCAATAGTGGATGGGGGTTCTAGTCCATTCCGCACGGAGAGTCTTGGAGGTCTCGCCTCGCCACATCCACAATCGAACGCCCAATTGAAGATATGTTTCCCATTGGAATAGACAGACACAATGCCATACAAGGAATGCGAAACATGCGGCAAGGGTTTCGACAAACCCGCAAATCTTCGAAGACACATGGGTCGCAAGAACCCGTGCAGACCTCCCACGAGAGAGTGTCCCGGATGTGGAGGGAAGTTTGCCACCTACAAGACTCTCTGGCAACATCGCTCGAACAGGTGTCCCGAGGGGCCAGAAGATAGAACCACGGAGGGTAGCAAGAAGAAGGCTGCGACCAGGAAGAGGATCCTGGTACTGGAGAGGAGGGTGGTAGAGTTGGAGGAGGAGGTGGCTAGACTGCGGGATGGAAAACCTCGCGAGGGAGCGAACATCGACAGCGACGACGACGAGACCGATTGGACAGATATGTAGAGAGAGGGGGATTCCCCCCACTTTTTGCACTGGCCCACATCTCGACTCCCAACGGCAAACAAAACCTCTCCCCAAAGTAGGTAGAACCCCCACCCAATTGTCCACATTTGGACTCTTGGGAAAGTCGAACAAAAATCGTCTCCCAAGAGCAAAACAAAATCTAGACCACATCGAAGTTCCCAATAGGGAGGGTTCGAATATTTTCCAAAGTGGCTACTCCATGTAGAAAGGGTCGCGCCCTCCAGAGGGAGGGTGTACGGAGTCGCTAGTTTCGTTTTTCCCATTCGGCGTACCGGACTGTTTTGCGGAGTGCACGAACTAGGCGTCGGGATCTGGTTTGTTCTTCCAGAGTCTACAAGCCTCTAGAGACGCGAATGGAAACAATGGTTTGCAAACTGCATACACAGCGAAAGCAATCCCAAGACACCACTTTGCATTCTCCATCGTTTGCCAAATGTCGTGCACCTCCAAGTCTTTTTCGCATTTCGGCTCGCTAGGCTTGGGAGCGCTAGCCTCGGTTGTCTCGGATGCACTAGTCTCGGAACCAGTGTCCGAAAACGCGCTAGTTCCAACCTCCACCAAACGGTCTTCTAGAAACCCCAGACACGACTCCAAATTCGCCAGCAAACGCTCCAAACGAAGTTCCACATCCAGTAGCTTGCGATCCAAACGGTTCCCCAAGAAATGCAAACGCGTAGATTCGCCGGCTGGGCGGGCACCTTCTAGGGTGGCATTCGCAAGGGGAGGTTCTTCTAGAGGACCAGGTGTAGGAGGTGGGTCTACATTCGCAATGGGAGGTTCTTCTAGGGGTGTTGTACTACTAGTTTCGTCGGCGTGGTCCAGAATTTTTTGGAGTCTTGCGCTACCAATTCCGTACTTCTTTTTGGTTTGGCGGGCTGTGGACATCCCACGGGTGGAAACAATTTCTGTGATGGCTTTCTGGGACAAGTAGGTTTTCGGCATGGCTACACACAGGGGAACATGTGTCCAACATGGAATTCCCAAAATTCCTTGAAGTGCTTGGGACGTGCGGGACACTTGGGGCTCTCCCAGGAGAATCATGTTTTCTAGGATTGCTGTGTGTGTTGCTGTGGATTGCTGTGTGTGTTGCTGCGGATTGCTGCGGATTGCTGCGGATTGCCTCGTATTGCTGCGTATTGGTGTGTATTGGTAGGCAATCCTAGAAAACATGCTTCTCCTGGGAGAGCCCCGTGTGTCCCGCACGTCCCAAGCACTTCGAGGAATTTTGGGAATTCCATGTTGGACACATGTTCCCCTGTGTGTAGCCATGCCGAAAACCTAATGTTTTCATCGACTCTCCCAAAAAGGGATGTGTGTGCAATTCGTATCCACAATTGGGTGGCGGTATAATGGTGGTATCGTGGCTCAAAAAGGGATGTGTGTGTGCAATCTGTATCCACAAATGGGAGGTGGTATCATTTTGACTCCCTATATACTACTAGTGTACTCCCTAATCAGTCTGGATATAATTAATTGCTATGACGATATTTTGCAAAAATTATGCTCGGTTTGTAATTAGAGTTTTCAACAAGCTGAATAAGAAAATTCAATTATTATGCACTGTCGATATGCTATGAGAGTTAACAACTTACATTTTTTGGTGGTCGGCAAAATAATTGTTTGTGTAAATTCTGCAGTAATTGCCAATATAAATTAAACAGATGCTTAATTACTCTCTGCAACAAACCAGAAGAAGATCATTAAAATTATGCTCGGTTTGTAGGATTTGAGACTTCACAAATGAAGTAGTTGTCGGCCGGCATAGTAAATAATTCGTTTTTATGAATATTTAGTGAATAGAAACTAAATTGATGCATAACTAGTGTCTTTGATTAATGAAATTCAAGTGTTGCATAATTAACTTAAACGGTTGCTTATTTAGATTTTTAGATAAATTGAATAAGATAATTCAATCTTCTGGAAATATAAATTTATTATGCTCTGTCGGTATAGCACTGTATGATACTCAGGTTCACAAGTTACATTTTTTTTGGTCAGCAAAAATAATTATTTTTCATGTAAATTCAGCAGTTTGCCAATATAAATTAAACAAATGCTTAACTTGAATTACTCTCTGTAACAAACCACTGAGAAGAAGATCATTAATTATTTTGAAAACAATATGCTCAGTTTGTAAGATTTGAGACTTCACAAATGATTATTTTTGTCGGTCGGCATACATAATTAATATTTCAGTTATGAATGCGATCTGTAAAAGTGGCATAGGAGACGAATACCACCATCTCGGCCATATGTTCGATTAATGCACATTGAATCACCAATCATATGGGAAATACATGCAAATATAGTTTACTATATATAAATATGCCACAAATACATCCTTAAACATATCAGTGTATGTTTTCTTTACGTTATCAGAATTTGTATACACTTATTGTATATATCAGTGTAGACCCTGATCTTTATTATTTTCCGCCCTTTTTGGGATACGTGTATATTTTACTAAAATGCCCCACAAATATGCCAGAAATACACCCTCAAACGTAGACTACCAGAGTGAACATCGGCTTACCTCATCAAACATTATATGAGCCGCGTCGTGCGAATAGGTGTCTTATGGCAAAACTGACGTTATCGAGTAAATGAGGTCGGAAACGTCGCTTCCATTTATGCTTTTAACATAGCTGACGTCGTTGTTGACAGCTGGTAATGGCAGACGATATTAGTGTATTATCGTGTGCTAGTCGGTGTACCATTAGCGAAACAAACCAATTGTATGTAGACCATTGACTATTTTGATTACCATTTTATGCCAAAATATAAATGTACGTTCTCGGGGTTGTTGTGAAAATAAATGATCAGAAACGAGTAATGTTGAGTAGCGCGTGAGCTGGTTGTGTCTGCAGCCCAGTTCGCGTATGGACCAGATAAATGTTTTCATTTTGTGTTAGTATATCGTTTACCGAGATTTTAAATACATGTATGTACACTAGATATGTGATATTATATGGATAAAATATTATTTAATGCTAGTGTGAAAGTTCAAAAACGTACATGTAGTCGTAAACGTTACAGTACACGTTGCATAGCGTCTCCATTGCTTTATACGCCTATCTGTTTCTGATTTAATTTCATTTATGTGTGTCAGATTGCATTTAGTTAATACAATTTCGTATTTGGTAAACTCTTGCATGTATCAGTAACGAAGGAATTGTATTACACATATTGTGATAACCACCGTGACTCATCAAAACTGTGAACATATATTACGTGAGAGAGGAAAGGTGCCCGCCCAATCTCTAAACATTTTGAGGAACCATTTTCTGTTAGTTCAAACACGGCTTATGCTAATTACGTTCAGTTCTCTATTGCTTCACAATTTCGCCTCTACGTGGTACATGTATGTTATAGGCTACTTTGTCCTGAGGTAATTAATGTGACGTCAGAAAAAAGATGCGACGTCGTCACAATAATGAGCGACATGACGTCCAAATCGCATTCAGTGTATGTGCTAACAGTTGGCTAAGTCAGCCGATTTACATCAGAATTGCATAAAACAAATATCAGTATGTTCAGAAATGAGCTCTGCATCGCAAAACGTCAAAAAGTAAAAATGTCATAATTTGGCCATGAGGTAACTTTTCCCACGAAGCGGCTCATATAATATATCAGGATGTATCTGTGTAGACCCTGATCAATGACCCCTCCCGCTCATTTTGTACATTATTGATATATATATAGTAAATCAGGAAATACAACGTTTGCCATTTACTTAGTCCGGAAATATATACAGGAAAATGAGGGTATTAGTAGGTCTGAATATAATAATGATTGTTCTCCATTTATTCCACGAAATAAACTATGATTTATGCATGTACATGTACATAATTATTTCAGTTTATCTGGATATATACTGTTCGCCATTTGGGACGTGGATCTCTGTCATTGATACATGTACATATTATAATTATATATGACCAGGATGTACACTTTCCAGTAGTCGGTCTGTAAATCTAAAACATAGACGTGATTGTTGTCAAATACATATTTACATGACAAATATTCGTTGCATTTGGATTTTATTTGCCAATTGTTAAGCATGTGAGAATTAATAGTTTGACATTCAATGTATGTAGCATTTCAAATCTCAAATGGCACACGGTGTAAAACTCAAGCACATTGATATATAGCCTGAAGCACTCTAAATGTGGTGTGGGTGGAGACGGGGTATGGAGTAGGGGCGACGGTGTATTCAGTGCATGAATGGATTGGTTAAACACCGCCGGTCGGTGGAAATGGTAACTCGTTGTATGCGATAAATTGGGGATTATTATATTATATTATATGCCACATTAAAAGTAAGAGCCACACACCACATTACACATATCACACATACTATACGCAATTGGCTTGGGTCAAGCTTTTAAATCAATAAAGAAAAGAAAGGATGGATGGAGGATGGATGGATGGATGGATGGATGGATGGATGATGGATGGATGGATGGATGGATGAATGGATGGATGGATGGATGGATGCTCAACAGTCTCCACTATCAATAACATATACTTAGTACAAATATGCATACTACAAGACGAACGTATGACTAATTTCGACCTATCGACAACTGTAACGGTTTCACAACTCATATGTCTCACTACGTATTATTTACCTGTACATGTATGGCAAAAATATATGTAATGGTAGATGCCAGAATAAAAGGTGTGATTGTATTGGTTTGATTAATAACAGTATTACATGTACAAATGAACACCTGTCTGTTCCACGTTTTGCTGCCGACGATCTTTTTGCCATAAATGTAAGTACTTTTTCATTATTAACACAAAAATCCCCACTATTTTTATTTGATGAAATTCCGTCAAATATTGATTTTATTGCGAAAAGAACTATTTTCCTATGGTAATGTAAAATAGGGGCTCAAAACAGATTTTTTAAATATTTTTTTATTTGTGGACCGGTTTTCAAAATCTAACTTTTGTTTTCTTAGTTACATCATTTCCAAGCTATCTAGTCCATTTCCAAAAATAAGTTTTTGACTCCGCCCCACCTCTTCCACTTATTTTCCCCTATGTTAAAATCCTATAGGAAAATCGTTTTTTCGCTATAAAATCAATATTTAATATAATTTCATCAAACAAAAATGTGGGGTGGGTGACATTTTGTTATTGGTGAAAAAGAACTTACAGTTAAAATCTTTTTTAGATTTAATGTGTTTGATAGCCAGTCGGCAGAAAAACGTGGAACAGAAAGTAATACAATGGACCCATGTGTATCATTACATAGCACTTGCATTGAAACTGTTCACATTTGTGTTGGGAATTAATTGTGTTCATTACAATCAGATTAGAGTGGTTAATTGTGTGGTTCTTATAAAATCATTCAATTATATCCTACTCTAATGGTTTCCAAAATGGGTATCAAACGTATTTGTTTCTAATCAAAACATGTTGATTACCATTTTACGGTGTCATGTCATACTCTGTTTTGAATAAAATAAATCATTCATTCCTTTCTCGTTTCTGTATTCTCTTTCCCACATTCAGAAACCAAATGTTTTATAATCTATATGGCGTCCAATATGGGCGCCATGTTACATTGGTGTTGTACATTCGGTTTATGGTATAGACTAAGAAATTCTCACTGTTAAATTATTTTAACATGTTTACAGTATATGGGTTTATGATTACTTATTTACTGTAACATTTCTTTTGAACTAACATGTTACACACCTCGTGCACACCCAAACGTTCAGGCACATGGATTCCTTCTGTATGTGTGCATGATAATACTACTTTATCTTTGAGCCATATAGTATCATTACTGGAAACTAATACACCCTCATTCGTGTATTCAATACGGAGGACAACATTATGTACATATACATGTACGAGGGTGGGTAAATAATTAGTGTCACATGATACATTACTTTCAAAGTATGGCTAAAACTACAATTATCGTTCTATATTCCGTCAGGTTTGCTTAGCTTTCTCCATGAAACCAACTTGTATCATTGTATACATGTTGCTCATTTATATTGTTTATCATAGTTTTATTTTTACCATAATCATTTGATTGTCTACCACATCTAACATACCATTTGACTATTATTTTCTTCTTATCGAAATTGCTTGGCCCTACATGATACTATTTTGTGTTGATGGGCCGTTAAGCACCATTCCATTCCATTCCTCGGAGTAGTCTCTCGTGGGGTATATTTCTTCCTTCTTTAAAACAATGTTGTTGACCTTTTTTTACCAGTGCATTTGCCCTGGTTATTTATTTTCTAATTATATGTCCCCATTCAATCCGGGATTGGGGTGAATAGGGGCTGACCGTTTTCACTATCCCTATTCTACAAATGTATGGGGTTAATAGGGACATTGCAATTGTTTCTTAAACAAAATTACAACCATCTTTTGTGAAATAATTTATTGTTTAAATAAAACACATAACCATGGTACGTTTGAACTTGACTGCATAAAGTTGCCGTATGGTACACATGTATTTAGAATGGGTAGTATATTCATGCAGGCTAATAAAAGGTATATACTGTTTGCTAGATAATCATGATAGCCGTTTCATTGACATAATTATGAATATTACATATCCTGATCAGACAGCACAGATGCAGATCAAACACGCCAAGTAGCCATTTCTTTATTAATAGTCACAAATGAGAAAATGTCTAAGCAGAGTACAATGCAATATGGTATAGTAAATGATTAGTGGTTATAACCACATTCTCCACATTCTCCACACACAACGAGTCTACCAAATATTTCTGCACCAATCACAAGTTTCGGGTTCGGTAGAATAAACACCAATATTGACACGTCACTATTGCATGTAACGAATGCACAGGAAAACATTATCGCCATGTGATAGTTGCAACATGAGGCCCGATGGTTACAAATGTTCACTGCTCAGTTGCTGATGATTGCGTTAGTTGTATTCCGACATTTGTTTTTATTTCAGAGAAGTGTACATGTGGACTCGACCCGTTTACAATATGCGCGTATCAGCTAGTCCCGTGTAATTGGTGAGCCGCGAAGAGGACGTTTGAGTGAGGTTTGACTTCTTGCTTGCCCATAACCTGCCTTCGAAATGTGTTATATAAGGGTTAAAACAGTAAAGAACACTTTTTTTCTGCTTTTCATGCCTCATTGTCCGGAATCAAAATATGTTTTATTCACACAAACGACCCACCTTCCAGTGATAATATACTTACAAAACATGAGACAATTTTGATAAAAAACAACGGCAGATTTATCCTTAGTTTCCTGCGTTATAAGGGATATTCTGATTCCGAATATCCCTACGGTTTGCTTACTGGACCATGTGCAGCATTTAAGGCTATGTAAATTGTAAATGCATCAATCAATTATGGAATATTTAAAATGCTTGTAATCAAATTCTAACGATATCATTTTGTATCCAGCGCAATTATTTCCCATATTAATTTGGAAAAAGGGTTTGGGAGAGATTTTATTTTGGGAAAATGTCAATGGGACTTCACAATTGGGGAATATGTATACATGTAGTTTACGATTTTTTAATTTGCCAACAACGCTTACTGACACATCTACTTGAACCAACCTATAATAATTATCATGCACATCTGGCATTATGTGTAATACTGTTACAATAAAACACGTATGGTTATCATCGTTCTTTCTATTTCAGACTCGCATTGGACGACAAAACTGGTGTTGCTAAAGAAGCAGAACCATCAACCAAAATCACCAAATGTTTCCCAAATGAGTTTGGTATGTTTCAAGGTATTTCAGGTAGCCCCTGTATTGTATTGACACCTATTGGGGTTGTTGATTCTTCCGTCTGACGAACCGCACATTGATGTTCCACCTTCTAATATTATATAATTATAGTATGTATGTATTTGATGCCACCGATACCGAAAGATGACGTGGCATATAGCGTTATCGTCTGTTGCACAAGTGACTTAAAAAAATCGCATGTCAGTATCGTTTCTAGTATTAGTTTATTTATATCAGAAATTAGATAATCAAGTAATGTTTGTCGCGCCTACTTGATACATATATCCATTTGAAACACACTCATGCCGCCATTAACATGACTTTGACCTTTTTTACCTTTACATTTTTGCGTAAACGCTTAGCTTTTTTTTTTGCGTCCAAAAGTTTGTACAAGTTTATTCATCATGATATAACTTTAATATTATTTGACATATTTCTTCGATATTTGGACACTTGATACATGTGAACATTTGAAACACACGCATGCCCCCATTAACATGACCTTGACATTTTGTACCTTAACACTTAGCCATTTTTTGGCGTCAAAAGATTTGTACAAGTTTCTTCATAATCGTATAACATTAATATTACTTGATGGATTGCTTCAATATTTGTACACTTGATACATGTAAGCATGGGGAAAACACTCATGACATTGACCTGTTTGACCTTCACATGTTTGTGGAAACATTTAGCAATTTTTTGTCGTGGCTGCGACTATAGTCACCGATTTTTCCGTCGTTGTCGTCCGAAATGTCAAATGGTTTGTACAAGCGTCGTCATCATGGTATAAATGTAATATTACTTTACGGATTGCTTTACTATTTTGACACTTGATATACGTATGTGATCATTCGGAACACCCTCATGCCGCCATTAACATGACCTTGACCATTTTATCTTCACATGTTTGCGGAAATACTTAGCCATTTGTTTGCGTCAACACGTTTGTACAAGTTTCCTCATCTGACAGGCCCGTAGTGGAGCCTAAAATAATGCCACGGCCGACGTTTGGGCGCGGGTGGGTCACAGACCCTGATTGACTGTTCTGAAAATCTGCTTGATAAACATGGTAAGGCACATATGTAGGATATGTAACCATTTCTCCCTTAAGTAACTGGAATAAATGTTGATGTGTTAATTTTGCAACCAATCTAACCGTCACAAAATTATTTGTTCAGACTAGTTCATTTATGAAAAGGGGGTGTTTTGTTCTAAAAATTATGAGTATTACTTTGAAAAAGTGCAGGTTCAGATGAGACGGCTCGTCCCGAGTCGGCTCATCTCGATCTACATGATTTGCCAATACAGTGGAACCTCTATAAATCGGACACGCGCGAAAATATGGATGATTAATTCAGATGTGTTTCTCTGTTATGTACCTCTGATTATAATAGCTTTTTATTGCAAAACACTAGAATGTATAATGTGCTCGCATGTCTGATTTACAGTGGAACATCTCCAAACTGGACACCCTGGGGACTTACCAGGGGTCCGGTTTGGAGAGGTTCACTGTACCAATATGTAGTGTTGGAACGATCATACATATACTCACACAGTAAGCAGTGTTGGAGCCGGTTAAAATTTAATAAAACTGGGGTGGTCACATGACACTGGATTTGTGCTTCTTAGGAGCAAGGGAACCTGAGTTTCACTTTAGATACATTGCAGACAGTACAGGTTACTTGTTAGTTAAAGTCGGTTCTGCACCATCCATGTAAATATTGTAAGTAGTGAAAAATGGGCTATGCACGCCATATGGGATATTATGTTACGTTCTCTAGTAAATAGTAAAATGTATTAGTGTGTAACCTAACCTACAGCCTGTCCCGATTTATCCACATGTGTAAGAATCAGCCATATGACTAAATAAATATAGGTTTAAACTGACTCCCCACTCCCTGATTTCGTACAGTGCACGAACGTTGGCCGTTGCACTAAACTTCGTACGACTAAAATGTGCGCAAGTACAGATTTAGCATCATCTGGACATTTCAATTAATGGATTTACTTTTAAACTTAGGCTGAATATGCTCAATAAATGTAAATCCAATAATTGTTTACAACAAAACGTTGTTAATGTGAAATTTACAGACTTACGAACATTTTAGTCGTACGTAGTTTAGTAATGAAACGCGCTCCATGTGAGTGGGCTAGTGGTGATGTGTTTATTGTCCACTCTCAGACTTGTGGTGGGGTAACTAGGTACGGTTCGTGCGCCTGTACATAGCTAGATGTAAACTACAGTGAAACCGCTCTAAAGCGCACACCTGTCTTATTTTTTATCTTATTTTTGATGAGTTTCTTGGTGATTTATCTCACGTGATAATGTATGTTCGTGATCGCATATCACATACCTATGGCTCAGAAGGATCAAATGTCTCATTTACAGTGAAACCGGACACACTGGGGACCTCCCAGGGTGTCCGGTTTAGAGAGATTTCACTGTATATGTAGGAAACGATTGGCAGATATGTTTGTCCTTCGTATTTTAGTTGCGAATGCATCAGATTTCAAATACACTCATACCTTTCGTAGTCTTCTATTATATTCCGAATTATAACTGGTTCTATAATGGGATCACGATCGTATAGGCATAGAACATGGTATGTTGTCTCTGTGACCAGCTTATACGCGGACCACCACGTCCATCCGCAGTATACTCGGGCTATATGGCTGTGACGGCAGAAATGGGTCTTATGAGATTTGTGACCAATGTAGCTCCTGATGAAATAGCGCACTCCTGTAGCCTGATTACGATATGTATTGCTTGTTAGAAGCACAACGTGTGTTTCAACGTGTGGAATGGCGGACAATGCAGATCCTTATCAGACTGTGCGGATGCATAGGCTGATCTGGATCTACACTGGTCGCAATGGTAAATGGTGTTATGGGAAACTGTATAACACTCGACATATTTTGTATGTGGAGAGGGGAAGGAGCTGTATAGAAACAGGAAGAATACAGTAAGGCTTAGTATTTGTTTTTTATGCATTACATACACATCCGCATGAGCTCTGAAAATTTTATAAATTTTCGACATCATTTAAGGAAAATATGACTGATTTTCGAAATCAATATCTGCGAAATACGGCGATGCGATAAGGGTGGTAATTCCATATCCGGGCTCAATTATTGTAATTGAAAGTGTACGCTATTACCACTCATTCAAAACATGCCGACGCGACGATTCAAATGAGCGAACAATCTAGACGACTCGGTTCAAATGAGTGGTAACAGTATATTTTTATCAATTTTCGACATCATTTAAGGAAAATATGACTGATTTTAGAAATCAATATCGGCGAAATACGGCGATGCGATAAGGATGGTAATTGCATACCCGTATTCACTCTTCAAACACCTGTGGCTATAGTGTTGTTTTATGCAAATTTGTACACGCCGTAGTTGTGAATGACAAAATCCAGACAGGTGTGATTCGGGTTTACACACCATTAATGCGCGACCCAAATAGTCCGTTTTATTTGTGGAAAATGAACGGCTAAATCTGAGGCTCCATTGGTTTTTCTTCAATTAATTATGTACCAAAGTTATACATTCTAATAAATGTGAAATGTAAAATAGCATAAAATGAGTCGTTAACAATGACCTAGATACAAGATGTATACATACGCGCCACACAAAAAAATATCGCCGTGATATCTGACTGTACATAAGTTACATAACAGGCACTAATTAGGTTAAACTCACCGCCTCATCGTCTCCTTCATTTAATGCACATATTTCGACTGTATCGCATATATTAGTAAATTCGGAAACAAATGGGCCAACGGACATTGGCCTGATCATTTACGGGCACATGCCCGGTATGGAAGGTCTTCGAGCCATTTCCCACCCTTAAATATAAGAAATACAAATACATAACCGGTTACATAAGCTGCGAGAGGCTCGCAGCTAAACACTACGTACATTCTGTCACGGCTTTTCATCCCGGCCTTAAATGACCTTAGCTGTTGATAGGCCGTTAAACACCAATAAACAAACAAACTATCACGGCTTTACTGTACTTGTACCAGGCAACAATGTGGGTCACTGTGGTGCAGGAGACTATGATCAAGAGGGAATTGACCAATTATATTGTTTGCCCCAGTTTATCGACCCATGAAAGCACAGCATTTCGTCTAAATAATCGCATATTAGGCGGGTCATTACCATTCATTTGTCATAAACACATAACCATTTACATCTTTGGCTATGCTCTGCTACTTTCATTTTTAGTATGGATAGTGTGGGACCTATTTTCCCATAACCTGCACCCATTCTGATCTGGATATTTCCCAAAAAACAATATATGCTTAACTACCTGTATTGTGAAGAATATGAATTATGTGAACACGTTGGTGAGGACCCAAACTGTCAGTGGCTGGTGTTGAAGCTACGTCATGTAGCAAACATGTACAACATTAAAAGATAAAGGCAAAAAGTATGCTGTAAATGATGTAAAATTTACAGCAACATATGTATGAAATATATGAGTACATTAATTGACTTACTTATGCAAACAAGCAGTGTCTATGACATTTACCATATGGATTGTTTTATTTACCGTACTATTCTTACTTATTTAGTGTCGTTAAACCTTTCGGGACTCTTTCGCCAACATCTATTAAATTAATATTACATATTACAATATTTATACAGCGCTATAGTTAGAACTGAATGAAGCTACACAAGTATTCGCACGGAAGAGAAAATGCACAGAAGTATGTGTTGTTACCACTCATTGGAACAGTCTCGTCAGTTTCTAGTGAGTGGTCACAATTATACATTTGTTGTCGATAAAACATTTAGGCGTTTTATGTCCATCTACATTTGAGCAGACACTAACATATACTGGGTGGTGATACTGTGTAAATATTAACTTGCCTTGATTTGTGTCTTCATTTATCTTTACAAGTAAGCTTTCCATATCAAAACATATGAACAAATCCAAAAACCGATCACTCTCATTTGTTATTATACCGAATTCTTAATGTTTTTCAAAAACAGTTTTAGGAGGAGAATTAAAGTTACCAGGAAATACATATTTTTAGCGTGGTGACACTTTGGTTCATGTAGTTTACATTTATAAAACATTTTAAACATCTTATCACAGTTACAAGAATGTTTTTGTGAAAATGTTGCTATTTTTTTTATGTCACTAAGATGGTTTGAAAATATATTTAAATTCATTACATTCAGTTTGTTTGCAACATTGTAATTGGATAATGATTTTCTCACACACACAGCACTGTCATCTTCTTGCAGTTCAAATATATTAATATTCACTTTGAAAAGTTCTTCGAATATATTTAAATCCTTCTCCGATGTAATCCCTTTAAAGTTTGTAATATTCAAATTTTGTTTTCCAGTTTCTTTTTTCCACTTACCAAAGTATTGCTTAACACGTACTTCAAAAGCAGAACACTTGGGTCTCAATGTACAGACAGACATCTAAAAATACAAAGATTATCTTTGTATAACTGTTTTGTATGCTCTTTATAATCTAAACAAATGACACTCCTTTTCTTTTTTATGTAGTAGGGCAAATTTACTACTGAGCCAAGAATGAAATTGGTAGAGGTAACTGCATACAACACATTTGTAATGACATTGTTTGATATTTTGTATTGGGTCTGACTTGAAGTAAATAGTCGGGTATATTAAGACCCTTTATTTTAGAACGTAGTGTATCTAAATGTCCTAGTCTGCTAACAAGCATTGGTAGTTTAAAAATGTTTTCATTAAAGTAAGGTTTAAAATATCTATAGTTACCTGTGTCTGTATTTTTAAGAATTATTCCAAATGCTATATTTATTCTAAATGCATGATATTGTGAATTATATATCTCATTCACTTGTTTAATAAGGTCCTTAACACCAAAATAATTTGTTAATGGAAAGCTGTAGAATTTTGTTAATGTTCCTTCTTCGTGTTTCTTCAGTATTGTTGATTTGTGAATGTCATAGGTTTCATTTAAGTTTTCATTTACAGTTCCATTCTCTAGCCATGGTGTATCATGTTCACTGAAAGGTTCTTTAGTCAGATTGCCGCCATGTTGAAAATGGACAAGGTCTTGATGTTTGTATAATTCACGTCTGGACGAGAAGTTTGTATTACACTGCCTACAGCAAAAAGGTTTCTGGCTTATATCTGACACACTATGATGTTGTGTATCTGGATTTGTATCCAATGAAATTGCATTTTGCAATGAATGTTCATCAGGTGAAACAGATGGTTCATTAGTACGCACATTAGTATCACATGTATAAACTATTTTACCACTTTGTGGAATATCTTGGAGATGGCTGGTTCCTGGTTTTGCTTTTGAAGCGTTAAATATAACTAGATGTCGTTGGTAATTTTCTTTCCTTGAAAACTGACGTCCACAATAGTTACATGTAGGGAGATATATTTTTGATGATCGATGTATACGCTGATGTCTGCGAAGGTTATCTAATTTTCCAAAGGTTTTTCCACATGTATCACACAGAACAGTTTCATAAGTACATGCACTTTGTTCATGAGTTGAATTAACAGCTGGTGTTGCCGCATAAATGTATCTACCTTCTGAAATATTTCCCAAATCCAAAGTGTCAGTATCACAGTGTTTTAAATGTGTTTTCAAGTCATATAATCTTGAAAACATATGTCCACATTTGTAACATTGAAATTTAGCCATATTCTTAGTCACAATACAACATTTATAAAAAGATGTTTGTCATGGTATATAGTGATATAATATTTATCCCTAATATGTTATCCCGCTGTAGACAAAAAATATATGTTCTAAAAGTAAATTATTGAATGTACATATAGCTATGAACTAGTTCGTTACCAACACATACGAGACGCGTCGTGAGATTTTGTACCTTCGAGGCATCTGCGTAATTTCATAAAATATATTTTCAAAATTTACCGTATTTTTCGCAGACAACGTCAGAAGTTCACACATTCAGGGTACATGCGGAATATATTCCGCTATATTCCGCATGTACTCTCATATTTTGACTTTCGAGTCATTTACAGCATTTGTTAATTCTGTAGATGTGTAATTCATGAATTACAAAATTTCCAAAGGTACAAAATCAGATGGTGTGTCTCATATTGTAAATAATCTCTGAGAAAACTTTTGTTATTGGTAATATAATCATTTCAAGATCCAATATTGTTAAACAAATTTAGAGAGAGAATCTACACATAATATACATGCAACTACTATTGAATACAATACACATTTCTGATATAATAAAACAATAATGCAAATATATCTGACATGTATGGATTGTAAACTGATTTAGGTAAATTAAGACTTGTATTCACATACTGATCATAACTCTGCCATCATCTAAATGAAAACCAAACTACATTTTGTAGTAAAGCAGTGTAGGTTTTGCTACTGCCCACAGTGTAAAGCATCAGCTAAAACATGCTGGACAGCATGCATATTAGAATCAACTCTGAGGAAAAGATCAACAAATGATGCCCAATATGTTTTAAAGAACAGACAAAGCATTGTATCATCAACACACTAATGGTTGGTAGGTCTAACTTTCACATGTTGTCCCACCAGTCCCACCAGTTGATAAAAAATACCTTATGACATATGTGATCAGTGCAGTCCTAGATCAGCCTGTATTATGATCAGGACATACAGGTTGTTTGTTTTTGTAACACCAGCAAAATAATTTAATTTTAAATTCTGTATGTACTCTGGAATTTTGTCAACTTTTGAGTTCATTTATTGAAAGTATTGTAAATTTGTAAATGTATTTCATGAACTTATACAGATGTCCGAAGTGTACATCAGCGTTGTCTGATCAGGACATACATGATGTTTATTAAAATCTTACTGTGTGGATGTGCAAAACAATTATATCTCTAAATAATGTCAATTACTTCCAAGTGTTGAACATTGTGGTGATTTTTTTTGCATGTGTAATAAACATTGAATAGACTTTGTACATAAAATAGAACTTTGTCCATGGTAACATGGTAAATATTGTGGATCTGTACCCAAAACCATTACAAAAATAGTTGTGTTCATTGTGCTAAATCTCTACCTACACATGCTGGGCATTGGGCAACAACCAAATATTATGACTGCACTTAACCTACTCCAAACAAATGTTCTTGTACTATTCAATTGTTTAACGGTAGATGGCTCGATTGAGTAGTTGGTTCGAATGAAAAAGGAATGACTTTGAAAAGGGGGGCTTATAGCATTTTCGGTTAAACACATTTGCAGATCAGAGTTATTAACAATAACTATCTTAAACAGATAGCAAACATATACATCGGCTCACCAGGAGCAACATTGCTTAAACTCAATAAGCCCCCCTTATGTCATGACTAAATACATATACTAACCAATGCTAATCTTCCAGTGTGGTAAAATATGAATTCTTCTACAGTAAAAATGTACTATTCCCATTTACAAAGCAAATTTATAATGCAAAAGTTACAAAGCAAAAGTAAACTATACTACAGTTTTATCTAATCTAATAAACAATAAGTATACCCGTAATACTTATGATGCAAAGAAAAAGAAACAAGAAACAACAAAACAAACATAATGCAAATACATTCAGTTTACCTTTACATATTGCAACAGTCATCAATATTTTGAAACATGTACCTGAACTAACTTCAAAAATATTATATTCATTGTATAAGATGTATTCATTTAGGCTTAACCTACTGTAGTGACCTACAACATTATAAATATTATGTATCTATGTACCAAAAATAAACTGGTCATTTTGTTCATATGCAGTCAACTGGGAGTATAAAATAAAACATCTCAGTGCAAGTGATACTATTTACCTACAAACAGGCATATAGTGTTGAATACTTAGTAGTACATAATTGCACAAGGCATTAACAAATATACTTTGTGTGTTTTATGCTTGCAATGATATAACCATGACAACTGAACTTCCAGACAGTTTCCATTTGTAGGAAATCAGTATGTAACGTATCCATGTACCTTACTCTCTATGTTGCAACATAAATTTGGATTATCATTAATATAAGACATAGTAATACACATTGTATAAAGATACATGTGTCACACATATATGATATCTTCACTCATGGTATGAACATATACTGGGGTAATTAAAATTGGGAGCGGGATTTATTTCATATAATTTAGTATCATTGGCCGATAGCAATACATCAAGTCACGCTCTGATAATAAACAAAAAGATGGCTTCCAAAACTGGACTTAAGGGAATATTTGACAAAGTTAGGGACATGAAAGATTCTGTGCAAACACCTTCTACCAGTAAGAGGAAACGTAATGTCATTGATGAGGAAGATAGTTACGAAAGTGACACCATTATTTACATTCCGGATGGAAAAAAGGAGCAAAAATAAACTGGGTTTTACCTTCGAAAAGAACACAGAATACCAGAAGTGGAAGACAGAAATGGTGGAAAATCTGGATATTAGTTTACTCCACTGTTCAAAGAACATTTTGATAGGGAAGCATATCACTGATGGTAATACAAAGGCGATGAAGATAAGCGTGGAAGACTGCCGTGAATTGCATGAAGCAAAATACGACATACTCGAGGCATTCCAGGATGTACTCGACAGCAACTTTGAGAAAACGGGACATGCTTGGTTAGGATCCGAGAAGAACAAAGAAATAAAGTTCAAACGGTACGAGGGGATGAACGTAGTAGACATCCGAGAGTACTACATCAACATCCTTGGTGTTCAGAAGACAAAGAATGGCGTAATGTTCAATGCGGAGTATGTGCCAGAGGTTTTAGGCAAACTAAAATACTTGCTGGGATTTTGCTCCAAGTAACTGTTTTTAGCGTTGTCCTTTTTATTCTCCTAATCACTGACAAACAAATAATATAAATGGAATCGAGGAGTCAAATGAACATATGGATATACAATTGTAAGTAGAGCAAAAATAAACTTGAAAAGAACACAGAATACCTTCGAAAAGAACACAGAATACCAAAAGTTGGAAGACGGAAATGGTGGAAAATCTGGATATCAGTTTACTGCACTTTTCAAAGAACATTTGATAGAGAAGGAGCTCATTGATGGTAATATGAAGGCGACGAAGATTAGCGTGGAAGACTGCCATGAATTGCGTGAAACGAAAGACAAGATACTCGAGGCGTTCCAGGATGTACTTGACAGCAAACTTTGAGAAAACATATGGACATACAATTACATAAACAAATTATATTTTATAAAAATAATTTTTAATAATTTTAATGACTGTCACAATTGTAGGTAGAATATATTTAACATTTGCAGTTATTTCAATATTGGTTATTACAAATAAAATTGACAAGCATGTGCATTTGTTCATAAATCAATATACATATATTATATGTGGCTTACAGTCGTCAAGAGTGGTTGGCCAATAAATTGGCAAACATTTAGGCCCTGGTCAGATTGCGCGGATGCACAGGCTGGTCTGGGATTGCACTTTCGCAAGCTCAATAAGACCTTTTTCTCGTGCCGGGACACATATATTCTAATGGAATGTGAGTGAGAACATATTGCTATTGAGTAAAAAGATTTTCAAAAAACAGATTAGCAAAACATGATCAACCTAGTGTTATAAAAACTATCATGATGATTGTTGTTGAATGTCTTCACATAATAATATTGCTACATGTATTGTGTATAAGCAATGGAGTACAATAATAACTACCAACATGTAAATATACAGAATTTCAAAACAACCCGTTTTTAAAAAGTCACATGATATTGTTATAGTTGTCTTTTCACATATGGAAAATTGATAGATACATCAATTACATGAACATGTATGTCACCACCCTGGTGTAATGGAAAGCAGGTGTTCTATACTGAAACACTTTGAACAACACAACAATTGTTTAGATCCCATCTCAGCCACTAACAATTGTAATAATCATGATATTACGATGTTGCGGTCAATAACTCTGATAACAAGATCTGGATACTAAAATTAAAAGTTGCATTCATTATTTTCCAAACAGTTCAAAATCATTACTCTTTATGTAACCCCCCCAGATATAGCATTTGAACAAGTGTTGTCTTTCAAAGTAGTTGAGTATAGATAGCTGTAGGAATACATGTGGAACATAAACATACTTCGAATTTGTGTCAACTTAGGACATCATTACGGAAATATTACATGAACACATTTCATGAAAAGGATGTGAAAATGAACCTAATGAGATGAGCAAACAGCATAGGTCCACTCACATTCGTTGAGTGTGATATGGGCTTGCACTTCAGTAAAATGCCAAATGTAATAAGGTACCTTTTCTCAGCCAGTTGACATTAGCTACAACATATCATGTCATGTTACTTGTAAAAACATGCAAATGTCCTACAATAATACACACGCAGAACATACAATACATGACATGTGCATATGTGCATTCAGGACAACTGAGGTTTCATGAACATGATTTACAAAACTGATATTTTCTGTAAAAGAAAACAAATTCACAGCAATACAATGAAATTTATGATAGTTTTCGACGACATTAACAGAAAATATGGTAAATTTAAATATATTTTTCATGAATATCGCAGTTGTCGAAGGTACTAAATTACATGATGTGTCTGATATTATTATCAATTTTAGGCTTTCATTAAGCAGATGTACATGATGTATATTCATTCCCATCACATTCATCTGGATCTACATTGTTTGCAATATTGTCATGTAGGGATAAAGGGGATTCATGGTTGTGCATATGGTTTGACACTTCAGATGAGCAAGCACAGTCACTTTGTAAATTATAGCAAATATTCCCCTAGGCTAGTATCAAGACATGCAAATGATTACTGATCTACTAACTCATATGTATTGTGAAACACCTTGAATTAAGCCCAAGACAATAATTTGCCCTAACACTGTTCCAAATAATTAAATAATCTCATATCATTATAATGAAAGGGAATTTCGGGATAAGTGATTGTTTCAAAATACATAAGAGTTAGTAGGATTGTACTGACTTGCTGTTGATACAATATTTAGTTATTAATTTTTTGATCTTGTCCGAGAACAAACGGGTAGTTCACTAACAATTTCATGATCAGTTGCTGAAGCATGAATATGTGGTAATGCAGGAAAAGCTGGAAATATGCTTGGTAAGAATGTAGAAACTGTTTCTTCTTTCCGGAATGTTTGTGAACGGCAATCGTCAATAGACAGCTCTGGACATGATGATGATGATGCAGGTAGTGGGGTAGAGGTTAAATAGCTGGTGAATGACGATGAACTTATTGGTGATAGTGGCACGAGGTTAGATTGTGAATGATGTTTTCTGAATATTTTTACACTTATTCTGAGATAGACTTTTATTGAAATTGTGACAATTATACTAATACAGCAAGCAACACTAACACCAATAAGTGCATATTTGTATTATAAAAAAAAAAAAAATAACACACTTTATGAATATTAAATGAAAATTATATACGATAGTTATTTATGTTGTTTGTTATCACTAATGAAATGTCCGTTGTTGAAGCTTATCCAGTCATAGACACAATTAACTGTGATTGGAGAAATTGGGCATATTATGGCACTGTGATCATCCACGGAGATTGACTGTTCATACAAACCCCATTCACCCATTTCTCCAAACACATTCACATTAGCGGCTGTGACTGGAGAAATGGGACTTAGCATGTGTATCGATTTTGGCAAGTGTAGATCGAGATCAGCCTGTGCATCTATCTGCTAACAATCAGCTGATTTACTTGTTAGAGACATGGTGGATATTTCATTCATGGAATGGCGAACTGTGTAGATCCTGATCAGACTCTGCGTGCGCAATCACAGGCTGCTATAGACTGAAAAAACGGGCAATCCCAATTAGTTTACTATTTCAATGAGTTGGTTCATTTACAGATGACATTTCTATAATAATATTTGTCTCTTCAAGATCAAATTTATCATGCTTTAGCAGCTTATGATTACGATACAAACATATCCTTCCTTGTCGAAAATAGCGTGTAAGGGCTATTATAAGGGCTATTATAATGACTACTAGACAAACAATAGGAATTAGTGTCCCTAAAGCAATTGTTCTTGACAATGACTTACTGTCTACTAAATTATCTTCATCCTGTTTAGTGGTATCCGGTTGAACGGCTGTTAATCCTGGTTCAGTAGCAGTTTACTCTGTAAAAGAAATAATGACGAACCGTCTCATCAGGATCTGCACCTTTTGCAAGCAATTTCATATTATTTGAGAACAAAAAACACCCCTTTTTCATTAATGGACTAGTCCGAAAACCATTTTGTGACCATTAGATTGGTTGTAATAGTAACATGTCACAGTCCATTCCAGTTACTTGGGATGTGAAAGGGTTAAACACATACATGTAATGACATATACATCAGTTTGTAAAGGTGGCAGACCAATTCTGCACTCTAGACAAAACTCATCGTTAAACGTAGACAAGTATCTGATAAACGGAGTGAACATTTCTGTGAAATTATATATATCCTGCTTTTATATTTATGTCAGGAGAATCATCACCTGGATACAAGCTAATTTTGGATGATGTATACATTAAATCATTCAAGGCTAGGGTAGATCCTGGGGTTACCCTTCACATTAGCTTAGAAAATCTCAGCTCTACGGATGTGTTTTACTATTTCATCTGTCTTTTATATGTTCTGTATACGTGAGAGCTGAGACCCTTATAGTGTAAAATTTAGTCACAATAACAGCCCAATTTGTCCTGGCGTTTTGCTAAACAGTCTGACGAGTGAGAAGTTTAACACTTCACTGTCATGTTACAGACATTCATAGACCAATAATACACATGTAGGTATACACAGTTTGACATTGGTTATCATTTGTTTCTCATTTGTGTAGCAAAACACCAGGACAAATTGGGCTGTTATTGTGTCTAAATTTTACACTATCAGGGTCTCAGCTCTCACGGATACAGAAAATATAAAAGACAGATGAAGTAAAAGTAAAACACATCCGTAGAGCTGAGATTTGCTAAGCTACCTTCACATGTTCCCCTTTGCCTACTATACAGTACTTGTTGCTACATCCAACAATTTCGAGTGACGAGCACATACGCGTAGACGACTTTGTTTGAGAAGCCACTGTTGATGTTTTGTTGGGTGTCCGAGTTACCAACGTCGATGTCACAGATTGTTGGCTCATAAGCGTAGACGACAATGTTAATGTGAGAATACGGCTAGAAGTTGCTCTCGGAGAAACGGGTGTCTGTGTTACCAACGTCGATGTCATAGATTGTTGGCTCATGAGCGTAGACGACTTTGGTTGAGAAGCCAACGTTGATCGGGGTGTATGGCTAGAAGTTGTTCTCGGAGAAACGGGTGCTCGAGTTACCATCGTCGAGGTCACAGTCGGTGACGATCGAGTTGAGTAAATGAACATTGTACTCAGATGGAATACTTTGGGATGTTCAAAGTTGATGTCTTTAGTTCGCATTTCGAATTGTTAAAAACAAAGTCAATATTTGAATATTGGCCCAACAATTGTGTACATTGTGTAATAGAGGTTGCGTGTATTACGGAATCGCTGTGATTTTCCGCCACCTTGAATAACATTTTGTTTCACATACCCGCTAATATATAGCATGCTTAATGTTTCTGGAATCATCAGACACGAGTGGTTACCGATGTGCCTACAATCGTAACACGGGGACGAGGTTTTGTGAACACACAGAGAAACCCTCGTACACAAGTTTCTACTAGTGCGAACATGATCCCGACCAAAACACAAACTGTTGTCAACACACAGCGAAAGTTTGTAGTTTTCAAGTACATGTTTGTCTTAATTTAACTATTATCGTGATAACAAAATGAATTTACACTTGAAAATATTCCAAAATATCAAAATGGATGCCCAGTTTACCGGTTTACACGCCCGGTGATACTAATATTTAACATATTTTATTATTTGATTAGTCTCAAATCATTTACATGGTGGCGTATTTCTGCAAGGAGTGGAAGAAGTATGCCACCACTGAAACGAGTGCGTAATGGATGTACCGAGGGGTATAATAAACCGTTGCAAATCGCGTAATGAATCGAGTCCATGCACATGCATATGGGCCATTCGTCCCAGCACAACTTCGGATGATTGTGATCACTTATGGGCACGCACAGTAAATCATGTTGAACATGCGAAACATACAACAATGTGTTAGCATTGAGTTCTAGATAGTCAAATAGTGTAGACCCCGCTAGAAGGACAGGGAGCAGTGTGACAGACATAGGTTCAACAACGGGACCACGGATATTTTACCTGTATCATTATACAGTTTCGCCTGGATATAACAAATAACATGGAACATAAAATGCTAATAAATCGTACTTTATTGGAAATGTAAAAACGTAACACATTTGCCATAGCAACAAAACATCAACATACAAATTAATACAACATGTACATGTACCATGGTACAATTGTATCCATATACTGTATAGAATAATACGCGATGTATATTCAATATACTTTTTTTTCACCATTTCAACCACTTTATTTTCATTGACATTTTACTAGTGTTATGTGGTAACTGGTAACTTGGTGAGAAAACCAATTTCTTCAAAGTCTTTGGTGAGAACTTTCGATTCAGTTGTCCCCCAGATTGATTTAACATATCAGTATCGCCGTCAACAGTCAGTTCACCAACACCTGACTTCTTTTTCAGAACACGTTTTCTATTCTGATTCGTCGTCTGTTTATTTGTTACAATGGGTGTGATTTTATCGTTTTTGTCTGTAGTGTCACTTTTTTGTAACTTATAATATATGTCTTTTGTCGTATCATTCTCACCATTTGTATCTTATTCCATGGTATCTATATGTTCCAATACGGGTTCACAAGTACTAGGTGCAATACTGTTATTTGTCATAGTTGTACTAAGTAGCCTCTGGTATTTGTCCCTTGGTATTAATACCAATTGTCTTGACATAGTTGATCAACTAACTACTGTTTGAAATTAAACAAAACTATTTTAGCTAATAATTCTAACAACAGTTCACTCGTCAATAAAATATCATTTCTCTTTGATTGCGACACACGTTTACTAACGAGTTGTTTTATTATCAATTTATGTTTTTTAAATTTCTTCAAGTACGAAGATGGAATAACTATGGAACCATATAATTCGTTAAATGCAGTTTCGCAAATAATTGTGATTTGCTTTGCATTCAAATTCCGGATAAAAAAACTGTTTATATGGCCGTTTAATACCGATCAATAACCTAAACAATGCTAAATAATTTGAAAAAAAATTCTGCATGCTACTGTTTGGCATTTATTGTTTACACGGTTCAAGTATTATCATATCTTCTCCTGGAAATATATTACTTCTCAGAAAATATGCTTTGTTGCTTTTAGGATGAAGATCGCATATCAAATAATTGAAAGGTGACACGGCAGTCGCTTTTTCAAAGCTACTCATAAAAAATGGAATGTTCTGGGGACACACTTGACTAGCGAAGCATTTTACTTGACGAGTGTCTCGATAATTTATAAATAAACAGTAAATCTGTGTGTTTAATGCTTGTGTACGTCCATTCTTTCCGCCGGGGAAAATATTATGCGAAATAAATATTACTGTATTATTGTCATGGTTACTTCCTTAAACAACCAACTGTAACATTGTTTTATCGTTTGTTATTTCAAGCATAAGATCATCCATAACTATTAAACTATCTTTGCAACTTGAAAGATATTCTGATGAAGGCACACCGTTATGAAAACACACATTTTCATGGTTTCTTTCGAAATCAGCGAAGGCGCTTTGCCATTTTCCGTAGCAATATAGCACTTGCTTCGTTGAATAACTAAACATTCCTTTAACATTCTGAATTAATTTCAATGTAAATATTGATTTGTCCACCCCTGTCATTCCACATATAGCAATTGTACTGGGTCATTCTAGCGTAACTACTGAATATTCAGTTAAAGTATAATTTTTTTCCAGAGACATAATTAAATGTACATGTACATGTATTTTCCTAAAAGTAGTACACTTTATGGACGACAGATATCAACTAACATAACATATTACGTTACATGAATACATATACAAAAATATAAAGCATGTGTTCTATACATTAACTAAATTTGATACTAAATCAACAACCAAACAATCATTCATTTGTTTATTGTTTCCAAAAATAAATATTATATCATTCAGAGAATATCCCCTGGGTTTCAATAGTAAATACAGTAGTACGTAGTATCCACAAACATCTCAATTTTCTTCCTGCAATACTGTACTATTGTGTCGAATAAACATAACATTTAATTGCAAAAATGTAAGAATACTGTTATCAAACTTGGTAGGATCATTACCAAAACTATCAAAAACATCTGCATTCATATTGCTATCAAACCATACACATATCCAATGTTCACCTTTCATATTTGACGGCTGGGTGTTAATGATATATGCGGAAGGAAAAGTAAACACATTGGTACGTAATTCATTTGATGCATAGACACCTTTTACAAGTTGACTCTATTTAAAATCTGATTCAATAATATGAAGTATCTGTACACTATTCATGATTGTATATACTGCACGTCTCTAGTGTTGTCAATCTCTAATATAGACGGAAACTCTCCGTAGACGATGCAATTAACTGGAAAAGTAAGTGCCTGCTGCAATTTTATTTCCAATCTAACGTTTCCTCTATGAACCAGGTTTATATAATCATAATCTAAGTTGTTGTGTTCTAAAGCGAACACAAAAATACAGTATCCATTTTCAAACTGATCTCTATTTATATGTATACCCTTGTTCTTATTCCAAATTTCAGCACCCTCAAACATATTAACATACGCAGACGTGTATTGTTCATTATTTCTGAACTCCAGTTTTAAAGGTCTCCCCGGAAAACTGTGCCCATTAATATATACACCGACATCAGTTATAGAAAAAAATTAAAAATTAAATGGATTTTTTGAATCACCGTTCACAGCATTTTGTGAAACAAAACCAACAATCAACTTTGAAAGAACTGAATTAGCAAATACCTGATCGTATAAAAATATTTTGAATGCATTGCAATTGTTTGCATTTTTACTTCACTTCTAATAAAATAATAGTGTGAGGGCTGTTTTTCCAGTTCTTGTGAATGCCCAATAATTACCCCAGGATCTACCCTAACCTTGCATGCTTTAATGTATACATCATTCAAAATTATCTTGTATTCAAGTGATGATTCTCCTGACATAAATATAAAAGCAGGAGATGACCTATGCAATTTTACAGAAATGTTAACTCCGTTTATCAGATACTTGTCTATACTAAAGAAATCCACCAAAATGGGACCCTCCATATCGAAACTTCTACTCTCTTGTGTGTACTTGTATCTGCTGAACAATCCAGAATTTGACCCATTCTTAGGATCAGTTTCATCCATATCTGCGCCAACATCCTGATAATAAAGCTGACTCTGTAACTGCGACGTGCTGGTCATTTGGTCATATGATAACAGACATTTTCAAATAACTTTTCTACGGATAATTGGTGGTGTTACGCGAAATCAGTTTAGAATTAGCATACACGTCTATCTGCGACCAAATAGACTGTAATGGTAAATATATAATACCTATTTTCTCGCCTGCCACTAAGGAAGTACCATCTGTTTTAACTATTTGTGCACGTACATATAGTTTAGTTCTCCTCAAGTCTATATATTCAGCTCCCAATGATGGAATTACTATCTCCGCAGGCGCATGTTCAGTTGAAATCGATGAAATGCTATTACAATATGTATAGTAAATTTTATCAATAGCTACTAAATTCGGTCCTTATTTCTTTCACTTAAAAACGACATTTTCTTAAAATCGTTCTTTGAGTTTTCGTGTCCTAATTCGTTTTTGTGACTTCGACTTTTTTATCTTTTTTGAATTGTTTTTCTTGTTACCCTTTCGTCGCTTCAATTGGTATGGTTCATCATTCAACTTTTCTTTTTTTCAAATCAGACTGAGCTTGTTCCACAATGTCTGCCGTAGGTGTTACAGCCGTAATTGTTGTGTTACTATATATATAATTATTTGCTGGAATGGTAGACGCTGTTTTCCGAATTACACCTTATCCTTTACCAATTTGTTTATGTTTATATCTGTATTTATTTGTTTTTCTCTCGGACATACTTCTATAGAACTCATCCCACACCCTGGTATCACTAACATACACACGTCCTGCCATTTAATTTATATTAAAATGGTAGAATACACCTTTTTAAATGAAGTGTAACAATGACTTCCCCATTTACAAATACCGCATCATGACCATGTTCGTCTTTTAGATACGAATCTGATGAGTCAGCCCTACTTTTATTAGAATATAATAAGGACAACTATAAATTATGTGGTGATCGGTATTATCTGCTAAATAAACCATTCGTAAAAACGGTTCCTGTCCGGTGCCAACCAATGTATTTGAACAAACGTCACAATATGAATACACTATTTTACTTTCATCAGGTTTCTTTGTATGCAATGAGTTCACAACGATTTCCGTCAGAGCAATACACCACACGCCATCGAGTTGCAACGATATAGCTAGATTTACTTTAAAGAAGTATAGTCTGTTGTCTGTGAATAAAGCAATGTTGTCCGATGACCTTAGGCATATATACATGCTCATGATTAATCAGCTTATACTATTATCACTTATAGTTTTGCACTTGTTTCGCGTTTAACCAAGTATCAAATTTGTCAGGCAAACCTCTAAGATGTACAAAACACTCAAGTCTTTTGCTACGTTTTCGTGTTTTAATTATTGCTTCAACAGGCCACATATAATCATCACTTTTGTGCACTAATAATAATTCGGATTTATAAAAATAACCCTGTATAGATTCATTTGCAAAATCTTTCAATTTATACTGGACTATATTATCTACGACTTTTCTGTCACTAATGCGAAACAATTCTTCAGTCCACTTTTGCTGATAATCCCGTGTGAATGGTTTCTTTATGAAGGGAATTCTCCCAATATCACCTATTTTATATTTAAACGTGGGTAATATTTGACGCGGTCTTTTTTTAGATATTGTCTTCTGATCTCGATGTCTTTTGTTCTTAGGTGTCATATACATAAAATGCCACAGTTCGCTTTCATTGTCTTTATTTACTTCTGAGAACCACCTAATGACGTATGAGGAGTTGTGTTGTATAAACGAACCAAATCTTGCAGTTTGTTTATATAAGTCAACGTTTCATTAGCTAATAAATATCGCCACATGATATTTATAAAAGTACGTATTGCTCTTTAAATTATGTTTGCTAGTATTTTAGTAAAAAAATCGATGCTATTTTTTACTAAAAAGGCTTTAACCTTTTTATTCACAAATTCATTGCCTGAATCACTACGAAATTTAGAAAGTTTGCGATTATTTTTGAAAATTAAAGTCATTTTTGTAATAATCTGTTCACCAGTTTTTGTTAATAACGGTTCTACAGTCAAATATTTCGAAAATACATCAATAGCACAAAGTAAGTACATGACACCATCGTTCTATTTGGATACATTACTAACATCAGCTAAATCAACATCCCACTGATAATCAATTTCTGGTGCGATAGCTCGACGTCTAGGGAACCGTCTACGTACTGTTCTTCGTAATGAATAAGCGTCTTGGTCCTGTAACCATTTTCTAATTATATGACGTCCAAGTTTTATTTTACCTTCTTCTTTCACTATGTTGTATAATTGCTCTTGCCCGGTAAATGCACCTTTGTGTTTAACAGTACACCAGATGTTATGAAGATTGTTCATAAGTTGTAACCATTATATTAGCGAAGTATGTTCCACCAAAAAATAAACAAACAACTTATGTATCATTATAACTTTGTCCGGATTGTTTCCAACACTACTGAGTTCGCACGTTGTAACACTAAGTTCACGCATTAAACTGGAAACATCAATATTCATAGCATTTGCAGTTTTTACCAAGCGTCTATAAACATCCACTTCGTCAATGATTAATAAACCGTGATTAACATAAACACTGGTATCATATGTTAAATCATTTATGGTGGTTAAGTAAGAGAAATTCTTACAAATAAATATCCACAAGAGCGTAACAACAATGAAGTAATAAGATATTGTAAGTCAGAAAACTCGCATTCATCTAAAATTAAATTCATGTCATATTGTTGCAGCAGAATTACATATACACTACAGTAATTTGCGTATTGCTTACACTTATGTATACTTAAACACACATAAAATAAGTTAGACAGTTAACATATGCAACCAGTGTTATTACGTGTACTAATTTGGGAATATATGTTGCTCTATGTGTATACTGGACTCAAAAGTAATAGTCACATTTTACTAGTAAATGCGACATAGTGTGATCAGTATCTACACTTTAACTTGAGGTCACGCGGGTAAAACAGTGCGCATTATCCAACAACCAATTACATGATACTCCACAGTCACTTAATGACTCCTCACACCTAAAAATATATAATCCGACATTATAAATAATGTACACACATATATATTATGTATATAAAAACCGACTTTATGAAAGACCATATAACACTACTCACACTCATTTCCCGGAAGGGCACGAATATTGTTTACCTTGTCAACAATATTACACATATTACACGACGTCACTAAAATAGGTAGCGTTCGTGTCAATATTCCATGAATGAACTCCGTTATCATGTGAAGTGATGAAGGGATGGTTTCAGTCTTTGTTGATGGTTTATATATGTTCAGGAAAGTCGTTTATGCTATTTGTTTTGTACTTTATTCCTTTTGGGCACGAAAACCGGTAACTCCTCGGTATATTTGCGCAAAATTAACGCTATTTTTCTTGGGTGGTTTAAAAGTAATATTTAGAGATATAATCTCGTAATCAGGACGTTGATTCATGTTTACTGTTTCAAAGGCAGCGTCCAAACGTGACGTAATATAATGCGTTAGGCGTCAATCGCGCGACATGACGTGGGCACGAAAACTCACGTAGCATGATCATAGGTATCTGGATGGTACTGAATAATGTATGGTCGAGACGCCAGTTCCCAGGGTAGTCGGATATTTCGGGGTATTCATATATTTTGTAATTTATAGACATGTGTGCAGCCGCGATGTGCTTTACATGAGGTGATTAAAATAAGCATGACTTGACGTACACTAAGTCCTTTAAAAATCCCACCAAATTCAGGTTCAATATAGGACATCTTTGCCATTTATGTAATTTTGTTCACGAATCTACCGTGATTTTCTGCGTATGCCATTAATCTGCTTTTTAATATTGTTAACATCATAAACAATAGAAAAGTTTCAAGTTTTCCTTCACTGTGGCTCATTCATCTGCGAGATGATCAACAGCCAATGAAAACTCGGGACGAATTAGCAGATTTATTTACACTTTCGGAACATACTCGAAAAACACCAACCACAAATCAAGATTCAAGATGGCCGACTCCTGTGTTGCTAAACGCGCTAACGCGAATTTCAATCTAACAATAATCTTATTTTTAAGGCAAGAAACATTGAAAGAAATGTTTACCAATGGATTGAACTGACAAGTTACCTCATAGTTAATGTTTTATAAAAACCGCTAGTTGATGAATGTGTTAATACCCCAAACACTAGACCCACAATCATACAGATATTGTTTTTCTAGATTATGCCATATTATGCCATATCGCATACATGTATGAACATTTTACAAAATGAAATTCGGACATATGTCATATAAAGCCTACAGGGATCCTCTAGATTATCGGACAAAAATGGCAGTTGTTTTATGATATTTTTCTTAAAATAGCAGCTACGGGCATAAAATATTCACAGAACAATCGTCGGTTCTTGCTTTCTCAACGCATGCAAACTATTTAGCAAACTGTGCCATCTTTCTCACTTAAAATTGGGTCAGATCATCAGTCGTAAGATTGCCCCAAAATTAACATCGACAATCAATTATCCGGACAAATGTATAACCGTCTTATAACTTGTATTCTCACCTTAAAATCATAATGTTATCGCCTGAAAACCAATGTAAACAGCATTGTGTAGTTCTGCTAAAAAAACAATCACCATTCGCTTCTTGGAAAACATCGTATTTATAGAATGTATTGTATTTATAGAACAACTCTGCAATGACGTGATGGGCGCATTCGATTGACCTCGTCATAATTTGGTAGAAAAATCCGCTGTAATGGAGCCCATAAAGGAAATTCTGATCGTTTTGTACACTGGTGTTTTCGCACCTGTCGATTTTACCCACGAATTAATTTGGGTGCGAAATGGTGTGTAATGGCTTGGGTCCGAAATGGCTTGGGGCTATTTGGCCTTGAAACAATTATTATTTGTTTTTGGATAAGTAGCTCTTCGTTCTTTTTCTATCATGATACATTTCCGCATTCCTTCCTATCTGCCCTGTATTGTACATTGTGTATTAAACAGTCTGAAAATGATATTGGAGGAATGCATCGTATCGTCTGCATACTTCACAAATTGAAAAACTATATAGGGGCCTCAAATTATGCGCATGCGCAGTGATAGATACAAGCCCCCGCGCGACGTTTGACGTTGTAAACAACTAGTGGACATAGTTGGGGGAATGTTTTCAGCAAATTTTACTAAAATATTTACTTTGGCGATATATTATTCACACTGGCATGGAAACAGCAAGCACCTGAGTGACTTAGATGTATTCGTTGCAAAATCGGAACAAATGAATGCGTTTAATTAACAGCTATTTTCATCTGTCCGATAAATTGATTGTCCGGATAATTGGTATGACCTCTGTATATCTTTGTAAATACAGTCGAAAACTTGACAAACGTTTCAAGACACACATCAAATGAAATGCAATGAATCTTTTGGTGGGGGGTTAAACTTTACGATATATACAGAAATACGACAGAACATCCCATACACTGGCCGGAAGCATGCACCACGTCAATATCAAACAGGTCAGCCCTGATCTGACAACGATATATATTTCCGATAACGTGGCACATATTGATTATGAGCCTAGATATGGAATTACTGGAAGGCATAGAATTGACACTGATCTTTTGTATTGGCATGGGTAAATAAGACGAACAAAATGGCACAGTGTAGCATCTGATCATGTCGTTTCATGGAGGAATAAGATAAAGCATACCGATTAAATGGCAAACAGTATAGGCACTGATCATTTGTTATTGGTATGGGTAAATAAGATGAACTTAATGGCAAACAGTATAGAGATTTATCAAAATACTTTCATTGAGGAATAAACTACAAATGTATATGTATTTCTATTTAATTAATTAACAAATTTCAGTTTGTTAATGAAGTTCCGTTTATCACACGTACATTTAGCATTTATTGTTTGTACCAAGGTGTAACACCCGGATGTTTATTGTCAAATGACACCATGAATCGGACATTATCCCCCCGGACATTACTACCCCCCACCCCCCTTTATATTTTAACACAGGAGGACAATATCCCCACTGTCAAAAAGACAGGTAGGACATTATCCCCCCTTGAAAATCACAGGTAGGACATTATCCCCCACCTTTTGAAAACGAAAATTTGATGATTTGATTACTTTTTCAACTGCACTTAAACTGATCATAATTCAATTAATTATGTTTCATAATAACATGTGATTGTTTAATTGTTGATTAAATTTATAATTACGAGATGGTATTTGAATGCTCTAAGCGCGACAGTCTGAAGTGCGTAGGGGCTCTTGTAACATATATAAATGAAAACAGATTTCCAATGGTGTGGGTGGAATAATGTCTTACATGTCTATAATATATAGGAGGGATAATGTCCGGGGGTGATAATGTCCTACACTCACGAATTGACCAACTGGGTACGAACTACCTTGCTATGGGTACAAATTGACAATATACTGGGTACGAAATAACCAAACCGGGTACGAAATGGTATAGGTACGAAATGGTATTGGTAACAATTGACCAGGTACCTTCTCAAATTGTTTTTCTTGCACCCATTCATTTACTATTATAAAGGAATAAAACAAATTAAAATTCGCTTAATTTACATTTCTTACATTATTTCTAAAAAAAATCTTCTCAACATCAATATTTGAGAAGTCTTTATTTAAATCGGTAAACTTCTAAAGTAAATAAGGATGCAAACTTAAATATTGTGCTCGAACAAGCAGATGTACCAATATTACAAATCCGCCAGGTAGTCAAAAGTTACCGTGTAAATATTCGTGATAAATATACGCATGCGCATTCAACATAACAAATAGCAATTTTTGAGACAGCTTTCGAATTTACAAGTCTTGGACATAAATGTCAGATAAACACCCTCACACGGTAAAATAAACATTTTTTTCACCTGAATATTCGTTATTAATACTTTATTAATACCGTTTTGACAGTTTTGTGTTACTAAGTTATCAAACGCGCCGGAAAAATAATTTCAAAAATCATTCTTCCAACTGTTACAAAGAAACTATCGCCTTAGATTGCTACCGAGGGGGGAATATCGAAGTGAGGTAGCAATTTTGTTTCTAAGACCTGTATTGATACCTGTGTAGTGATATCATCTGGAATATACAGTGAGACACATTTGTTAATGACGGTAACCGTGGAATGTCTACACACAATATGACTGGGAGACAGACAGGAAGTTTGTTGCCACCCTACTATACTAGTGTGCAGATTTATGGTAGTGTGGGAGTAGTATAGAGGGAGTCAAAATGATACCACCTGCGGTGGTATAATTTCCAAACCTCTATATTACCCCCACCACCCCCGAAAAATTCAAAAATTGGTTAAACAAATTGTATCCGACAGCAAATTTATGAATTTTGGAGAAAATAATTTTGAAATAATTAATGCAATTTCAATGTGCCGCGAGTGATAGTTTATATTCAAACACCCCATTTTTATCCTCCAATATAGCTAATTTATTTCGCAGATCAGCAACTAATTCTACAAGCTCTAATCTACCCCGTTCACCTTTAGCCACAGGGCAGCGTAGTTGCTTATGTCTACAAAGAGTTTGGGCACTAACGAATTTACAAGGGCATCTGGGGCATTGAAATTGCGGGGCGACACAAGGAAATTTTCTACGTCTCGATAGATGTCTTCGAAGATAGTCTTTACACGTTTACGTAAACGTTTTACAACAAGTCACACACTCCATTATATATATGTATATATATGTGGAAAAAGGTGAAGAAATATTGGGGGCTCATGATGAAACATTGGAAAAGGTAGAACATGGAAGACGGGTAGTTACATTATCCTTTCGTAAAAACATTGACATTAACGAGTCTGAACGCATGTCCGATAAACTCGCTCCGTATATAACAACCAATTTTTATTTGAGATATTCATATTCTTACAAGCTAGAACATATGGAGGAAATTAAAAATGGAAAACCTATAACTATAATAATGCACAACGATCTCGGTAGCGAACCACTATCATCAATGAAAACCGTTAAAAAATGGCTGTCAGATAAGGAGCAAACACGAATAATGTCCGATAAAATAGACAGACCAAATACAAAGTGGAAGTTTGTAAGATGGGTAGAGGTTTTTGTAAAGCTAATACAGGGCAGTAGGGGAATAGATTTGGAACTACAATCCAAAGAAGCAGCAGGAGGAGAACTTCCAGAATGGTTGAAGAATAAAAAAGATATGTATTCTTTAGATAAGTATAATGACGACCTTTGTCTGTTCAGGTGTCTAGCTATGCATATAACAGGTAAAAGACCTGACAGATGTACAGAAAAAGCGAAATAACTTAGTAAGCAATACACCGGCAGTAATGTGGTTTCACCAATTCCTTGTTCAGATATGAAAAAGGTTGAAGAGTTTTTTAAAATCGGTATAGAAGTATATCAACCGACACAAGGTGGTGTTTGGTGGTTGAAAATGGTACCAGCGAACTATAAGGCAATAGGTAATAAACCAATGACAATAGGACTGTTTAATAATCACGCTTTTCTGATAAAAAACCTTAAAAATCTATCTAAAATTTACGCCTGCGATAATTGTGAGTAATATGAAGAGACACAGACCAAAATGTATGAAAGGTGCGACAAAAGTAATATGTGATGGTAATTATTTAGAGCGCCCGCGTTCGTCGTTTGAGAATGCGTTTTACCCAAACAGTTCTAACAGTTATGGGGCGATCGATTGGATGTAATCTGTGAAAAAGCAGGAGGGAATTCACATTCACCACGAACAGTGCGGACACGGGGGTGAAAGATGTATTTTAGGAGCTCCAGTAGATGGATACTGTCCAAAAACCAATACAGTATATCAATATCACGGCTGTTACTGGCACGGGTGCGAGATTCATGCAAAGCATAGGAGAGAAGAACGCGCATCCACTATGAGAAGAGATAAATTTATTAGAAGCAAAGAATTCAACCTAGTAGTTATGTGGGAATGCGAATTCCAAAGAACGGGTAAAGATATAAAGATCGGTTGCGACACTACTCTTTATCCATATCAGATAGTATATGATTTTGAGGCGTATCTCCAGCCAGAATTTGAAACTATCGGTAATAGTTTAGAATACGAGGCCGAGCACGTTCCGGTAAGCGTTAGTATAGGAGATAATTTCTCAGGAACAGTAACTCATATTTGTGATAAAGATCCTGCAAAACTTATAGAAAAATTCGTAGAAGATTTGAAAGTCAGGGGAAAAAGCTATAAGAGAAGAAGTATGGTTAAGATATGGGTTTAATACAGAACATTTACGTAAAAACCAAATCACCAAGATCGAACAGTGGATATATCAAGTACCGGTTATAGGTTTTAACAGCAGTAAGTACGATATAAACTTAATAAATAAATATCTAGTAGGTGAACTGGCATCAACAACAAAGAAAGTAATGGTCGGAAAACGTGCAAACGCAACACTATTTCTATTTACTCCAGAGTTTAGATTTCTTGATGTAATACGTTATCTAGGACCTGGTGTAAGTTACGATAGTTGGATAAAAGCCTACGACTGCAAAGGACAGAAATCTTTCTTTCCTTACGAGTGGTTCGATTCTCCAGACAAACTGGATTACCCAGGATTACCGGATATAGAGAATTGGTATTCCAAACTATCTGGGAAAATGTTAATAGATGAAACAGAAATAAGTAAATGTCGTAGAATTTTCGAAGATAATAATATGAAATCTTTCAGAGATTGGTTGAAATATTACAACGATTTAGATATAGCACCGTTCCTAGAAGCGGTGGGAAAAATGTGTGAATTTTATATACACAGAGGTGTGGATATTTTCAAAGACGCGGTAACACTACCTGGAGTAGCTATACAATATTTATTGAGACGAACCATTAAAGAACAAAAATCTTCAAATACTATTATACCGGAGGATGCTCTATATGCACCAAAAGAAGAAACATACGAAATGATGAAGGACGCTCTAGTTGGTGGTCCATCAATAATATTTACACGATATGCAGAAGTCGGTGTTTCAAATATTAGAAATCCAATTCACGAATTGGGTAATTATAAAGAATTAAAAACATGTCAGGCTGTTTTGGGGTACGATGCAAACGCGTTATATTTGTCTACGTTAAATAAAGAGATGCCGTGTGGGAGAGGAATTATACACCATATAGATACCCCACATAACCCTAAATTTATTAAAAGGTTTTGTAAAAGAGTTTTATCTGGAGACTGGTTTGCGTTTGCGGAGGTGGATATAGAAGTTCCACACAACTTAAAAGATAAGTTTTCTGAAATGTCCCCAATATTTATAAACAGAGAAGTAGAGGTTGATGAAGTTCCCATACACATGTTAAAATATTTAAAAGATACTGGCCGAACAAGAGGAGATGGAAAAAATTGGTGGGATCTATGACCGCCACTAAAGTACTGCTGTACGAGTTCATCATGTTATAGATTATATTAGTGGTAAACCCTTCGAATGGTTCGCGAAAGAAGTTACAGCCGCAAGACGGACGGGTGATGTAGAACCAAATAAGAAACCAGTAGCCGACATAATGAAATTATTAGGAAACTCGTGTTGTGGAAAAATGATAGAGGCAACGGAGAGACATTTAAATACAACATATACACAAGACGAAACCTGTGTTGACAAAGCATTAAGATCTGCATTCTTTGACGATTTGGAAGAGATAGGAGATGCGTACGAAATATCTTCCCGAAAACCCCGGTGTGCAGTAAAGAGACCCTTCCACTGCGGAATAGCGGTTTATCAACTAGCTATATTGAGAATGTTGGAATTTTACTACGAATTTCTAGACAAATACGTAAAAAGAGAAGACTTTGAATTAATACAGATGGACACGGATAGTATGTATATAGGAGTTAGTGGAAAAACAATAGAGGAATTGATTAGACCTAACTTTCTAGACGAGTTTGAAAAAGAAAAAAAGAAATGGTTGGCTTGGGATAAATGGAGCGAAAGAGAGCCAGGACAAAATGGAATTTAGCGGAGATAGGGCGATAGCGTTATCTAGTAAGTGTTATTTCGTAGAAAAACTTAATTCCACTAATTTTGAAAACAATAATAAAAACTCTGCGAAAGGAATGTCCAAGAGAACTAACAATTTAAATTGGGATAAATATAAACGAGTACTAAGTGAAACCACAGAAGATGGAAAACACATTATAGATGTAGCACAAAATAGAGGACTTAAAATGAAAGACAGTGTTATGAAAACGTACTGTCAACAAAAATTAGGACTCTTGGCGTACTACGATAAAAGACGCGTGTTAACAGACGGAATACATACAGAACCTCTTTAATAAATCAATCTAAAGATCCGGGGGTAGTTGGGTGTCAAAAGGCACCGCGAGAAGTTCTTCGCGAACAAACCCGCGAGATGGACCATCACTCATATAGTAGAGCACGGGATCGTCAGGTTTGGTAATAGATCTATCCAGATGATATACATTGAGAGAACACACGGGATCAGTCGCGCGGCGGCTGCCACCTTCGAGCTCTCCCGGTTGATAGAGGTATCGGTTTTAGACTTGACGGGCTTCTTGTCAATCTGGTCACCTCTCCGTTCAGTGCGGAGACCACGGCGGGCAGTCTGGCAACCCACGCGGTCGATCGCGAATGAGGGTCTACAAGCTCTTTGGCATATTGATGACCGAACAGCCTCTCAGCCAGGGTTCGATTGAATCGCTCCACGATTCCCTGGTCTCGGTGGATGTTGACGCGGCCGCGTCTGACAGAAATGTTGTGATTAGACAATAGATGAGAGACCGCGCCCATGAACTCGCGGCCGGGATCGACCTGGAGAAGATTCGGCCATTTGAGAGGACTCGTCTTATATATTCTGGAAAGAGCATCGGCCACCTCCTTAGACTCTTTCGTAGCCAGTGGCTCAGCCCCCTTATAGCGACTCGCTACGTCAACGACTGTTAGTGCGTACTTGTACGTTTTGCGGCCGACGCGATCGTGAGGGAGAAACAGGAGATCAGCTTGGTGAACTTCGTTCGGCACCGGCACGTCGAATTTCGGGCGTGGAATATTGCGAGGCGCGGGCAAATAGATCTGCCAGATGGCTTGCTTCTTGAGCCATTCCTTGGTGGCGTTTTCAGAAACCTTGGTCGCCGCCGCGAAGTTCTTGATGGCCGCGAGTCCCTTCCAGTAGCCGCGGGGGCTGTAGTACGTGTTTGCTAGCTTGCGCGCCAGGCGAACCGATAGTTTGGTATCAAGTTTGCGTGTGTCCATCGTATGCGAAGTATTCTAATAGATCGGACAATCTCCAACATGCCATCATCAGATCGGCCGGTAACTGCGTCGTTAATAATAAACCTTTGTTGGAAGTGTCGCTGCAGCCCCAATCACATTTGGGTGGGAACAGGGGAGGGAATTCTGGGGAATCTAACATTCGCTTTGCGAAAATTGTGGCCGCTTTTTCGTCCTCGCACCACGTCTCGAGAGAATCTCGGGCCAGACTAATCATACTCTTTGCACCAGGTAAACGGTGTTTAAGGGCCGTGTATCCTACATCAATCAGAGCAAAATAAAGTTCGTCAACTAACATCGTTCTATATATATATATTTAAAAAAAGGTTTTAAAATAATTATTGATTATTTCAATCTCGATTGAATATAGTAGCTGACGAGACCCGTCGCAAACATTCCCACGACGATGAACGCGATCTCGCGGTCTTTTTGGGGCTCTGACGGTACATAGAAATCTGAAAGTTGGGGCTCGCTATCCAGCGGCGCGAGACTTTTCTGTGGATATGCCAGCGCGTACTCGCGGTTGGCTTCTTCAACGTTCTGGAAAGTTTGCGCGGCGTGATTCTCGCGGCGAAGCTCTTCGTTGACCCAGTCCAGATTGGCGGTTCGTTTTTTCGACCATGCTTCCTTTGCGCTATTGAGTTGTTCTAAAGCTAAATCGTGACGCTTGCGCTCCTCATCCACGTTCGAGCTTCTCATTTTCGAGAATATAAAGTTGCTACCGCTGAACGCCAATGCGTTTACAAGCGCACCACCTATCATTATTCCGATCGAAGCCATTTTATTTCCATATATTAAAGGGTAGAATTCCAGCTTTAATTAGATAATCTCGGGTCCAAACTGCGACCGCTTCATCTAAAGTCACGAGCCCTACGTCTCTCACAGTAAAGTCCAATTTGAGAGCGGACCCTCCTAAGTCCATCTTTGCTAGTCGAGCATACCCGATACTGAGACACGATATCACCACGGCGTGATAAAGCGCATTCACTATCATTTAACCATCTTGTTCAGCCATTATAGTTATTGCATATAAAAGGGATCGCGATCAATGTTTAAATGGGGCGCATCCAATGGCGATTGGTGTTTCATAACTTTCTTCGGAACCACCTTCAACACAAGGTATTTCATCACACACAGGGATTGTTGTTCCGTCACTCTCGCAGGTGTGTCTTGTGTCATCATTTATAATATTAATATTAGGGCTTATAGTTCGTGGGCATATATGTCCAAATTGACAGGGTTTTCCCGTGGTAAAGCGGTTGTCAGTGGAGCTAAGTACATTCCAAACTTGTGATAAATTGAGCAGCAGGCTGTTCTAATAGTGTGTCCTATAAAAGGGTCAGTCTCTAGATCGCGAATCAATCCCGCGGTGTTTGGTATAGGGAGAAGTATACTAACAGCGGTAGCGTACAAATGAATAGCCGCCGATCCAAGAGTTTTTGTCATCTCCGCACCTAACCTAGATTCGTATCGCGCATACATTTTATCAATCTCGACATCTGACATCTTATCCACCTGACAAACTGATAGACGCCTACCGAGATAATGTTCCGATTGTCCCACAGCAACCAGCGCAGCTAGCCGCTCGCGTCGCGTCGCGTTTTCATTCGTATCGGTAGGTGTTGCACTCAACCCAATCGAAATTGGAGTTGAGGTTTCATTATCTTTCAGGAAAGATACCGTGTCGGCAGTCGGAGTTGAGGTTTCTTCCATTAGCTGATCGAGAAGTTCGTCGCAGTTCATTATTGCTAATTTTCTTAAAATTAATTTAACTATACTGACAAGTCTCATAAGTCTAACATATTGCCAAGCGCACCACCCGATACTTATGATCACCGTTATGCTCGCAACAAAGCTCGCAGCGGAGCACCAAATTTTTAACAATTGCTCAGCATTGTTAAGCATTTTCTCAGCATTGTTAAGTATTTGTTAAGCATTGTTCAACATTGCTCAGCAATTGCTCAGCATTTGTTCAACATTTGTTAAGCATTTCTTCAGCATTGCTCAGCAATTGCTGAGCATTGTTCAGCATTTGTTAAGCATTTGCTAATTAATTAATAACTTTATAAGCAGTTGGTTGATCAATCTTTAGCAGAAGCTTGGCGTGCTTAGTTTCCAAAAGCATCTGTCTAACCTCCAGGCACTCCTCGCGCGTTGGGATAACGTCGTTCTCTCGAAGTCATTCATCGAATGAGTCTCGGTCCTTGCAGTGAAAGAGGGCGACCCATTTCGTTTGCTCGCGCAGATCCTTGAGGACGGCGTTGTACATTTGAGTGGAGATCCATACGCTTTGCCTCGCATGGCGGCCAGAAAATTCGAGCTCAGAGAGCATGTCCTTCTTTTTGGTCATAACCGCCTTGGCCGAGCAATCGTTAATCACGTATAGGGTGGGCTCACCCTGGAATCTTTGGTAGAATACACGCAGCCAATCGTGAAGCCTGTCGCCGGGGTCAATAACGTATACCTCAGGGTCGGTCCATATCCAAGGGCGCCGCTGATAAGTATCATTGTGCCACACAGTGGGACTCAGGATCACAATGTGTCGAAAGGCACCGCGGTAGGACCCCTCGAGTAAGTTGAGGATGAAAACCGTTTTTCCACATCCCGTCTGCCCACATATTATGGCAGAGTGGGCATCTCCAATCGTGAATTGGTATTGATTTTTAGTAGATCGCTGATACGTATCGGCCATCTTCGATGTTCAGTTCGTCTGTAATTATATATAAGTACACGTTCAATGCGCCATTTCCATCCGCCTCTTTGGTTATCTAGATCGTCACACCCTCGCTAGCGTTCTCAACTTGACGTCCGATAACGTGCATTTGGTCATCGTCGCTGGCTCGCATGTCTAGCCATAACGCGTATTTGGTAGTCAGGAACTCCGCGACGGAGACGGCCGATAGCTGCAGGTCTCTGGCAACCGCGGCAACCTCCGGGGAACGCTTAGAGCTGGAAGCAAACTGCTTTCTGACTTCGTCCCACTGCTGGTGCGCGCGAAGACCCGCGCTGTAGAGTTGATTGGGGACTCCCTCGATCGTCATCTCGACCTTTGTGATTTTGTTGTAAATTTGTTGGTTTTTCTAGCCCCGAGCGCGAACCGACCCTCCTCGAACTACATCAGTATACCTTTCATCGAGCGGGCGGGTACGTTGACATTAATATTCCACAATGTGTCACTTTTGTCTTTCGTCATCTTGCGGTGGCGAAGAACTCGGTCGTAAAGTATGGCAACGCGTCCGGCATACTGGGATCTGATCTATCGCGCGAGTTCGGGCATCGTGACCATGTCGTACTCCAGCGAAACATTGTGGATCGTATACTTCGATGCTATGTCGGTGGCTATGAGAGCTCGGCTGTAGTCGTTGAACGTTAGTTCGTATTCGAGGCGGTCCGCCAAAGCACTCTGATAGTATGACATGTAACTCTCCAGCAACTCAAAGTCGAGCGGGATGTAGAAGCGGTTGCCGTAAGCGGCCGCGATCGCGTTGTCGCTCGCGACGTTATCTGCATGTTACCAGCCCCGATTCTAAGTTTGGTTACGTTCTTATTTCGGCTGGTGTCAATACCCTGATAGACCGCGTTTTCGCGCTCTTGCGCCGTCTTCCACAGGTCCTGATAGCAATGTTAGACGTCGCTGTCGACATCACCTCATTACCAGAAATCTTTATCATGGTCTTCTTGACGATGGCGCGACCCAGGTTCCGAACGACGGCTCGGTCCGTGTCCGTCGACGTCAGCGAAATAGTGAAAGCGAGGCGAACAGTACCCGGCACAATGACGTCGCTAGCTCCGAGGTTGGGGAAGCGGACTAAAAGCTGCTGGTTCTGGTCGATCGTCGATGGGTTGTTCGTAATAACGACACTCTGTCTCACGCATTTTGCCCCGAGGGGCTCACGCAGTCTGCGGTATGGATTGAGTTTGCGACCGTATTGACTCGAAGACATAATTTCAGTGAAAATAAATAACTCTATTAAACCCGTATGGTTTTGTCTTTAATACATAATTATAAAGATGGCTGATTACGATATTGACATGGATGAAATCGGCAGAGACGATTACCTCGATGGTGATGATGATGATGATAAAGAAACACCCTTCATAGAAACTCTATTTCCAATCCAATCGCAATTGGGGGAAATAAGTGGCGCTACCAACACCGTTGATCTAAGTCAGGAATTAGTCAAGTCAACTGTAGACGACTACTACAACAATTTGGCTGAAAAAGGTGTGGTCCCATATGTCGGCCGCGACTACTCCAAGTTCGAATTGGATCTGCGTAGTAGGTTGCAACTAAAAGCATCAAATGTCCCGATCGTCAACATGAGGACCGGAAAACCCCTATCGCTGAACACCATTGCTGGAAACCGGGGCGGTGGCGAAATCATAAAGAACGAACTAGGATTCGTAGATTGGGCGCGTGGTAAAACAAGTATGTCGACCCGCACTGTAGAGACCCTACATTCTACAGAAGAAACGATGGCGAAGATGGCCGCCGCGATAGATACTGTCGAGATCAGCGAGGTCCCTAGTGTAGCCACCGACGCTATTCACACAATGGAGCTCAGCGAAAGTGAGATAGACGGAATACTCAGGACGATGAATGACCCACCGTTACCTCTTCGCGAACTCCGGGGACTCGATAAGGCTATGCAAACAGTCCGGGGTCGAATTGGTACATAACCTCGCCAAACTCACGGCGCTGGATGAACATATCGCGATAGAAGAAAGAAAACTTGGGGAAGCCCCTGATAGAGAATCTACCGAGCGGATCACCGAACGCCTGCGGTCGTTGCGGGACGAAAGAGCAGCTCGCTTAGAGGCTGTATCGGCTTGCCGTGGGGCGCTCCGCACCCAAATAAGTCGGATCCGCGAAACAATCCATAGGGTTCTGCACGAGGAGACGACACTCGGTAAGCGTCTTCGCTCTCTGTTCAGAGAGCAGGGCATCACGATAGCAAGCATCCTCGCGGCTATCGTCATGACTATATCGACCATAGTTCTAGCTTTCACTGGCGTTGCGGTGCCAGCACCCGCTCCACCACCAGCGCCATCCGGTGGAGCCAAGGAGTGGGTAAAAAAACAACTAAAAGCCCTCGCCAGTCTCCTGGCTAAATTAGCCGGAAAGGCGGCTGCCGCGCTACCTGGATTGATCGGGAGTATCGTTTCTTACTTGCTATCTATATTATCAAAAACGGTCGGATGGCTCGCCAAAAATACTTGGGCTTTAATCGTGGCGATCGCCGGTCTCTTACTTTTACTCTCTCGAGAGTTCCTAAAACCAAAGCGCAAATAGTCCGATCACCACGAGGGCAACGACGAGCGCTAATTTCTCCTCGTGGGTTGTGCTTCCAATTTCGATTGGTGTTTCCGCTCCTGTTCCCTCAACACTGTTGACGATTGACTTGGGGGGACTCAATTCGTGAATTGGGGGTGCTGGGTTCAACTTCAATCCCGATTGTGTTGAGTGAGGCGCATCCAATCGCGATTGGCTTGGGGTTTTTATGACCGTCTTGGTGGGGGGTTTGATGATATCCGCGTTCACGTTCCCGTTGTGGCCGATTTTTTGATTGACGGTGGCGATTACGATCTGATTATTGTAACCGTCAACCGGGTCGTCTCGTAGTATCATATTGCTCGGCGCCATATAAAGACCTATTCCAAATACGTAGTCTACTGGGGAGCTGTCATTCTGCAAAACGTCTTGATAATTCTGGATCGCCTTCTCCAGGTCCACCTTAGCTGAGATGGCGTCCTCTATAAGAGCTTGCTTTGATTTTCTTCAGGTATAAGTAAAACTTTACCAGCTATCATAGCATACACATTCAATATAATATTTCCAAGTGTTTTTTTCATGGAAGCACCTAGCCTAGCTTCATATCTTTGTACAGTTTTAGAACTTGTTCATTCGGCATATCATCTAGCTGCGAAATACTTATATATTTACCAACATACTGAACAGATTTCCCCCTGAAGTAATTGAAGATAACCGTTGTTTTATGTGGTCTATACTGGCTTCATTATCAGTAGTATCAGTACAGTAGTATAGTGGGATTCAAAATTATAACAGCAACCATTGTGCCGTTATTGAGCGGTATTGTAGCTCCCAACAAAAAGTTGGTGGTGGTATTTGAATGAGAAAGTGGTCTTGTAGTCCCAATTATATTGGAGATTGGGATATTTTATATTCCAACACCTCATTTTCCTCCTCCAATATAGCTAATTTATTCCGTAGATCAGCATCACGTTCACCTTTAGCCACCTGGCAGCGCAGTTGCTTATGTCTACAAAGAGTTTGGGCACTAACGAATTTACAAGGGCATCTGGGGCATTGGAATTGTGGTGCGGCACAAGGATCTTTCTTTGCTAGATGCCTTCGCAGGTTGGCTGCAAATGTTTTACAACATGAAACACACTCCACACACCCAATTGAACAGAAATTTCATAGGTTGTATTATCGATTATTTATCGGAAAATATGACAACTATTACAACCATATGCTATTGTGACACCCAATTGAACAGATAAATTGCATAGGTTATATCATACCAAAGTATATATACCAAAATATACTGATATAAAAAAATGCCTACCACAATTAATCAGGTTCAGATTGAAACGTTGAGAGCCAAGGCTAAATCTCTTGGTATTGTCTATAGCAACCGTCTGCGCGTTCATGGGTTAAATAAGCTGATAAACGCCATAAAGAATGAGGCGTTTACACGTCGAGTAGGTAGGGCATACTCCAGAGGTGCCTTAACAAATGCCGTCTTGGGGTCTCAGGAGTTAACCACTCAAATAGGAAAACGACTACAAGTAGAGAGTATAATTGGACTGAGAACGGCCGCCCTGCCGGCTTCCCCCGCCGTAGTTAAACCAAAGCGTAAACTTAAAACCGCCCTCCTACACGCGATAGCTGACGAGGGCGAGGCTATTCTATCGGTTAGAGACGAAGAGATGGAGAAAGTCGAGCAGGGTAGACGCACGTTCACGTTCTCATTTAGGAAACACGTAGAAAAGGAAATACCTGATAGGATAGTAGAGAAATTAACTTCTCATCTGACAACAAACTTCCACCTAAGATATTCATACTCCTACAAAGTACAACACATTGAGGAAAAATATCACCGTGGTCGCGCAAAGACGATAATATTTAATAAGAATCTTTGGGGCAGTAAGAGGATGGACTCCTCAGGTGAAGTAGAGAAATGGGCGAAAGATAACGAGAAAAAGGTGATGGATATAGATAAAGTCGAGAGGCCCAACACGAAATGGACGTTCGTGAGGTGGGAGCAGGTGTATATAAAACTAGTGCAGGGAACAAGAGGAGTAGATCTCGGGCTGACTTCCAAACACGCGGCTGGTGGACCTCTACCAGTCTGGTTGAGGAATAAGAAAGGTATGTACTCGTTAGACAAATACAACGATGAGCTGTGTCTATTCAGGTGCCTGGCCATTCACGACGGGGCTTACCCAGACAGGTGTACCGCCCAAGCCAGAGAGATGAGTGCTAAGTATTTCGGTAAGAGAGAGCCTGGGCCTATTCCACTAGACGAGCTGAAAAAGGTTGAGGAGAAGTTTAAGGTAAGTATAGAAGTATATCAGCCAACCGAGAGTGGAATATGGTGGTTGAGGAAGGCACCAGCACACTATGAGGAGGTACGTACGAAGCATATGACGATAGGCATCTACAAAAACCACGCGTTCCTGATAAAAAACCTAAAAGGTCTGTCGAAAACGTACGCCTGCGACACTTGCAAACAGAGGTTCACGATGGCTAGTAACGTTATTCGGCACGGACCCAAGTGCATGAAGGGCGAGACACACGCCGTATGCCCTCGCTTAGCGTTCGAGAAGGCCTTCTACCCAAAGAGTGTTGGAAGCCTAGGGGCACTTGATTGGATGGCGTCTGTTGAGAGTGAGGAGAACGTGCACATCCACCACGAGCAGTGTGGGCACGGCGGGTAGAGGTGGATATGTGGATCTCCAGTAGATGGATACTGCAAGGAAAATAACACGGTGTACCAGTACCACGGGTGTTTTTTGCACGGCTGTCCGAAACATCACCCGTCGAGATGGTATGAGTTTCGCACCAGCAACAAGCGGGATAAAGAGATCAGTGAAGCAAGAGTTAACCTAGTGATAATGTGGGAGTGTAAGTATAACAGAACCGGCGCTAAGATTACGACAGGATGTCCCACCACACTGTACCCGTACCAGATAGTATACGATTTTGAAGCGTATCTGAGTAAGGAAGGGAGGACCGACCAAACACCAGACATATCGTACGAGACAGAGCACGTGCCCGTAAGCGTTAGCATATGGGACAGCCTGTCCGGAACCGTATCTCACATCTGTGACACGGATCCTGCCAAACTGGTAAGTAAGTTCATAGAAGATCTGCAGGAGAGGGGTAGGGACATTCGCGAAGAAGTTGGTCGCCGGTACAGGTTAGAGGACACGGAGCACCTCAGGCCTCGTCAAGTGGATGAGATAAACAGGTGGATAGATCAGGTCCCAGTGTTGGGTTTCAACTGCAGTAGGTATTACATCAACCTCATCCAGAAACATCTGGTGGGCAAGCTGGCAGACACGACCACGAAAGTTATGGTAGGCAAGCGGACTAACGACACCGTATTCCTATTCACTCCGGAATTCAGATTCATGGACGTTCTCCTGTATCTTGGTCCGGGAGTCAGTTACGATAAGTGGATTAAGGCATATGACTGCTCATCTCAAAAGTCTTTCTTCCCGTATGAGTGGTTTGATTCTGTAGACTAGCTAGACTATCAAGGGCTCCCTGACATAGAGCACTGGTATTCCAAACTCAGATGTGAGATGCTGGTAACCGAGGAGCAGCTGGAGGATGCAGGAGAATTTTTGAGGAGAAAGGAATGAGAACATTTAAGGACTGGATGAGATACAACGATCTCGACGTATCACCTTTTCTAGAGGCATTAGGTAAGATGTGTGACTTTTACAAAGATAGAGGAGTAGATATATTCAAAGACGCCGTTACCCTGCCAGGAGTAGCCATCCAATATCTGATGTGAGGAACGGCGTCGGCAAGAGCTGGTATCCCGGGAAAAGCTGGATCCGGACCGAAGACTGGCCAGCTGTATGCCCCAGAGAAAGAGACGTACGAGATGTTGCAGGGAGCTCTAGTCGGAGGACCGTCTATCGTGTTCACCAGATACGCCGAGGCAGGTGTTTCAAAGATACGCCCAAACAGTAAGATTGAAGGGAAACCGTGTCAGGCAGTCCTCGGGTACGACGCTAACGCCTTGTAGCTGTCGACACTCAAAAATGAGATGCCGTGCGGTAAAGAAACTATACACCACAATAAGACACCCCACAACCAAAAGATCATAGACAAGTTATGTCAACGGGTACACAGGGGAAGCGATTACTGGTTCGGGTTTGCCGAGGTGGATATATAAGTCCACGAGAGCCTGAGAGAAAAGACTGAAGAGATGTCTCCGCTGTTCATAAACAGGGTAGTTGAAGAGGAGGAGGTCCAGAGCACATGCTCCAGTATCTGAAAAATACAGGCAGGAATCGAGGAGGCGGAAAAAGATTAGTGGGCATGCTGTAGGCAAAAAAGATGCTGCTGTATGCCCCGCTGTTGAAGTGGTATCTAGAGCACGGGCTAATTCAGATGGATACGGACAGCATGTACATATGTGTGACTGCTAAACCGGATAGTACAGCTAACGATGAAAGCCTAGACGCGCTGGTGAAGCCTAGACAACGTGTGACATACGAGAAAGATAAGCGCAACTGGCTCGCATGGGACCAATGGAGTAACAGGGAACCTGGGCTGTTCAAGATGGAGTTCCAAGGAGATAGAGCTATAGCGATATCCAGTAAGTGTTGCTTCGTAGAAAAGCTAGCTGAGAGCGAAGACTCCAAGTGGCATCCAAGTGGTGCGCTGGCCACACAACCAACTCCAATAGAGATTGGAATTGAAACCCCGGGTGTAGTAAAGCATTCCTCTAAGAGAATGAGTAAGAGAACCAACAGCGTGAGTTGGAATAGATATAAGAACGCGTTGGAAGGCCATAGAGACGTGACTAAAACTATAGGCTTCCGTATGAACGGTGGAGTAATGAAAACATACACCCAGAGTAAACTGGGGCTGTCGGCGTACCACGACAAGAGGAGAGTGACGAAAGACGGGGTACACACAGAGCCTCTAACATAGGTAAACAAAAAAAATAACTCTGTACAGAAACTTTGTGTTTAGACAATAGATGAGAGACCGCGCCCATGAACTCGCGGCCGGGATCGACCTGGAGAAGATTCGGCCATGTGAGCGGACTCCTTTTATATATTCGGGAAAGAGCGTCTGCCACCTCCTTAGACTCTTTAGTGGCCAACGGCTCAGCCCCCTTATACCGACTCGCTATGGCGACGACTGTCAGTGCGTGCTTATACGTCTTGCGACCGACGCGATCGTGAGGGAGAAATATGAGGTCTGCTTGGTGGACTTCGTTCGGCACCGGCACGTCGAATTTCGGGCGCGGAATACTGTGATGTGCGGGCAAATAGATCTGCCAGATGGCCTGCTTCTTGAGCCATTCCTTGGCTGCGTTTTCGGAAACCTTGGTCGCCGCCGCGAGGTTCTTGATGGCCGCGAGTCCCTTCCAGTAGCCGAGGGGGCTGTAGTATATGTTCGCTAGCTTGCGCGTTAGGCGAACCGATAGTTTGGTATTAAGTTTGCGGGTGTCCATCGTATGCGAGGTATTCTAATAGATCGGACAATCTCCAACATGCCCTCGCCAGATCGTCCGGTAACTGCGTCGGCGATACTAAACCTTTGTTGGAAGTCCAATCGCGATTGCATTGGAACAGGAGTGTTCACTCGGAGCAATCTAACATCCGCTTTGCGAACAGGGTGGCCGCTTTTTCATCCTCGCGCCACGTCTCGAGAGAATCTTGGGCCAGACGGATCAGACCCTTTGCGCAAGCTAAACGGTGTTTAAGAGCCGTGTAGACGACATCGATTAGAGCAAAATAAAGCTCGTCAACTAACATCGTTCTATATATTATTTAAAAAAATAAAATTTAAAATAATTATTGCTTATTGCTTTTCCAATATAGTAGCTGACGAGACCCACCAGACCCATTCCCACAACGATCAACACAATCTCACGGTCTTTTTGGTCCTCTGACGGTACATAGAAATCTGAAAGTTGGGGCTCGGGACCCAGCGGTGCGTGAATTTTCTGAGGATATGCCAGCTTGTACTCGCGCATGGCTTCGTCAACGTTCCGGAAAGTTTGCACGGCGTGACTCTCGCGGCGAAGCTCTTCGTTAATCCAGTCCACACGGGTGGTTCGTTTTTCCGCCGATGCTTCCTTTGCGCTATTGAGTTGTTCTACAGCTAAATCGTGACGCTTGCGCTCATCATCCGCGTCCGAGTTTTTTCCTATTAACGAGAATAAATAGTTGCTAGTGCCGAACGCCGCTGCGCTCACGACTGCGCCATCTACTACTACTGCGAGCGTAACCATTTAATTCAATATATTAGGAGGTAGAATTCCAGCCTTAATTAGATAATCTCGAGTCCAAACTGCGGCCGCTACATCTAAGGTCACGAACCCTACGTCTCTCACGGTCATATCCAATTTGGGAGAGGGCCCTCCGAAGGACATCTTTGATAGTCGAGCATATCCGATACTGAGACCCGTTATCACTATGGCGTGATAAAGCGCATTCACTATCACTTTACCATTCTTTTCAGACATTATATTTATTGCATATAAAAGGGATCGAGATTAATGTTTAAATGGGGCGCATCCAATTGCGATTGGTGTTTCGTAACTTTCTTCGGAACCGCCTCCAACATGCTTGGGTTCAACAGTGTTGAGGTTGGGGGTTGTCTCTATTTCCACACAAACACGGTGCCCACAACTGTCAGACCACCACCAACAACCCACGGAATGATTTTCCAATCAGGTTCAACAATGTTGAGGTAATATGGGGTAGGAGCTACGGCACTCCCCGATTGCTCTTCTGATTGGCTTTGGGGTGTCGCAATCCCCGATTGCAACGACTGTTTGGCCTCTCGAAGCTCGGCGAGTATTTTATCTTGTTTACTTTTTCGGGTGGCAGCCTGTCTTCTTGGGTTTTTGTGTCGTGCAATTGGAGGATCAATCGGAGTTGGAAGAGCAATCAGGTTCAACAGTGTTGAAGCAATCGGGGATTGCGGTTCCGTCACTCTCGCAGGTGCGTCTTGTGTCATCATTTATAATTTTAGAGCTTATAGTTTGTGGGCATATATGTCCAAATTGACAGTGTTTAGCCGTGGTCAACGCCGTTGTCAGCGGAGCTAAGTACATTCCAAACTTGTGATAAATTGAGCAGCAGGCCGTTCTAAGAGTGTGTCCTACAAAAGGGTCAGTCTCTAGATCACCAATCAACCCCGCAGTGTCAGATATAGGTAGAATTGCACTGACAGCGGTAGCGTACAAATGAATAGCCGCCGCCCCAAGAGTTTTCGTCTTCTCTGCCCCCAATTTGGATTCGTATCACGCATACATTTTATCCACCTCTACATCTAACATTTTATCCACCTGGCAAACTGAGAGACGCCTACCGAAATACTGCTCCGATTGCCCCCCAGCAACCAGCGCAGCTAGCCGCTCGCGGCGCGTCGTGTTTTCATTTTCTTTCTGGACCGTATCGGCAGCCGTTGCAATCCCCGATTGCTCTTTCGGGAAAGATGTCGTGTCGGTTCCTACAGTTTCTTTCGGGAAAGATGGCGTGTCGGTTCCTACTGACTCTTCCATTAGCTGGTCGAGAAGTTCGTCGCAGTTCATTGTGTTTTTAATTTCAACAGTGTTGGATGTACTATTCTGACTAGCCTCATAAGTCTAACATATTGATTTAATCCAATAATATTGGTAAGTAATAATAGCGCACCACCCGATACACATGATCACCGTTATGCTCGCAAGAAAGCAATAAATTAATTAGCATTAGCATTGTTACATATTGCTAAGTATTTGTTAAGCATTGTTCAGCAATTCCTCAGCATTGTTAAGCATTTGCTCAGCAGTTTCTAATTAATTATAAAATTATAAAATTAATTATAACTTTGTTAGCAGAAGCTTGGCGTGCTTAGTTTCCGAAAGCATCTGTCTAACCTGCAGGCGCTCCTCGCGCGTTGGGATAACGTCGTTCTCTCGAAGACAGTCATCGAATGAGTCTCGGTCCTTGCAGTGAAAGAGGGCGACCCATTTCATTTGCTCGCGCAGATCCTTGAGGACGGCGTTGTACTTCTGAGTGGAGATCCATACGCTTTGCCCTGCATGGCGGCCAGAAAATGTGAGCTCGGAGAGCATGTCCTTCTTTTTGGTCATCGCCGCCTTGGCCGAGCAGTCGTCAATAACGTATAGGGTGGGCTCGCCCTGGAATCTTTGGTATGAACCACGCAGCCAATCGTGAAGCCTGTCGCCGGGGTCAATAACGTATACCTCAGGGTCGGTCCATATCCACGGGCGCCACTGATAAGTCTCGTCGTGCCGCACAGCGGGACACAGGATCACAATGTGTCGAAAGATATCGCGGTAGGACCCCTCGAGTAAGTCGAGGATGAAAATTGTTTTTTCCGCATCCTGTCTGCCCACATATTATGGCAGAGTGGGCATCAAAAACTTTAAAGTTTGAAGGTAGAGTTAAATCTCCAATCGTGAATTGGTATTGATTTATTAATAAATCGCTAGATTGATTTATTAAATCAATAGAGTGCTGAGACGTATCGACCATCTTTGATGTTGAGTTGTGCGTCTGTGATTATATATATATACACGTTCAATGGCCCAGCTCCATCCGCCTCTTTGGTTATCTGGATCGTCACACCCTCGCTAGCGTTCTCAACTTGGCGTCCACTACCGTGCATTTGGTCGTCGTCGCTGACTCACATGTCTAACCATAACGCGTATTTGCTAGTCAGGAACTGCGCCAGGGAGACGTCCGAGAGCTGCAGGTCTTTGGCAACCGCGGCAACCTCTGGGTCACGCTTAGAGCCAGCAGCAAATTGCTTTCTGACTTCATCCCACTGCTGGTGCGCGCGAAGGCCCGCGCTGTAGAATTGATTGGGGACTCCCTCGATCGTCACCTCTACTTTTGTGATTTTGGGGTTATAGAATTTGTCGCTTTTTCTAGCCCCGAGCTCGAACAGACGCTCCTCGAACAGCATCAGTATACATTTCATCGAGCGGGCGGGTACCTCGACATTAACATTCCACAATGTGTCGCTTTTGTCTTTCTTCATCTTGCGATGGCGAAGAACTCGGTCGTAAAGTATGGCAACGCGCCCAGCGTACTGTGTTCTGATCAATCGCGCAATCGCGCTGATCAATCGCATCTTGACCATGTCGTACTCCAGCGATACATTGTCGATCGTATACGTCGATGCCATGTCGGTGGCTATGAGAACTCGGCCGAAGTCGTTGAACGTTAGTTCGTATTCGAGACGGTCAGCCAAAGCGCTCTGATAGCAGGGCATGTGACTCTCCAGCAACTCAAAGTCGAGCGGGATGTAGAAGCGGTTGCCGTAAGCGGCCGCGATCGCGTTATCGCTCGCGTCGCTATATGCATTGTTACCAGCCCCGATTCTAAGTCTGGTAACGTTCATATTTTTGCTGGCGTCAATACCCTGATAGACCGCATTTTCGCGCTCTTGCTCAGTCTTCCACAGGTCCTGATAACAATGGTAGACGTCGCTGTCGTCGATCGACATCACCTCATTACCAGAAATCTTGATCATGGTCTTCTTGACGATGGCGCGACCCAGGTTCTGAACGACGGTTCGGTCCACGTCTGTAGACGTCAGCGAAATAGTGAAAGCGAGACGAACAGTCCCCGGCATAATGACGTCGCTAGCTCCCAGGTTGGGGAAGCGGACCAACAGCTGCTGGTTCTGGTCGATCGTCGATGGGTTGTTCGTGATAACGACTCTCTGTCTCACACCTTTCGCCCCAAGGGCTCCCGCAGTCTGCGGTATGGATTGAGTTTGCGGCCATATTGATTTGAAGACATAGTTTCGATGAAACTAAATACTCTATTAAACCCGTATGGTTTTTTCTTTAATACATAATTATTAAAAAAATGGCTGGTTACGATATTGGTATGGACGAAGTCGACCGAGACGATTTCCGCGATGATGACATCGATGATGACATCGATGACGAAACACCCTTCATGGTGAATCAACCTCCAACGCCTGCAAAAGTTGCGGGATGAAAGAGCAGGACGCTTGGAGGCTGCCTCGACTAACCGTGAGGATCTCCGCACCCAAATAAGTCGGATCCGCGAAACAATCTCGAGGGTTCTGCACAAGGACACGACACTCGGTGAGCGACTTCGCACTCTGTTCAGAGAGCAGGGCGTCAAGATACCGACACCCGGTGGAGCTAATGAGTGGGTAAAAAAACAACTAAAAGCCCTCGCCAATCTCCTGGCTAAATTAGCCGGAAAGGCGGCTGCCGCTCTGCCTGGGTTGATCGGGAGTGTCGTCTCCTACTTGTTATCTATATTATCAAAAACGGCCGGATGGCTCGCCAAAAATATTTGGGCTTTAATCGTGGCGATCGTCGGTCTTCTACTATTCTCCGCCCGAGAGTTCCTAAAACCAAAGCGCAAGTAGTACGATCACCACGAGGGCGACGACAAGCCCTAATTTCTCTTCCTCGTGGGTTGTACTTCTCGCTCCTGTTCCAATCCCATCGCGATTGGAAGAATTGGGGGAACTTGATGGTGCATCAAGTCCTTTTGGAACATGCCGTTCCTGAGCTGGAGCGGAGATGGAACTTGGCGAGACACTAGTTCCCGCTCCTGTTCCAATTCATGAATTGGGGGAACTTGTTGGTGAGCTTTGCACTGGGGTGGGTGTATTGGGGGTTTTATGAAATCTTTTTCAAATTTATTTGAATTTCCACCCTCACCCCTGTTGACCCCGGCCGTCTTGGGGGTGCTCTTGATCCCGGTCGTCTTGGGGGTGCTCTTGATGATACCCGTGTTCAGGTTCTCTTTGTAGCCGATTTTTTGATCGGCGGTGGCGATTACGATCTTATTATTGTAACCGTAAACCGGGTCGTCTCGTAGTATCATATTGGTCGGCGCCAGATAAAGGCCTGTTGCAAATTTATAGTTGACTGGGGTGCTGGCATTCTGCAAAACATCTTGATACCGCTTGATCGCCGCCGGGAGGTCCACCGGAGATGAGATGGTGTCCTCGACATTTGCCAATAATTGTTTTTGAGCGTCAAACGCCGTCCCGTCTCCTATTATATAACTGCGCACTTGCGCCTGTGAGCCGAGGATGGCCCAGATGTATGTGCGAATGGAGTCGTTGAGGCGGGAAATCCCTGCATGTGTGAAAGTTTTTTGTTTTTCTTCCACAAATGTTGTCCACGCTCTAGATATGTCTGCGACGTGTGTGAATGCGTCTTTCTCACTGAATAAAGGTTTCACCCGCCCTCCATGATCTAACCTATAATCTCCGGCGGGTGTCCAAAACATTGTGAACCTACCTAGACCAACGTTAGGCTTGTCCACCTTTTGTCTGAAATCTGTTGTCGGTGAAACCCCGAACTCGTTGCACAATTTAGCGAAGGCCCTAAAGTCGTAGGTGTTGGATTGCCAGTTAAAAGCGGAGTCTTGAGGAAGAGTTGTTTTCATTTCCGCTACAACGCGCCGTGTCTGATAGTAAAAATGAAATTGAAACAACGATTTCAACATTGGATCGTCCTCACCGAGTAATTCGGATGAAAACCCACACCCAGAGCTCGCGCACCACACTGCAAAGTTTAATTGGTTTTGCCACCAATCCATCGGTGTTGTCTTCCACGCCACCACAGCTGCGTTGTTCACATCGATATTGCCAGTTATTACGGGGTTTGTGTACTCGTAGGTCAAATCTAGGAAACGGGCTTCGAACTTGTCCCCATCCATTGTGACGCATATGTCTTGCCGACCTAACACGAGGTCTTTTAAACCGTAGCGTTTCACCATCTTTTACAGTGAATAATATATATCTCTAATATCCTGGATATCTAATAAATTTCCAAAATAAACAGAATTGAACCCAAAATCTTTTGAAAGTATATTACCATGTTTGCTACTATCACAAACGTTCAAAAAGACAGTTGTGAACTTCAGAAATCAATCGACAACTGCTGTGGAAAACGCCGGGTAGGCCTCAGATCAATCACTTTCACGGTTGGGTGGGAGAATGTGGGCAAGAGTAAAGGGTTTGGCTATGTGAAGCATGGACAACAAGTAAGTGTAAAGCTACCTCGCGGGCTGTGGAGTTTTAGACAGGTCAAAGATTTTGTCACCTCAGAGCTTGACGGTATAGTCAACCTCACAATATCGAAGGCGACCGGACTCGCAACAATGACCATCAGCCCAGACAGCCGGGTAAGGATCTCCCCGACGTTGGGCATTCGACTCGGTTTTAGAGAGACATACTCCGCAAATAAAGGTTTGTTTGCCCCGGGTGAGTACATCGGTGATGACCCGGTGGACTTCGCCTTCACGAAAAATATCGGGGTACACTTGGAACGGGTGAACACATCGTACAACATGTTAGACGGATCTCCCAGCACATTACTGAAAACCGTGCAAGTCAGTGTTTGTTTCTTTGGGGAGACTGTGACCTTCCCACGTCCAGAGATGAAAGTTTTGGAATCGGGACATATGCACGAATTTATGGTCTCTATTCTCGATGATCAAGCGAGAGAGTTGAAGAGCTATTACCCGATTTCGGTCGTCCTAGAAATTTCCAATTGAGTATAGGTGCCCCCAATATTATAATTTAATTTTAAAATTTTCTTAAAATTAATTATTATGAGTATATACGGACCAGGTAGTTCTTCCAATTCCAATCGCGATTGGGTGACAGATATAAATTCAAATAATTTGGAACCGGCAGAAGGGGGATTCACCCCAACAGAAAGTGATTTTGTAACTACCGGAAAAACCAAGGCCCTGATCAATATAACTATATCGACGGCCACGGACGAGATTCACAAGAGTCTACTATGACAACTTAGAGTATATGCCCTGGCTGTGACTACACAAACTCGTGAAGAAACACATACAGAACTTAATGAACTAGGCGGGAAAATAACCGAATTTCGGGAAGAGGCCCGGACGGGGATTGAGGAAGTCCGGACGGTTATTGAGAAAGTCCGATCAGATATACAGACGAACCTTACGGAGGCCTATGGGATGTTGCGCTCTGAGGACCAGACAGTACTTACTGAACTAGGTGGAAAAATAACAGAATTTCGGGAAGAGGCCCGGACGTGGATTGAGAAAATCCGATCAGACCACCAGACGGACCTTACGGAAGCGTATGGGATATTGCGCACTGAGACCCATACAGCGATTGCGCAAGTTGGTGAAGGACTGAGTGTAGTGGTTGAGCAGTTTAAGTTATTACGCAGCAGAAACCCCATCATCACAGTTTGGGCTGAGAAGAGGGGGCCATTAAATGAGGGGGCCTATGAATATTCATTCGGTGCCAAAGCGAGCAATATATATGGGGGATACGTCATGATATCTATAGGTACGGTTCGACGAATGGCGGTCTGTTCGGTTAATGCTAGTGGTAAACCTGTGGGCGCGGTCATCACAAATCTCGTAGTGGATGGGGAAGAACGGGGGGGGGGGGGGGGTGTGTAGCCGCTAACCTCGCTGGACAGAGTTCAGGGGTGGTTTTGTTCGCCGGTGATGATCCAATTAAACTTTCCGAAGGTAGTGTTATTAACTTTGTTACGAAAGTCGCTAGCCCAGCGAGTTCTTCCACTGTTGTGACATTGTTGATTGAAATAAATTTGTAAAATACCAATAATATGAACGAATCACCGCTTCCGAGCAGGCTTCCAATACCAACAATGTTGGACCCCAATCGCGGATTGGATGATATTGGTTTTGGCGAAATAAGTTCAGATTTTAGGTTGGACAATATCATAGAGATGCAGGATATTCTAAAACAAGAGGGTGAAACTCGGAGGGTAAATGCTAAAAAATATGGACGAGCTGCAAATATAGTGGAGGGGCTGAGCACCGTGCTGGCAGCAATTTCTATAATGGGTGGGGCCAGAACCGCTGCATTGTTATCTACAATCGTGGCAATTCCTATTGCCGCGGGTTTGAATGGTGTAGCCACTGGGTCGGGGTTGTTATATATGGCGTTCAGAGTGGTGGGAACGAAATTCGAAAATAAATGTAGAAAGCACGACAGAATATCGGTTCTCGCGAGGTCTAAGAAAAATAACATCGACGTTATCGTGTCCAAAGCGTTGGCCGATAACAATATATCGGACGCTGAATTTGAGTCGGTGGTGGAGGAGATGTCTCGATATGCGGATTTAAAAACTACTATTAGAACGAAAGCACGTGCCACCCTTCCCAAGATTGAGAATACTGATTGGGATAAATTTAGGTTAAAACTGGGTGATAAAGTGGGAGGAAAAGTTACAACGACACCGTAAGTATGTCAGCATACATTTCTATAAACCACAAACTGTCCAAGTAGGGAACAGTTTTTATTTCCACCCTCCACCATGGCTGCGGCTGCATCGGAGAACATAAACAATGTTCCCTACTACTACTGTGTGTGTTTAAATCAATACACACCGTGGCCTCGATAAGGTGAAATACACTGCAGCGGTCGGATAGGAACGCTGTTTAACGTTGATACAATATCGGTTTTATCTTTATAACTGACATTCTGATTTGAATTATTACTAAACGATAATACTTGCGAGCACGTAATTCCTTGTTAACCAGTCGATGCGTAGCCTGAGTGCCACCGCATGGTGTTCATAGCAGTGACTCGGATCTGGTATGACAATCTCCAATATAATTGGGACTACAAGACCACTTTATGATTCAATTACCACCACTAACTTTGTGTTGGTGGTGGGAGCTACAATACCGCTCAATAACAGCACAATGGTTGCTGTTATCAATTGGACTCCCTCTATACTACTAGTACTCCCATCATCAGTTAATTTCTCAATAAGCTCGTCACATTCCATTTTTATTGTATATAATAAGTTTTTAATTTTAAAATAAACACAAACACAGCCAAGTATAATAATCAATAATTTTATAAATATCAATATAACAAACATTCTTTATATTACTATTAGTTAAGTTAAAATTTAGCTTAATATTACTCAGCAAAGCTTATTTGCTAAGGAGTTCTCAACAAGTGTAGCTATGAATTACTCAGTAAAGCTAAGCTGAAACAAGCTAAACAAGCTAAATCAAGCAAAGCAAACAATACTAAACAATTCTCAGCTTTATTTAATTAATTTATACCCAGTAGGTTGATCAGTTCTAATAAGCAATTTAGAATGTATTGTTTTCGATAACTCTTTTCTTATTTTGTTTCCGTCCTGCAGTGTTGGAATAACATCGTTTTCTCTCAAACAGTCCTCAAAACTATCTCTATCTTTCTAATAGAACATACACAGCCATGTTGTCTGTTCTCTTAAGTCTTTTAAGACTGAATTATATCGCTGAGATATAACCCAAGCGCTTTGCTCTGCATGTGGCCCAGAGAATGCGAGCTATGACAGCATACATTTTTTCTTAGTTATTTGCTTTGTAGCTGAACAGTCATCAATGATATATAATGTAGGACTTACAGAATATTTATTAAAAACTATTCTCAACAGTTCTTGCAAAATCTCTTCACCATTACTACTAACTGGATTAACAATCTTTATTTTATAATCGATCGGGTGTCGTACATCACCTGTCCAACTTCAGTTTTTATAAGCCTTGTTCCATGCTATAGTTGGACAAAGTATTACTATATTCTCAAATACTCCAGCATATCCACCTTGTTGCTGTGAAAGCTCAAGTAGGTCAAGGACAAATTACGTTTTACCACATCCGGTTTGACCGCAGATAATAGCACTATGCGCATGCTTTGGCAAATCAATACAATGCCGATACATATCTTCCATTTTCATTATTTAGTTTCGCATCTTGAATTATAAATACATATAAATTTACGGTACCAGCTGCTTTGGCTGCTTTAATAATCTGAATTGTGATTCAAGCCAGAGTCCATATTTTGTTGTAAGATATTCACCAATTACTACACTGGACACATGCAATTATTTACTAATAACGTTCACTATTGAATCATTAATCTGTCTGCCAGTAAACCGTTTGCGTATTTCATCCCACATATTATATTATTTCATTCATTGACTGTATAGCTGATTAGGCACACCCTCGATATTAACTTCAACATTATTTATTTTCGGATTATATCATTTTACACTGTCTCTTGCAAAATCTGCTGTTGGTTCTTCAAATAACATTAAAATACAGTTCATAGAACGAGCGGATGTATTCAAATTTATATTCGATAAAGTATCACTCTTATCTTTCACCATCTTTCTATGGCGACGAATTATATTATATCAAGTTGACATTTGTCCCATATATTGATTTACCAGCATTATTGTTAGATTAGGTTCAGTGACCATATCAAATTCTAAACTTATATTGTTAATTTCATAATTAGCATTCAAATCACCTGTAGATATTATTACCCTTGAATAATCATTAAATGTAAGTTCATATTCGAGTCTGTCACCTAAACCAGATTGATAATATGGCGTATGAGCTTCCAGAAGTTAAAAATATAATGGTATATAGAACCGGTTCCCAAATGTGTCAGAAATAGCGTATGTACAGCATTTGTTGAAATAGCATCTGATGCTCCAGTTCTTAACTTGGTTACATTTGAGGATGTACTGTCGTCTATATACCTTGATACACCAAATTAATTCGTCCTGGTGGCGTTTTCCATAGGTCACGATAAATGCAATTAACATCTGAATCGTCAATTGACATAATTTCATTACCACATATTTTAATAGTTGTTTTCTTGACTATCGCACGGCCAAGATCTTGAAACACACTGCGCTCGTCATCTGTTGATGCTAATGCAATTGTAAAAGCTAAACGAACTGTCCATGTCACAATCAAATCGTTTGGTCGTACATTTAGAAAGAGCACGAAAAGCTGCTGATTTTGATCAATTGTAGATGGATTATTTGTTATTGTAACTGATTGTCTTATACCTTTCACTCCCAGCGGTTACGAAAAATATCTGTAAGGATTAAGTTTTCTACCATATGTAGTCATTTTGTATTTATACATTTTACATTAAATTAATACATAAATAAATAATGGCTGAAGGTGGAGAAGGAGACTTTATGCATTATGATAATGAGACTTATGATCCTGATGATACTACAATAGATACCAGTGAAACTATGATAGACGTGCCAACTGTTCAAATGGAACAATCAACTACCGAGATGGAACGGTCTCCGCGATCAATGGTTATAGAACTATTTAGAGATAAATTCAAAAACAGTTTTGGAATGTCGGATCAGGATTTTCATTTGATGAGACCAGAAATGCACATTAACAATACAACACTGTACTGGAATGTTGTACAAATAAGTCGTAAAGGAAATGTCAATCAATTTTAAAATCATTTACTGGCGGAGGAGCGGGAGAATTTAAACAGTTAGTAGTATAGAGGGAGTCAAAATGATAACAGCAACCATTGTGCTGTTATTGAGCGGTATTGTAGCTCCCACCACCAACAAAAAAGTTGGTGGTGGTTATTGAATAAGAAAGTGGTCTTGTAGTCCCAATTATATTGGAGATTGGGATATTTTATATTCCAACACCGCATTTTCATCCTCCAATATAGCTAATTTATTCCGTAGATCAGCAACTAATTCTACCAACTCTAGTCTACCACTTTCACCTTTAGCCACCTGGCAGCGCAGTTGCTTATGTCTACAAAGAGTTTGGGCACTAACGAATTTACAAGGGCATCTGGGGCATTGGAATTGTGGGGCGGCACAAGGATCTTTCTTTGCTAGATGCCTTCGCAGGTTGGCTTGTTGTGCAAAAGTTTTACAACATGTAACACACTCCATTTATACCTATAGAAATTTCTGTTCAATTGGGTGTCACAATTGAACAGAAATTTCTATAGGTTGTATTATCGATTATTTATCGGAAAATATGACAACTATTACAACCTTATGTTATTGTGACACCCAATTGAACAGATACATTTCATAGGTTATATCATACCAAAGTATATATACCAAAATATACTGATATAAACAAATGCCTACCACAATTAATCAGGTTCAGATTGAAACGTTGAGAGCCGAGGCTAAATCAATTGGTATTGTCTATAGCAACCGTCTGCGCATTCATGGGTTAAATAAGCTGATAAACGCTATAAAGAATGAGGCGTTTACACGTCGAGTAGGTAGGGCATACTCCAGAGGTGCCTTCACAAATGCCGTCTTGGGGTCTGGTCTCAGGAGTTAACCACTCAAATAGGAAAACGACTACAAGTAGAGAGTATAATTGGACTGAGAACGGCCGCCCTGCCGGCTTCCCCCGCCGTAGTTAAACCAAAGCGTAAACTTAAAACCTCCTACACGCGATAGCTGACGAGGGCGAGGCTATTATATCTGTTAGAGACGAAGAGATGGAGAAAGTCGAGCAGGGTAGACGCACGTTCACGTTCTCATTTAGGAAACACGTAGAAAAGGAAATAGCTGATAGGATAGTAGAGAATTAACTTCTGTTCTGACAACAAACTTCCACCTAAGATATTCATACTCCTACAAACAACAACACATTGAGGAAAAAAATCACAGAGGTCGCGCAAAGACGATAATATTTAATAAGAATCTTGGGGGGGGGGTAGGTGGATGAACTCCTTAGGTGAAGTAGAGAAATGGGAGAAAGATAACGAGAAAAAGAGGATGGATATAGATAAAGTTGAGAGGCCCAACACGAAATGGACGTTCGTGAGGTGGGAGCAGGTTTATATAAAACTAGTGCAGGGAACACGAGGAGTAGATCTCGGGCTGACTTCCAAATACGCGGCTGGTGGACCTCTCCCAGACTGGTTGAGGAATAAGAAAGGTATGTACTCGTTAGACAAATACAACGATGAGCTGTGTCTATTCAGGTGCCTGGCCATTCACGACGGGGCTTACCCAGACATGTGTACCGCCCAAGCCAGAGAGATGAGTGCTAAGTATTTTGGTAAGAGAGAGCCTGGGCCTATTCCGCTAGACGAGCTGAAAAAGGTTGAGGAGAAGTTTAAGGTGGGTATAGAAGTATATCAGCCAACCGAGAGTGGAATATGGTGGTTGAGGAAGGCACCAGCACACTATGAGGAGGTAGGTACGAAGCATATGACGATAGGCATCTACAAAACCACGTGTTCCTGATAAAAAAACCTAAAAGGTCTGTCGAAAACGTACGCCTGCGACACTTGCAAACAGAGGTTCACGAAGGCTAGTAACGTTACTCGGCACTGACCAAGTGTATGAAGGGCGACACACACGCCGTATGCGAAGGGAAAGTTATCGAACGCCCTCGCTCCGCTTTCGAGAAGGCCTTCTACCCAAAGAGGAAGCCTAGGGGCACTTGATTGGATGGCGTCTGTTGAGAGTGAGGAGAACGTGCACATCCACCACGAGCAGTGTGGGCACGGCGGGTAGAGGTGGATCTGTGGATCTCCAGTAGATGGATACTGCAAGGAAAATAACACGGTCTACCAGTATCACGGGTGTTTCTGGCACGGCTGTCCGAAACATCACCCGGCGAGATGGTACGAGTTTCGCACCAGCAACAAGCGGGATAAAGAGATCCGTGAAGCAGGAGTTAACCTAGTGATAATGTGGGAGTGTAAGTATAACAGAACCGGCGCTAAGATTAAGACAGGATGTCCCACCACACTGTACCCGTACCAGACAGTATACGATTTTGAAGCGTATCTGAGTAAGGAAGGGAGGACCGACCAAACACCAGACCTATCGTACGAGACAGAGCACGTGCCCGCAAGCGTTAGCATAGGGGACGGCCTGTCCGGAACCGTAGCTCACATCTGTGACACGGATCCTGCCAAACTGGTAAGTAAGTTCATAGAAGATCTGCAGGAGAGGGGTAGGGACATTCGCGAAGAAATGGGTCGCCGGTACAGGTTCGAGGACACGGAGCACCTTAGGCCTCGTCAAGTAGATGAGATAAACAGGTGGATAGATCAGATCCCAGTGTTGGGTTTCAACTGCAGTAGGTATGACATCAACCTCATCAAGAAACATCTGGTTGGCAAGCTGGCAGACACGACCACGAAAGTTATGGTAGGCAAGCGGACTAACGACACCGTATTCCTATTCACTCCTGAATTCAGATTCATGGACGTTCTCCTGTATCTTGGTCCGGGAGTCAGTTACGATAAGTGGATTAAGGCATACGACTGCTCATCTCAAAAGTCTTTCTTCGCGTATGAGTGGTTTGATTATGTAGACAAGCTAGACTATCAAGGGCTCCCTGACATAGAGCACTGGTATTCCAAACTCAGATGTGAGTTGCTGGCAACCGAGGAGCAGCTGGAGGAGTGCAGGAGAATTTTTGAGAGAGGAAAGGAATGAGAAACATTTTAAGGACTGGGGTGAGATACTACACGATCTCGACGTATCACCTTTTCTAGAGGCATTAGGTAAGAGTGTTGACTTTTACAAACATAGAGGAGTAGATATATTCAAAGACGCCGTTACCCTGCCAGGAGTAGCCATCCAATATCTGATGTGAGGAACGGCGTCGGCAAGAGCTGGTATCCCGGGAAAAGCTGGATCCGGACCGAAGACTGGCCTGCTGTATGCCCCAGAGAAAGAGACGTACGAGATGTTGCAGGGAGCTCTAGTCGGAGGACCGTCTATCGTGTTCACCAGATACGCCGAGGCAGGTGTTTCAAAGATACGCCCAAACAGTAAGGGTGAAGGGAAACCGTGTCAGGCAGTCCTCGGGTACGACACTAACGCCTTGTATCTGTCGACACTCAAAAATGAGATGCCGTGCGGTAAGGAAACTATACACCACAATAAGACACCCCACAACAAAAATATCATAGACAAGTTATGTCAACGGGTACAAAGGGGAAGCGATTACTGGTTCGGGTTTGCCGAGGTGGATATAGAAGTCCCCGAGAGCCTGAGAGAAAAGACTGAAGAGATGTCTCCGCTGTTCATAAACAGGGTAGTTGAAGAGGAGGAGGTTCCAGAGCACATGCTCCAGTATCTGAAAAAGACAGGCAGGTACCGAGGAGGCGGAAAAAAATTAGTGGGCATGCTGTCGGCAAAAAAGATGCTGCTGTATGCCCCGCTGTTGAAGGGGTATCTAGAGCACGGGCTAGTGATAACAGGCCTCCACAGGATCCTAGACTACGAAGCTGGAAAACACTTCGCGTGGTTTGTCGAAGAGGTGACTGCGGCTAGGAGGACCGGAGACGTAAATGAGGAGTCGAAGAAGCCGGTAGCTGAAATAATGAAGTTTGTTGGTAATTCGTGTTGTGGTAAGATGATTGAGGCACCAGAGAGACACCTTAACACTACGTACACTAAAATGAGAGCTGTGTGGATAAAGCACTACGCTCAGCGTTCTTCGAAGATCTGGAAGATTTGGATCAGTTTCACTGTGGGAGAGCCGTGTACCAACTAGCCAAGCTGAGAATGTTAGAGTTCTATTACGACTTCCTAGACAAGTACGTATCGAGAAAGGACGTTGAACTAATTCAGATGGATACGGACAGCATGTGCATAGGTGTGACTGCTAAACCGGATAGTAGAGCTAACCATGAAAGCCTAGACGCTGGTGAAGCTTAGACAACGTGTGACATACGAGAAAGATAAGCGCAACTGGCTCGCATGGGACCAATGGAGTAACAGGGAACCTGGGCTGTTCAAGATGGAGTTCCAAGGAGATAGAGCTATAGCGCTATCCAGTAAGTGTTACTTCGTAGAAAAGCTGGCTGAGAGCGAAGACTCCAAGTGGCATCCTGCCAGGCACCAACGACGCGCGCTGGCCACACAACCAACCCCGTGCGTAGTGAAGCATTCCTCTAAGGGAATGAGTCAGAGAACCAACAGCGTGAGTTGGAATAGATATAAGAACGCGTTGGAAGGCCCTAGAGACATGGCTAAAAATATAGCGTTCCGTATGAACGGTGGAGTAATGAAAACATACACCCAGAGTATACTGGGGCTGTCGGCGTACTACCACAAGAGGAGAGTGATGAAAGACGGGGTACACACAGAGCCTCTAACATAGGTAAACAAAGCAAAATAATTCTAAAAAAGGGGAGAATACTAAAGGCTCTGACGAGAGCCTGACCGACTATAACGACGGACGGACCGGAGAAGGCACCGCAAGAAGTTCATCGCGAACAAACCCGCGCGATGGACCACCATCCAAATAGTAGAGCACGGGCTCATCGGGTTTGGTAATATATCGATCTAGATATATACATTGAGAGACCACACGGGATCAGTAGCGCGGCGACGTCCACCTTCAAGCTCTCTCGGTTGATATAGGTACCGGACAGCAACATCCGATGGAAGTCGTTTCTCCGCTAAACCAACGGGGCGCCCGCGCGAGACAACGGATGGTTTGTGCGCCACCGTTTTCGCCTTGATGTCATCTACGGGCTTCTTACCGATCAATCTGGTCACCTCGCCGTTCAGTGCGGAGACCACGGCGGGCAGCCTGCTCACCCACTCGGTCGATCACGACTGAGGGTCTACAAGCTCTTTGGCGTATTGGTGTCCGAACAACCTCTCAGCCAGGGTTCGATTGAACCGCTCCACGATCCCCTGGTCCCGGTGGATGTTGACCCGGCCGCGTCTGACAGAAACATTGTGCTTAGCCAATATATGAGAGACCGCACCCATGAACTCACGGCCGGGATCGACCTGGAGAAGATTCGGCCATTTTAGAGGACTCCTTTTATATATTCGGGAAAGAGCCTCAGCCACCTCCTTAGACTCTTTAGTGGCCAACGGCTCAGGCCCCTTATACCGACTCGCTATGTCAACGATTGTCAGTGCGTACTTGTACGTCTTGCGACCGACGCGATCGTGAGGGAGAAATAGGAGGTCTGCTTGGTGGACTTCGTTCGGCACCGGCACGTCGAATTTCGGGCACGGAATATTGTGAGGTGCGGGCAAATAGATCTGCCAGATGGCCTGCTTCTTGAGCCATTCCTTGGCTGCGTTTTCGGAAACCTTGGTCGCCGCCACGAGTTTTTGATGGCCGCGAGTCCCTTCCAGTAGCCGCGGAGGCTGTAGTATATGTTCGCTGGCTTGCGCGTTAGGCGAACCGATAGTTTGGTATCAAACTTGCGCGTGTCCATCGTATGCGAGGTATTCTAATAGATCGGACAATCTCCAACATGCCCTCGCTAGATCGTCCGGTAACTGCTTCGTCGATACTAAATCTTTGTTGGAAGTACAATTGCGATTGTCGCTGCACCCCCAATCGTGATTAGATTGGAACAGGAGTGGGAACTCAGAGGAATCTAACATCCGCTTTGCGAAAATGGTGGCCGCATTTTCATCGTCAACATTCCGGAATGTTTGTACGGCGTGATTCTCGCGGCGAAGCTCTTTGTTGATCCAGTCCACATGGTTGGTTCGTTTTTCCGCCCATGCTTCCTTTGCACTATTGAACTTTTCTACAGCTAAATCGTGACGCTTTTTCTCTTCACCCGAGTCTGCTCCTATTAACGAGAATAAATAGTTGCTACCGCCGAACGCCCCTCCGTGCACAATCGCACCACCTATCATCATTAAGATCGAACCCATTTATTTCCATATATTAGCTGGTATAATTCTAGCCTTAATTAGATAATCTCGGGTCCAAACTGCGGCCTCTACATCTAAGGTCACGAACCCTACGTCTCTCACGGTCATATCCAATTTGGGAGCTGGCCCTCCGAAGGCCGTCTTTGATAGTCGAGCATATCCAACAGTGAGTCCTGATATCACCACGGTGTGATAAAGCGCATTCACTATCATTTTACCATCGTTTTCAGCCATTATGTTTATTGCATATAAAAGGGATCGCGTTTAATGTTTAAATGGGGCGCATCCAATTGCGATTGGTGTTTCGTAACTTTCTTCGGAACCGCCTCCAACATGCTTGGGTTCAACAGTGTTGAGGTTGGGGTTTGTCTCGAAAGGTATTTCCACACACACACGGTGCCCACAACTGCCAGACCACCACCAACAACCCACGGGATGATTTTCCAATCAGGTTCAACAATGTTGAGGTAATAGGGGGTAGGAGCTACATCACTCCCCGATTGCTCTTCTAATTGTATTTGGGGTGTCGCAACCCCCGATTGCCACGACTGTTTGGCCTCTCGAAGCTCGGCGAGTATTTTATCTTGTTTACTTTTTCGGGTGGCAGCCGCTGTCCGCCCAGCTGCCTGTCTTTTTGGGTTTTTGTGTCCTGCAATTGGAGGATCAATAGGAAGAGCAATCGGGGATTGCGGTTCCGTCACTCTCGCAGGTGCGTCTTGTGTCATCATTTATAATATTAGGGCTTATAGTTTGTGGGCATATATGTCCAAATTGACAGTGTTTACCCGTGGTCAACGCGGTTGTCAGCGGAGCTAAGTACATTCCAAACTGTGATAAATTGAGCAGCAGGCTGTTCTAAGAGTGTGTCCTATAAAAGGGTCAGTCTCTAGATCGCGAATCAATCCCGCGGTGTTTGGTATAGGGAGAAGTATACTAACGGCGGTTGCGTACAAATGAATAGCCACTGATCCAAGAGTTTTTGTCATCTCCGCACCTAACCTAGATTCGTATCGCGCATACATTTTATCAATCACTACATCTGACATCTTATCCACCTGACAAACTGAGAGACTCCTGCCGAGATAATGCTCCGATTGTCCCCCAGCAACCATATAAAAGGGTCAGTCTCTAGATCGCGAATCAATCCCGCGGTGTTTGGTATAGGGAGAAGTATACTAACGGCGGTTGCGTACAAATGAATAGCCACTGATCCAAGAGTTTTTGTCATCTCCGCACCTAACCTAGATTCGTATCGCGCATACATTTTATCAACCACTACATCTGACATCTTATCCACCTGACAAACTGAGAGACTCCTGCCGAGATAATGCTCCGATTGTCCCCCAGCAACCAGCGCAGCTAGCCGCTCTCGTCGCGCAGCATTTTCATTCGTATCGGCCCGAATCGCGATTGGAGTTGCACTCAACACTGTTGAACCCGATTGCTCTGTCGGAGTTGATGTTTCATTATATTTCGGGAAAGATACCGTGTCGACAGGCGGAGTTGAGGTTTTTTCCATTAGCTGATCGAGAAGTTCGTCGCAGTTCATTATTGCTAATTTTATTAAAATTAATTTAACTATTCTTACAAGTCTCATAAGTTTAACATATTGCCAAGCGCACCACCCGATACTTATGATCACCGTTATGCTCGCAACAAAGCTCGCAGCGGAGCACCAAATTGTTAACATTGTTAATCGAAACTTCCCCCATTGCGGGTTACGATATTGTTGTTTAGAAATATATCACCTAACCCACCATTTTCAGTAACTATTTTCTGTTTCCAATCGGTATTTTTAGAAATCTGAAATTCATTACATATTATTTCGTAGGCTTTGTGGTCGTACGGGTTGCATAGAGGGTGCTATTGATCCCCCTGGGGTGGTTTCACTTGCATCGCTTGCATGATTCTCCGGATCGTGTAGTAGACGTGAAAAATATAAACACTTCTGCTTAAAGCTCTCTCATTATGCTCCATGTGGTGTATGTAAGAGACACCACACCCGGTTGTGGCACACCACACAGCAAAATTTAACTGGTTCTGCCAAAACTGCATCGGTGTTGCTTTCCACGCGTCTACGGTTTCTTGGGTAGTAATTTTGGGCATCCTATAATTATCAAATATGTTTAAAAAAGTTGTATCAAATGCGAAAAGCTCCTCGATAGCGGTACGGACCTCAGCACAAACCTTTTGTTTTGTCTCCTCAAGTGCTTGGGCTTTGTTCGCGTCTTTACAAACTAGATTTACTCTTAGTGTTTGGTTTATTAGCTCTCTAATTAAGTAGTTGATTCCTACCGTTAAGTAGTACACACCTCCCCCATCGTACTTTGCCTTTGAATTGAAGCTAAATACCTAGGTATCCAACGACATTTTAATCAGAGTTTATTATGTTTACTACTATCACTAATGTTCAAAAAGAGAGTTGTGAACTTCAGAAATCAATCGACAACTGCTGCGGAAAACGCCGGGTAGGGCTCAGATCAATCACTTTCACGGTAGGCTGGCAAAATGTTAAGAAGAGCGACGGGTTTTACTATGTGAAGGATGGACAACAAGTAGGTGTAAAGTTGCCTCACGGACTGTGGGGAGCAAGACAGCTCATAGACTTTGTTTCCACAGAGCTTGTTGACGAAGCCAATCTCTCGATCTCGAAGGCTACCGGACTCATAACAATGACCATCAGCCCAGACCACCAGATAATGATCTCCCCGATGTTGGGTATTCAACTCGGTTTTAGAGAGACATACTCCACAAATGAAGGAGTGTTTGTCTCGGGTGAGTACGTCGGTGATAACCCGGTGGATCTAGTCTTTACCAAAACCCTCAAAATACATTTGAACCAGTTGAACACGTCGTACAACCTGGTAAATGGGCCCCCAGCACACTACTTAAGACAGTGCCCGCCAGTGATTGTTATTTTGGGGAGACTGTGACATTAGACTTCCCATCCTCCGAGATGAAAGTTTTGGAATCTGGACACATCCACGAATTTAAGGTATCTATTCTCGACGACCGATCAAAAGAGTTGAATAACTATTATCCGATTTCGGTCGTCCTAGAAATTTCCAATTGAGTATAAGTGCCCCCAATATTATAATTTAATTTTATAATTTTCTTAAATTTTTATTATTATGAGTATACACGGACCAGGTAGTTCTTCCCTTGAACGGGATTGGGTGACAGATATAAATTCAAAGAATTTGGAACCGGCAGAAGGGGGATTCATCCCGACAGAGAGCGACGTTTTGACTACCGGAAAAACCAGATCACTGATCAATACAACTATATCGGAGGCCACAAACGAGATTCGTAGGAGTATAGCACAGCATAGAGTAGACGTCCTGACGGTGACTGCACAAGTTCGCGAAGAGGCCCATACAGGATTTAAGGATCTCGGCAGGAAAATAATCCGGGAAGAGGATCATGCATTACTTACTGAACAAGGTGGAAAAATAACCGAATTTCGTGAAAATGCAAAGACGGATCTTACGGAAGCATATGGGATGTTGCACTCTGAGCAGTGGACGGGGATTATAGAGTTAGGAGCCCAAGTGGTTGAATCTATCAACTCTATTGAGGAATCAGTTGGTGCGTTAGATGAAAAAATAAGTCAGGTTCGTAAAGACGTTGACAAAACTCTTGAGGATACCTCTGAATAGGTTCGCGGGGAGATCCATACAGCGATTGAGGTAGCTAAAACCTATATAGCGGATCCCGCAGCTATAGACCTAGCCTTAGCCAATATACGGACGCAATATCCAATGGATATTGATAAATTCAAATCATACCTGGAGGCCCTTGATAGGCGTCATGCGAAGTTGTTTGAACACCATATTCATGGTATGAAGCTTACTAATACATACATTAATGAGTTGGAGGTTATGTCTACCACAAACTATCTAAGAAAGGTCATAACTGTTTGGGCGGAGAAGCGGGGTCCATTAAGTGAGGGGCATATGAATATTCATTTTGGTCTAAAGCTAGTAATAGATATGGTGGGTACGTCATGCCCGCTCCAGGTACGGTTTTACGACTGGCGGTTTGTTCGATTAATGCTAAAGGAGATCCTGTGGGTGAGGTCGTTGTATCCCTCGTGGTAGATGGAGAAGAACAATCTCTGGTGTGCTCTAAACCAGCAGGGGCGCGTAGTGGTGTAGAAGTGGCTGTAAACCCAAGCACTGTTCTGTCAGGAGGGTTAAACTCTATCATGGTGTTGGTCGGAACAATTGCAATTGAACTTACTCAAGGTAGTGTTATCAACTTTGTTACAAAAACCGCTGGCACGGCGCGTTCTTATACTATTGTTGCATTGTTGATTGAACTAAATTTGAATTCATTGTATAATTAATTATAAAATTATGGATAACGAAAGAAGTTCAGATTTTAGATTAAGTAATATTGTCGCGATGCAGGATATTTTGGATGTGGAGGTAGAAAGTAGGAAAATAATTGCTAAAAAGTATAGGCGAGCTGCAAATATAGTAGATGGGATAAGCACCGTATTATCATCAGTTTCTATACTAGGTGGGGCTGGAACTGCTGCATTGTTGACAACAGTTGCGGCAATCCCGATTGCAGGGGGTTTAAGTGTTGTAACTTCTGGGGCGGGGTTGTTATGTATAGCGTTCAGAGTAGTGGGAAGGAAATTCGAAAATAAAAGTAGAAAGCACGACAGAATATCGGTTCTCGCGAGGTCTAAGAAAAATAGCATCGACGTTATCGTGTCCAAAGTGTTGGCCGATAACAATATATCTGAGTTCGAATCGGTGGTGGAGGAGATGTCTCGATATGAGGATTTAAAACATACTATTAGAACAAAAGCAAGTGCCACCCTTCCCAAGATTGAGAATACTGATTGGGATAAATTTAGGTTAAAACTGGATGATAAAGTGGGAGGAAAAGTTACAACACCACCGTGAGTATAGCACCATACATTTCTATAAACCACAAACTGTCCAAGTAGGGAACCTAGATATTCGAGTTATCGATTAATCGATCCCCATACGTTTACATTGTATTTAAATCCCAATCCCTAGATCCGGATCCATCGGAGAACATAAAAAATGTTCCCTACTACTATCTCCAATATAATTGGGACTACAAGACCACTTTCTCATTCAATAACCACCACCAACTTTTTGTTGGTGGTGGGAGCTACAATACCGCTCAATAACAGCACAATAGTTGCTGTTATCATTTTGACTCCATCTATGCTATTCAGTTAATTGGCATACCCAAGAACAAGTTGCCAATAGAGGCAATTACTAAATTACAAACCATTGAAAACGAAATTCCAAATGTTGATAATATAGAAATGACTGAATTACCAAATACAACTAATGACACGGAAACATCAGTAAAATAAATATTTGACACATTAATAAAAGGTACATCAACAGGGATTACTGATGATTTTGAAACGTTAACATTGAGAGAATTTAAAGCTTTAAACAAAGCTCTACAAGCAACAAAGGGCTCTCTGATTAATAATATATCAAAACTAGATGAGCTTGATTAAAATAAGAAAGCCGCCCAACTAAGATTGTCAGCTGCAATAACATTTGATGCTGAAAATTCAGAGGCAGAACAAATAGAAAAACAAATTGCAGATATTGAATCTGAGCGTGAAACTCTTAAGGATAAGGAAACATTAAGAACCCAAATAAATAGAGTAAAAAGTACAATTGAAAAAGTGTTACACAACGATACAACATTAAAATAGAGACTAAAAACACTTCAAAGAACAGGGAGTAACTATAGTTTCTGTTATAACCGCTATTGGGTTTACAATTTCCAGTATAATTTTAAGTGTAACTGTAGGTGCAAGTAGTGTTGCAAATAGTCTAAAACCATCAGGAAAACGAGGAGCTAAAGAATGGATAAAGAAACAATTAAAACACCTTGGTTGATTACTTGCAATGTTAGCTGGAAATGCAGCAGCTGCATTACCCGCAATAATTGGCACTATTGTAGCTTGGTTGCTGAAAACTGCAGAGAAATCCGTTGGTTGGTTTGCAAATAATTTAAGATATTTAATAATAGCAATTGCAGGACTTCTATATATGTTTGCTAAAGATTATATTCAATCTAGATACTAAAATCATAATACTCCTAAACCAATTATAATACTACCGGTAACTAGAGCGTTCGTTTGATTTTCATGATTATCTGCTTCTGGTATAGTTTTAATTTCATGAGATTGAACATGATGCATTGGTACAGCAGAAATGCCTAGTGGCTTAATAACACTTTTCTTTTTCGTTTGTATCGGAGGCGGTACTGGCATAATATTTACATTATCATTAAAACCAACTTATTGATTGTCGGTAGCTATTACTATTAAATTATTATAATTGTGAATACTACCTATCTGCAAATCCGTGTATAATCCAATTCCATATACAAAGTCAACTTTTGACCTAGCATATTTTAAAACATTCTGATAATTTGAAATTATTTTGGTAAATCTACATCTCTGTTAATAGCATTATTAACATTGGCTAAATACTGTTTGTGTACATCAAAAGCAGTCCAAGTTCCAATAATGGAAGTTCTCGTTTGTGATTGGGGTCCAAGTATTTGACCAAACATAGACTCTAATAATATCTATCATTCAGTAGTTCAACTCCGGTTTGACTATATCCAACCGAGTTATCTAGAACAAAATGTGCCAGGCATTGGTGATATCAACTTTATGCTGTATATAATCATTCGCATTAAAGAATGGAGCAATGACATCCCAGTGACTTAATCTATACCACGCACTTGGCTGGAAATACATACAAAATTCGCCAAGATTATGATTCCCATGGTCTATTTCTTTTCCGAAATCCTTGTTTTGATTAATACCAAATTCGGTGCATATTCTATGGTAAGCCGAAATATCATAATTATTATAATACCAGCAATAAATGTTGTCATCTGGTAAAGGAACTTTCATTTCAGCCAATTTTCTAAGAGTTTGATACATAATATGAAATACATATAATGACTTCAAAAATGGGGCACCCAGCATCGCCAAATGTTGGTTATATGAAACGCCACACTCGCAGGTAGCACATCATATTGCAAAGTTAAATTGATTCTGATACCACCGCATCGGATTATTTATCTAGTTATTATATGCGTTCTTATTGTTATCAATATTACCAGTTATTCGGATTAGGATACCCTGCTAAGGCATTTGAATATGTAGCCTTGAAAATTTTATCTTTTGTCACATAAACATTAACATTGTTAAACATTGGAACCGTTTTCAAAGCATATATATGGTTAGTATCGTATTTTCATTCTTATTAAATTTGAATGCCATTTTTAAAAACAATAAAAATATGTATAATATAATTGCAAGACGATGATGTACATTAATATGGTTTTCAATAAGTGGTGTCGCCATAAGAGTTTCAATTCCAGCGGGATTATATTCGTTTGATAGGTTGAGTAAAATTTTAAGTAATGATGCCTTAACACTGATTGTACATAAATCCAAAGGAATATGTACTTATTCATCTGGGATATAAAGTGAACATACCAAGCGATATACTTAATCTGCTAGGGTTTAATATTAATCCAGATTGGTTACTTGCACGTTCATATACAGGTTCTAATCCAGTTAATCCTGTTAACAAATCTGTATATATTTATCTTGACCAAGGAAATACATCATGTAATTTACTGAACGATAAAAGGAATACTTTTATTGGTGTTATACCAGTTCGTAAAATGACATTTGGAGAGTCAGATACTGTGACATTTGCACATCCAGAATATAGACATCTATAAAACGGCGATATAAACGAATTGAGACTTGAAATTAGATATGAAAATAATAATGTAATTGACAATCATAATTTGCCATTTATAATAACATTAGAAGTTATATAAAAAAATAGTATTTACGGAGCAGACGAAAATATTCTTGCAGATTATATAGACGCCGGAGATAAAAATGTAACCGAGTTGTTCAATAAACATAAAAGGATAATAACTGTGTGGGCTGAAGAGTCTGAGCCATTACGTGATGGCTCTGCTGAATTTGCATTTGGAAAGGGTGCTTCTGGCTTGGCTCATGGAAATTATTGTTATACTATGATATGTCGTGGAAGGGTTTCACGAATGGGTTTATGCAGCGTCACCAGAGATGGTTTTGCAACTGATGAGGTAACTTTGGGATCAGTATTAATGGCATTCCAAATGTGAATGGCACTTTAACAAAGCATAAAGGACTGCGTTCGGAATATACAATATTTCAAACTCCAATCGAACTAGCCTCTGGAAGTGTATTAAATTTTGTTTTACTTACAACATATAGCAAAGCTTCCATTTCCATTGTGACTGTGTTAATTGAAGTAGATATATAAAGATTATAAAAAATAAAATGAATAGTAAACTTTATCCGGAACTACCAGTTGAGGCTGATAATTATGGACATAGTGAAATAAATGCTTTAAAACATAAGCTGGAAAATGAACTTGAGACAAGGAAAACAATACGAAATAAATATAAAAGCGCCGTGAACATAACAAATGGTGTTCAGTCTGGATTGACTACTGTGGGACTAGTAATGGGTGGAACGAGCGCCTGACTATTGTTAACTGTTGTAGAACTTCCGGTTTCTATAGGAATATGCATTGCGGGTAGTGTATATGTGGTGCATTTGCATTTAGAAGTAAATTTATTAATACAAAACTATTGAAAAAAAACTGAAAAACATGATGAGATGCGTATGCTGGCAATGGCGAAGCTTAAGTATATTAAGTAATAGTATAAATGTATTTAATTATGCCTGAGGAAGTTTGCTCTTTTAGCACTTTTTCAAATTGTGCAGTTGTGATTCCTTGTGTCAGTTTTGTTTCTGCATAATACTAAATATTTGTTAAATATAGAAATGTTTACAACTCTTGAAAACCAAATGCAAAAGTTGAAAATCCCATCAGATGCAATAAATATTTGTGTATCAAATGGTGATAGTGTTGTTGTATTTATTGATAGTCCGTAAATATTATGGTGAATGGAACGTATCATATTCATTGTATGCGTATATGTCTGTTTATTTAATAATGCATCATCATAATTGGCAAAGTTTATTTGTTTTTTAATTACATATTTTTGTTACTGCTTTAGCATTATTAATAACTTGCTCATCTGTTTTCAGTATTGAATTAAGTTTTGGGCTCAACACAATATATTCAGCAATTACAGTTCCTGTACATTCATCTTTCATTTTCCTATTACTTTTTTATTCGTTTCATTATGAAGTGGATGATCTTTTGGATAGTCAGAGAAATCATATTCATTCTTCATTTGAGCCATGTCTTTGTATATGCCTTGTGTTTTGATTTTTACTAGTAATGTATCTGTTTCGGTGTACAACAGGGTGCAGTTTTCGCCATACATATTTGTCAGTGTGTTGTAATACCATTCATACATCAGGTGTTTTGATACGTCAAATATGGACATACCGACATAGATTGGTTTGTTAAGTGTTCGTTTTGCTTTTGTTTATATGTATTGTAGATAATTCATCTGAGAATTTAATGCGTTTATTGAAATTTGGTTTTGCAATAATTTTCCTTAATCTTGCATTTTCACTACCATCTGTTCTCACTAGTTGTATGTCTACTCATTTGCCGATATTCTCCATAGTCTCGCAATATACAGACTTGTTCATGAGTTTGTAGAAATCTTTTTCATATGCTGACTTTGCATTTTTACGGAACTCTGTATTCAGTGTAATATATGGTTCCATCTATGTTTTTTCATTGAATTATAATACCCTGTGTATTTTCTTTACCTTCATACCAAGGGATTTATATAGAAGCAGATTTATATAGTGTAATACATACTTTGTTTTGTTCATCAGGTTTGGTACAAGTTTCTCAACGTTTGCCTATTCAGAGAGCCATTCTTTTTTGAAAGTTATTTTTTCTGGTGCAAGTGGATAATCATTATTTGATTTATGAAGTTCTTTTGGATATTCTAATTCAACCTCAAGAATCAAACCTTTACCTTTTTTGATTTTACATTCATTTGTCCATTTAAATCCTGACCATGGTAGTGGCTGACTCATTGCCCATCCATAAAGATTGTTTGCATCATACTACATAATGTGGTTGGTTCATTGTTTGGATTGTAATCAGGAACATAAGGATTATTTGCTTTTGCGTGTCTTTTTGAAGCCATACTTATACCACCACGCATACCTTTTTCACTAAACAGACGCATGTCAAAATAGTTCTAAATGTATCTTTGTATATTTAGTAATGCATCCCATGATAAACCAGGTGCAGTATAATAGTGTAGAAGATCAAGTTTATATGCAGACATACATGTTTTTCTGAATGTTTGAAACACATCTGCAAGAATAGTAATGTCTTTTTTAGATATAGATCATGATACTCACCAAGATTTTCGCAGGCAAACGCTTTCCATACTTTTTTAGCATGCTTGTAATCTTCGCAATATTTATCTATCGGTGGTATTTCAATGTCATCAAATCGTTCAAGGCTGTCAACATATTCATAAGGATAAACACCTTGACGTTGAAGTATGTTTGTTTTGTCATCAAACTCTTGCTTTGTAATTTTGTTGCATCAACTTATTTCTCAAAGAAGATGCCATGAATTGAAAACTATACCAAAACTTAAGTTGACCAATACAGAATGATATATACTTTTCTGCATTGTTTCGTATGCAAGTAATATTACCTTCCGTTGTTTGTATTATATTGCATTATGAGATGATCATAATTCTTTAAGTTGTGAAATACAACTGGAATTTTAGTTGTATTTGGCTTTATATTTAGTCTTAGATTGCAGTTTTTATGTGCAGCACCTCTATGTTTTCCTGTGAAATCACAGTGATCTCTTACTTTATCATCATTTAATTTTTCCTCGCAAACCCAACAGTATGTTGCATTATTAAAATATTTCTTAATGTTCTCTCATTTGTATTGGTTCTGGATGTGAAAATGAATTGTTTATATTTATTCGTTCACAATCCAAATAATTTAAGAACACTTCAACAACATCTTCACCTCTATAGATAAGTGGTTCTTCAGTAATTCCATCATATCTAACAACTTGATATCCAAATTCACAAGCTTCATGTTCATTTGTTATTTCCGATTTATCACCTACTTTTATAGTTTTTGGTTTAATTATACTTTCAAAATCAGCATAATTATAAAGGAACTGGCATTTGATTTTGAAAGTATTTTTAATTTGATGTGGTTCTTTGTTGGCATTTCTATTATTGTTGGACTTTTGTTAATACCTTCACAATCTTCATTACATTGAATAAGTAAATATTCTCTTGAAAAACCGTAAAGAAGTAAGTTTTAGTGTTATGTTTATTTTGATCATATAGTAATCTATTTAAGTTTTTAATCCAACAGTAGTGATATTTTATTTCTTCATCATCATCTTCGTCATTGCTATCTTCATTGTCATTATAATTATCATCAACATCAGATATTAAATGTAAATTAATTATTTTCATTTCTTTTGGCTGTTCTGATATATGATATGGAAATATGCTTAGAGTTTTCTTTGTTATTTTATTTCCATAGACATTGATTGCAAGATTATTTTGTTTCTCTACTTTTGGTATTTGTGAAATTGTAACTGGAAATTCAATTCCTTTAGTTAGTATTGTAGGTTTTGGATAATATGATAAAAGATCAGAATTTTTTGAAGAAGGATTAATATATTACTATTAATATATAAATCTACAACAAGACCAAGTTGAACTTTTAATCCTTTTAACTCTATAACCTCTTTTATAAGTTGATTTATTTTATAATATCTTTCTTATCAGACAATAGCTTTTGCGGATCTTTATGATTTTTAACTGATATTTCATATGCCTTAAAATATCCATATTTTGGTTTATCAACGAGTTCTAAGAAGACTGTGTTTTTATTATCTTAAATATCATTCATTATATCAGCATATTTCTGTTTATGGATTGCAAAGGATGTAGGTTTTGCAGATAAAGGTTTGAGAGCATCTATCATCTTTCTAAGTTTCTCATCATTGATTAATCCTTCACGGTGAAGGTTTAAAATGTATTTCACGTCACTAGTACTCATTATTTTATTTTATGCTTTCTTAGAGTTGGTAAATACTGACGCTGTAAAGTCAATGCGAAAAGAAAATCAAACTTCTTCAAACTTCACAATCATGTAAATAAAAAGGATACAAATAAAATAAAAGTATGCCAAAATTGCGATGGTGGCACAACTTCATCAGTAGAGCTGTAGTGGAGCAAATAGCGTTCCTTGTCGCGGAGGTTGGGGACCAGCTTTTCTACATCTGTCGGTGTCACATAGAAGGCTACGTTGAAACGCATGCATCTACTATCTTTAGACAAGCATGCGTGTCGGCGCCAGTGGGTAGGCATTGTGTGCTTCGTGCAGCTCTGGAAGATACTCCATATCCACATCGATGATATAGCCCTCCGGGTTGTCTGCCTGATGACCCGCTATTACGTCTGTGAGCTCATCACAGTCTTCTATCCATTTGAAGCCGCCCGTAGGCAAGGGCAGACTCAATGCACACCCGTAGAGGTTGTTGGTGTCCAGGTAGAGGATGTGGCTGTCGGGCTTGGAAGGGTCGTACCAATCCGCGCTTGGGTTATTGGCTTTACAATATCGTTTCGAGACCATTGAGATCCCGCCGCGCATCCCCTTCTCGACGAACATGTGCTGATCGTAGTCCATGAGTAGCTCGAGATCTGTACCCAGTTTATTGAGCAAGGCATCCCAAGAGAAGCCGGGGTTGATGTAGTAGTGTGCAGGATCCAGTCCGTACTGCCGCATGCAGGTCTTCCGAAACGTCTCGAAGACGTCTAGCAGGAGGAGCACATCACTACGGTTGTAGTCGTGGTAATCCCCCATTGTACGGCATCTGAAGGTCTGGAAGACCTTTTGTGCGTGAGCGTAGTCGGCCTCCAATGTATGTTCCTCGGACAGCTTGATATATAATGCTTCCATTGGTGGGAGCTTCGGCTCAGCGAACCGCTCCCAAGAATCCATGTACTCGTACGGTTACAGGCCCTTGCGCAGCAGGAGATCGCGCCATTCTCGGCTGGGCTCGAACCTGGCCGTTATTCGGAAGGCTTCGGGCGGGTTGGCTTGTTCAGGGAGGCCAGAAAAAACTGGATGCTGTCGATGAACCGCAGTTGCCCGAGGGAGAAGGAGATATACTTTTCCGTGTTGTTGGGGATGCATGTGACCATACCCTCCACCTTGTCGATGGCTTGCATCAGGAGGTGGGAGTCATAGGCCCTCAGGTTGTGGAAGACCACCGGTATGGTCGGTATGGGATTTAACCGCAGCTTTAGATTGCAGGCGTTGTGGGCGGGGCCTCGGTATTTTCCAGTTATATGGCAGTGGTCGCGGACTGAGTCCTCTTCCAGTGGCTTGCTACAAACATGGTATGTAGTGACTGTGTTCTATACTTGCCAATCCTCCATGGTCATCCCCATGGATGTGGGGTTGTTCAACACAACCTTGACCCTGCGCTCCTCTTCCTGGATTGCTCCGAGGAAGTGCTCCGCTTCGTTAGGTCCTCGATTCCACCGGGGGCTCTGCCTAACCATCACAGTGGATCAGCACGTAGCAGTAGCTGCACGTCTCGTGTTGTTGCCTATTCTGGGTGTTGCTCTTCATGGGGTCGAGCTCGGGCCCCTCGGCATTGGTGGTGAAGGCCTCGAAGTCCACATATATAATGTAGGGGGCTGGGAGCTGTTTGTGGTGGCTTTGGAAGACACGCTTGTTGTTCCCATGTGCTTGCGCTTGCATCTCCGCCGTCCAACTGATCCCCCGGCACTCGTGTGGTCCTGCAGGAGGTCCTCCCTTGAGTAACCGTGGAGACATCTCTCATAGAAGTGATTGCGCCTGTTGTTGTGATTTTCTTGGAAGAGCAGACGGTTGACATTTTGCATCCATGTGTAGTGAGATTTACCCGCCGTATCGATCAGCAGTATATTGGTTGTAGGTATATCATCTGGTTGCTTGCTGAGCTGTTGGACGATTTGTGCCAGCCGAAAGGCTGTTCTGTTTTTCAACCCTTGATATCTGTGAGATGGGTGTTGGGGCGTCGACCCCTGTGTCAAGACCATCCTGAGTGTGATACTTGCAGGGTCTGTTCACATGGTCAGGAGCAGGAAACAGGGCTGACCGAAATGCCCATCTGAGACAGTGGTCATCTTTGTTTTTAACATTAACTACGGTCTTCTATTGTCTCACTGCCGCTTGTAGTGGGATGTAGGAACCCTCTCTCAGTGGCTGTTACCTGGCGATATCCAGCTATAGAGTGGTGACACTATCAACAACCCATACTGAGCCTATCTGTGTCCATTTATCGAGCATCTCCAGGAGGCAGGGAAAGGCTTTGTCTAGCTCCTCGTTGATCTCACCAACCTGTATGAGAGCCTCCTGCTTGTGGCGGAGCACAGGGTATGTGTACTCCTCACTACCATATGGGCCGTCTTTTCGAAGCTGCAGCTTTAAGACAAACTGGAACTTGACTCCATTAAAGCCTGGATCTCGTCGATGACCTTCTGAATGGTCTCCCGTTTCCTCTGGACGCTTAACCGATGTTTCGAGGAAGGCGAGTAGCTGCATGGAAGCAGGGGCTTTAGTAGACGCCTCTTCACCTCTCCGGAAGATCTGATTTTTATCATTGTATAGATCTTTCACATACTATATTTTTTTCATTTTTTTTGCTCTCCGAGCAATGTTGTTCATTTATATTGTTCATCATATTACTATTTTTACCCTAATCATCTGATTGCCTACCACATCTAACTTACTATTTTACTATTATTTTAATTCTTCATCTACATTGCTTGGACTTGTTTTGATGGGCCGTTAAGCACCATTCCATTACATTCTTCCGGAATGGGCTCATCCATGATATGCTTGACAACGTCATGGAGAGGCTCGGGTGCCTGCAATTATGCAAGCAGCTGCTCGATGAATGCATCCATAGTAGCTATGCTAGATGGGTATACCTAACATGGCTCACGTTTCTAATTGGGAATTTCTATAGCCGCCAACCGGGCTCGATGAATTCATGCATAGTACCAATGCTGGATGGGTATACCTTTCCGCAGCCTAGCGAGATGCACCTTACAATACTCACAGCCCCATACCGCAGAACTCTGTGGAGCCCAGAATGAGCCATTGGCAATTGTTGTTACCTTTGATTATCTTCAGTTATAGCTACTAGTACGGGTATTTTTAAAAGGAGGCCCCGGCCCACTTATGGTAGAGTGAACTTGCTCCGTCCAAGTACACTACCAAGATTATCGCCTAGACATGTCCCCAGCCGCCCACCATATTTATCGCTTGTTATTCCAGTGCACTCATACATAACTTCCAGGTCATAGAGCAACAAACAAATCCGGCACCTACCCAGGCCATATCGGACAATGAAATTTGCAACGATGAGCTTAAGACTGAATGGGACAGGTATCAGCGAACATCCGGAGCAAGGCCATATGCTGGCAGACGAAATTGTACAAATAAAACTCGTCCTCCACGGAGAAGAGAGAAATTAACTTCTATGAAATACATACATAAACCCGGAAGCTATAGTTAAACCCTACCTGTTAGCGTTGTGTTGTGCAATGCTAGCTGTATTATCGATAAGCGAAATACTCGTCTATTCACAAACCGTGCAATCGTATTTGTAAGCACATCGTGTGAGCTGTGCGAATTAAACCATTTCGATTTGTCTCCCTTCAGTTTAGAAACCGGAAGTTACCAGGTCATTGCACAACACATTGTTAGCTTAATATATGAGAAATTAACACATACTACTTGTCTTGGGAGACACCCCTTGACATAACGGACCGGTCCGTGTGCCACTCTTCGCACACCTCCCAGAGAATCTAACAGTTTCGCCATATGTGGTTAGGTTCATCGAAGGCTGGGGGTGCTGTGGATTGTGGAGTATAACACCTCGCTTAGCCGAAAAAGAAGAGAGAAAGAGAGAGAAATATAAAGAAACAAGGCTAATCGGGGTAGACCCAGAAGGGTTTTGTTCGCGGCGTGCGTTCAAACCTAGATAATTTTTTGTTATTATTTTTATTTTTGTTTTATTATTATTTTACGTTCATGACGTCGTAAACAAACTCGTTAAAACATAAAACTTTCAGGTAAGAGATATTTTTTTGCGATTGCTCCGATCGAGTTCCAAGCACACCAGGCGGAGAAGCACGGCAATCCCTTTGGCCGGCCTGGGGTGTGGGCCGTCCCTTGGGCTGCTCGCCTTGGGCTCTGCTTTGCATTGTTGCTCTCCGAGCAATGCTATAATTAGCAAGTGACATAGGTGCTGGTGGGGTGGGGGCCCGCCCGTGGGGGTGCGGGGTGCGGGCTCCAGGGGCTGAAGTGGTCCAGAACCCTGTTTATCATGGGTGGTCCAGATTCCGAGCAATGCTGTAATTAGCAAGCGACATGGGGGCTGGTGTATTGCGTGGTGTGGGGGCCCGCCCAGTGGGGGTGTGGGGCGGGCTCCAGGGGGTGAAGTGGTCGAACCCCTGTTTATTATGGGTGGTATAGACCCGGCCTTGTCTATACTACTAGTCGTACATCGCTAGGTCTTAGAGAGTGTATATAGATGTCCGTTGAAAACTCTGCGCTGACAGGTTCATGCTCGCATTCAGGTATGCTATTTATATAATCCACATGAACAAGTATTGACAATGCAGCGAGGAGTATGTTGAACATTAAATGTATATGTCGTTCTGAACCTAGTAGAATGTCAGAGATTCATTGAACTGCTTGCACTGCAATATTACGTTATGACGTATACACAATGTGCTTGACATTAGAATAATAAATAATACATTAACAGATGATATATACTCATAGTAATAGCATCGCAGATTAATCAAACACACATGTAGAACAACTTCACTAAGAACATAGTAAACAGTGTACAATGTACATATAAATGGTTTCGGAAATGCATGGCTTTATTAAAAAATTGAAGCATAATACACAGTGATGTATTTACATGCGCGTCGCGAGTCAAATACAACATTTGTTTGGCTTTGAAACACCAACATTCAGATAGTTTTCGTCCATAGGATAACACACCATTTATTTTAGAAGAGACCAATTTAACACACAAACTCAAAACACTGATACATGGTGGAATACTAATTTCGGCAGCCATCTTGATCATATATAAGTATCATTATTAAATATTCATATAAAAGCTGGTTTTGATAACGCTATCAAACTAATGTATTGTGCCTGCTTCTTCAAGTTGTTATTGTCGTTTATTACTTCAAATATAATGTCTTAGGACAAGCATGGAGTAAAGTGTAGAAGTGCTGATATTTGGCAGCCATCTTGGAGTTATACATGAAATTTCGGCTACCACAATATGTGTCACTACCTATCCAGATAATGGAATAAGGTGTTGACGTGTATATACACCACCAGGTATTGCAACTATAATTTGATTGTGCTAGCAGTGGGTAGGGTTGGTGGGTGAACTTGCTATAATTTAGGCGGCCATCTTATATTTTGGTAGTTCCGCTTTTCTATAAATTGCATTGGTTATCATGTTTTCATATCGTTTTACAATGTATAAATGCGAATTTGCTTTGATGCTATAGGATTTTTTAAAAACCAAAGAAACTGTCTAGATGAGCAACTATGATATTTGGCGGTCATATTGGATTGCTTACAATTGCTACATATACTCATGTTATCATATTATATTTTATCCTTGGACATGGTTCAACCATAAACGTACTTTTGATTTGCCAATAATTGATGTAGTTCGTACATATTTAGTGTAGTCGGGTAGTGTACTTGGGTCTTGGTAGCCATCTTAGATTTAGGCGGCCATTTTGGATGAAAATGGTCAATGTCGATTTCATTTAAATTATAATTACCGGCTGTCACGTTTTCAGTGCTTTTTCGATGTGTGAATGCGAGTTTGAATTGTTGTTACTTGCATGGTCTTTCAACGCATGTCGTGTCGTTTTTAGCTGCGAGCCTATCGCAGCTTATGTAACCGGTTCTCAAAATACAGTCAGATATCACGGCGATATTTTTTCTTGTGGCGCGTATGTATACATCTTGTAACGACTCGTTTTATGCTATTTTACATTTCACATTATTAGAATGTATATATTTGGTACATAATTAATTGAAGAAAAACCAATGGAACCTCAGATTTAGCCGTTCATTTTCCACAAATAAAATGGACTATTTGGTCGCTCATTAATGGTGTGTAAACTCGAATCACACCTGTCTGGTTTTTTGTGTAAACCCGAATCACACCTGTCTGGATTTTTTCATTCACAACTACGGCGTGTACAAATTTGCCTAAAATAACACTATAATTACAGGTGTTTGAAGAGTGAATCCGGATATGGAATTACCAACCTTATCGCATCGCAGTATTTCGCCGATATTGATTTAGAAAATCAGTCATATTTTCCTTAAATGATGTCGAAAATTGATAAAAAATATACTGTTACCACTCATTTGAACCGTGTCGTCTAGATGGTTCACTCATTTGAATCGTCGCGTCGGCATGTTTCGAATGAGTAGTAATAGCGTACACTTTCACTTACAATAATTGAGCCCGGATATGGAATTACCACCCTTATCGCATTGCCGTATTTCGCCGATATTGATTTCGAAAATCAGTCATATTTTTTTTAAATTATGTCGGAAATTGATAAAAATTTCAGAGCTCATGCGGAATTGAATATAGGATGCTCTTGGTTGGGATAGGCTGGTTTATTCGAGTCGTGGGGACCCGAAATTTGGGTCAACCTTGCAGTATGGTACTACTAACGTTTTTTCATTGATTTTGATAGTTTAGTGTGTCAGTAATTGGAAACCGAATGATGCCACGCTGTCATCATTGAGCAATTTCCATAATTCAAGATGGCGTCCAAGATGGCGGCCATAATATGATAAAACTAAAAATTGCCCAAATGAGCTGATTTTTTAGGAACTGATTGGTATCAAGTCATAAATAACATTTATTAAATATAAGGTGATATACCTGCAACTTTTTGTAAAATTTAAAATGGAATCCAAGATGGCCGTCAAATGTTATATATACTTATTTTTAACTAAATTGTGTTGTTTCTTGAATAATTTCAAAATGCAATTTCTGTCATATTTATTTTCTCATTTTGTCAAATCAAAATTATGTGAATCATTAAAACACAAGTATACAAAGCAAATATGTTTATACTTGTACCGTCGGACCTTGCACGATTTGCAAAATTGCATGGCATGTGCCGTATGGAAAATAGTACACTTATGAGTGAAAAACAAAACGTGACTGAAAGGCAAACAGTGTATGTCAAGAGCAGTCAGACTACGCGGATGTGCGGACTTATCTGGGTATATGCTGGTCGCATTAATGGGCCACCGGATGAGAAAGGGTACCATAAGACAAGTGCGGCCAGCATAGTCCCAAATCAGCCTGGATGCGCAGTCTGACCAGGACCCACGCTGGTCGCCATTCAGTCCATCCAACATTGTTCACGTTCCTGTGTAGCAGTTTCTGTTCAATGTGTTAAGTGTAATAAAACAACTATGCTCAGGATCTACACTAGTCACAAATGTCTCTTTTCTCAGCCGGAGATTGTGTAACTACATATACCTCTAAACATCATATCGGACGACTTTTGAAGAAACGTGATCCAGCTGATGAACGGTCACAAAGCACACCACCCATAAGAAAGAGACGATCAGAAATGCATGCGTTTGAGTTCAGAATGCATTGTATATTCTGCGGCGAACTGTGTTTACCACGAGATAATAAAAATCCATCCAAATGGAGGTCAGTCGTCCAATGCCGTACAACAGACACGCATCGGGACGAAAGTCTAAAGACCAACAATTCAGTGTATATGTAATGAAAGAGGTGACGAACACGCAGCTGCTGTGAGAATGCGCGTGCTCAGTGCAACATCCGACCTTCCCGCGGCCGACTCACCGTATCACCGTGATTGTTATCTAAATTTCATGCGTTATAAAAATGTACAAGTCACACAGTCAAATCTTAATAGCTCGGACGACAACGACGAACACTTTATGAATCTGGTAGAAGCAATCAACAGTGATCCGAGTCATATATGGACATCGGTAGAATTGCTCGAAAAGTACAATGACAAGGACAACGTAAGTAGGAGAGAGCTTGATGCCGAAATTGAAAAGTTACTTTGGTGATAGTTTTGTAACGCTCGACATCTCCTGGTGGGCCAGTTTGTTCTGCTTTAAAACATATCTACCAGGCAGTCTGAGATTAGTCACTGCTGACGATTCTGAGGAATCGGTCATGGTAAGCAAACTGAATGAGAAGATTGTTTCAGAATGCCAGGCTTTACCACGTTTTACTGACTATGACATTGGCCAGTTCAGAAAGTCGTAACCCATAACAAGTACGAGCCCAACACTTTTATCTTTTGTTGCCAGTATGGTTTCACATGGAGAAGTCACGAGGGCCTCTGTTACTCTGGCACAATCGATACAAGCACACATAACACAATCTTACAATCAAACCACATTAGGCCTAGCCGTGAAATTACATCACCGGTTTGGGTCTAGAGAACTTGTGTCGCTGTTACGCCAGTCGGGAATCACAGTTACTTACCATGAGGTGCTCAGATTTAGAACATCAGTAGCGATATACACAGGAAACCAACCATATACACTTAGGGGCCTGAATGAAAATGGGGTGAACTTGCATCGTGGGTGGAAAATTATGACCTGAACATTTTTACCCCTAATGGCTGTAGAGAAACACATGCGTTAGCGGTGGAAGTGCAACAGCTGCTCGCAGGAGTAGATGAGCTTGTTGAAGCCGAGACACAACAACCGACAATACCTAGGATTAGTAATGTCTCACGGGACATTGGGCAGCTAGCTTTAAAAAGGGGGTGGACGATTTTCTATATACTTCACTACAGACCCTGTAAGTTACACCAGTGTGTCTAGAAAAATAGGTTTATGAATATTTCTTTACTTTGGGAGGCTTGACTAGGTGTATTTTTTAAGAGTATTTCATAATTCTACGAAACTGAATGTTGGCTCCGGTTGATTTTGACATCTTGGAAAATGTCGCCTCCTATGCTGTCTCGCCGGTACGGTTTCGCGTCAGAATTTAAGGTATTTTTCGGGCATTTGTAGCGAAAATTTGAGCTGGTTATGACCCCGCTTTGAAATCATTTTCAGAAAATGGTGTGGTGTTACAAGTGATAGAACAAGACATAACAAACTATCTGTGCCTCATATTTTCATGAAAACAATTCCGATAAATTCAGTCGTGTTGAAATTTCTGGCCAAAAATAGGTGGGTGGGGTAACATTGTAAACGATTAATTGAACACATCTGATGCGGTTACTGAATTTTTATTGTGGCGCGCGATTTGTACTTCATTTGCGAGTATTGTTCAATACTTGTCGCAAGAGCCTCCTTAGTTGATTGTGAGAGGCGGTGATTTTTATAAGTCACCCGCCGCCCTCAGAAAAGCAATCAATTTTGGCTTTTTTCAACCGTCCCGTGATGCCTTAAGACAGACGTTGATAAAACAAAACTCAGCGAAGTATCACCAATAGCGATTAAACGCTACGAGGGACCCAAGAAACCACTGCCACCGGCAACAGATGATCATTTCGGGTTACCGTATCATGTAGTATCACAAAGACTTGACGACATCAGCAAATCACTGGATGCTGATATTCAATGGCTGACCAAAATAGAGATTTGTGGTGACGATGACAATCCACCTGCTGAGTGGTCCGGTTATATGAACCAGTTAGCACGGGTAAACGGATTTGTAAGCAAAGCTACCAGCTACATATACGGCCCGTTGATATATGCTCCACCTAGCCACCCAGATACGATTCTTTCTAGTATGCTATACATAGAAGAATTCATGAAGTCACATGGTCACAGATATGTACACATTGTAGCCGACCTACAACTCTTCAAAGTGGCTCTTCAGATCAAATGGTAGGACCCAGTAAGATGGAAGGATCTATTGGTCAGACCCGGGGGCATGCATACGCTGATGTAATTCCTTGGATGCATTGGAACCCTGATGAAGGGTTATGGGTTAGAGGAGATACTGAGTGTTGCCTACAAAGGAGTGAGTAACATGTTGAATGGTAAAGCTTGGCCGATAGCACTCAGGGGTTATCGCATGGTTGTAGGCAGCCTACGGAAAGACCGTGTTCTGTCTGGAAAAATCACACACGAGGCCATAGAAGCGGTGCTTCTGTCCGCTCTTTCATCCAAGACGAGTCGTTTATGGATCGACTGTTTCATATACCATGTGGCCATAGCTCACATGTTTGTTCTGACAGAGCGAGAAGGCAACTGTATCATGCACATGCATTGCATGACAAAGATGCTGCCTTATTTCTTCGCGGCAGGCCACTGGAATTATACTAGTTATATCACATACCATCTGACATAGTTTCTTACCCAGGTAGATGACGAGGCACTGGCACCATTTTATATGGGGCATCATGTATGTAAACACATTGATGGGTGTTGGGGCGTCTTCTCTGATCAGTTCGGTGAACAGACATACATTCGGTATGACAAAGCCAAGGGGTATTGGTTGGCTTAACATTGTCACCTGACAAGATGGCGCGTTGGGTTCTATCATATTATATTTGCAATACCGTGTCTCAAGCTATGGATGATATGTTTCAAGATCGCGATGACGATGAATATGACACAAAGACAAACAAACACAAGGAAGAGGGACATAAACGAAATACACTTGATCAAGCAGACAGAACGAACATTAACAATGAACTGAAACGTTATCCCCACCCACTAGAACAACCAGAATCAGACATGTTGTTGAATGTGGTAAATGGTTGAGTCTCTGATGATACCGTGAACGTACAAGATGCACTGGCAATTGGAGAGTGTATGGTAGCAGAATTTAAGAAGACATTGCCCACTGGCTTTTACAATACTATCCACTTCAAAGTCGTGACAATGGAAGCACTGAAGAAAGGGGTACGTGTAGGGGCTAGAACAGTGTATGACATAGAAAAGCTCTATGTACGATTACTTGTATTGTCACAGAAGCGTGATGTTTCACTAGAGAGAATGCTCTGCTTCGAGGTTGCACCGCTTCCATCCGCTATATTTAACGATTATGGTAGCATGCGCAAAGGCACAAAATCACAGATTCTGCATAAACTTGCAGTTTGGACAGACGAACCAAGTAAACCAGATGCGCAGGTTATAGACGGACATGAAATTATGTATCAAATATCTTGGCCGAAGACAGGTACGTACAGTCAAATATATACATCAGAATTTCATAAGGGCCGTCGTAAAGGATCATCGCGTCATAGTGGTGTTTGACAGATACATAAAGGGGTATATAAAGACACACGAGCGACTCAGGCGAACATGATCAAGTATCTGTCCCACTGTCAATCTCACTCTCGAGGCAACCTTACCTGCCAGAGATACAATCATGAAAAGTGCGCACAATTAAGAGGTCGCTTTTAAATGTGTTTTACACAGAGAAGACTTCCGAAAATCTGAATATGGTTGGGGAAGACTCTGTGTACAAACACGAAGAAGCAGACTGCATCATCATCAGCTATGTCTTGTCTCTTGTTAACCAGAAATTCCAGCACATACAAGTAGTATCGGATGACACAGACGTGGTTGCATTGCTTGAATTTTTCAATTGGAAGTGGCAATGAGCTGCACACCTGTCAATGAAAAAGTATGATGGGAGAGTAATAAACATCAACGCCAGCGCTACACAGCCTGGTCCCAAGTCAGCCCAACTACTCGCTACACATTCACTGACGGGATGTGACAGTGTTAGCTACCTGTTCGGCAAAGGAAAATTATCAGCGGATGCAGTCATGGTAAAAAATGATGTTGGTCTGGAGAAACTTGGGGAACGCACATCACATATGGACGAAATTATGACAGCTGGTCATAGGTTTGTAGGCAGGATGTATAAGGAAAAACAGACTCATACGTCCATGAACCAATTACGACACACCATATTCATGAGTAAGAGGGACACTCCAAAGATCAAGACACTACCACCGAAGTAGTATAGAAGGAGTCAAAATGATACCCGCAATCATTTTATAGTTATTGAGAGGTATTGTAGCTCCCACCACCAACATAAAGTTGGTGGTGGTGAATGATAAAAAAGTGGTCTTGTACAGAGTGGCCTGCGGTTCTCTTACCAGGCGAATTGCAATTCCTGGAGCGCAGGATTGCAATTCGCGTTCCCATTAATTGCAATTGGACCGCAATCGGACTGCAATCATGTGATTGCGGTCCAAAGAGTTGGTTGCGGAATTGCAATACTTATAGCGCAGTTATAGCGCTGCGCTCCGCTTTTAATTGCAATTTACGCTCCTTTTTGTCTGTAAACTGCGAAAGAATGACCGCTTTACGCTGCGCTCTGCGGTAAAACCAGCGGACCGCTAAAATCGAAATAGTTGACAAACGTATCCGTGTTCCAATCCAAAATTTTATCCCATCTATCTAATTCAAAGTCACTAGAAAGTCAGCGGTATTTGTGATCTGTTTTGTTGGTGCGCAAATATAAATCGGCGGGTTATTGCGAGACAAACAGTGAAACATTGACCTTGACAATTTCTTGGACAAAACAAAATGTCGTCACTCACTCACTGCCGTTCCGAATATCAAGAACAAATTAATAGACACCACCATGCTGACAATATATTTATTTTCATATAAAAGCAAATGATAATGTGTGGTCTACGGTATAATATAGCAAAACAAAGTATCAATTTTGTCGTTTTGTTTACGTTTTCGTCGGTATCAAATTACGTTTTCCTATTATGTTGACATTATTTCGACGCGATCATATAGTCGACATGACAATTTCTGAGATCAACACAACTTTTCATAATGTCTTTCAATTTCAAGCTGCAAGGAGACTGTGAATTGCATATTAACCATAATAACATGGTGAACATATTGATAATAATTTTAACAGAAAAGCATATTTTAATTTTCGAAACCTGATCATAAAAAAAATATTAAAAATTTATTTTGGAATTAGATTTATATTACTGCAAACGCTCTGTTCTGGCTGTTGATTTCTATTGCCCCGAATAAAATTTTGTGAAGATAATATTTATTCCGGTGATAGCCATTTCTTTAAAATAAAACGGTTTACTTGTGTCACAGAGTGAGAAAGATAAATAACGGCCCGGAATCGAACCAGGGACCTCATGTTTACCGTACCATGCCCATGGCTCTACCGAGCAAGCTAACAAGGCACAGATCATACACAATTCATCCCCATGGTCAGTTGCGTACTGTGACATTCTTCTCCGCCAAATTGAAATTCGTCCTCAAATTCTATGTTTAATTTTTGTCTCCGAATTCCATATGTTTGGGTACAATTTGGGAGTATTTATCAGTCGCGGTCGTTTGTTGGGCAACAGAATACTCAATTATCGTCCGTACCCAGAGTTCCGGTGCTCCATAGGTTTTTCCTGCAGAGTACCGGATCGGATCTCATTCGCGCTTTAGCTGTTAATTGTGACATATTTTTCTGTACTTATTACACAGAAATGAATAAGTATAATACTGACATTTCTTTCAATTGAAAAATACAGAAAATATGTCGCAATTAACAGTTGAAGTGCAAATCAGATGTGATTTGGTACTTTGCAGGGGAAACCTACGGAGAGCAGCATTATAAACTCTCGGTACGGACGATGCGGGAGTATTCTGCAGAGTTACTTCCCGCAACTACGTTGGGCGCTAAATGTCATAGGGTGAGAAAGATGTGCACCAGCCCGGAATCGAACCGGGGATATCTGGTTTACCAGACCATCGCTCTACCTGCAAACCGGGCACAAATACACACTTATTCACCATAGTGATCACTTCATTCAACCAAAAATTCACAAGCTAGAAGTTATGCCAAATTATTACAGTCAACGTCACAGATTATGCTCTTGGCGACATTAGCGGACACAAATTTGTCCATCAATTTGATCAAATAAACAACGGAATCTGACAGATAACACTACGACGGCGCATGGAAACATCATTATTCTGGTACTTGGAATCAAAATGGTGGATATTAAGATCAATATGTGAGGCGCTGACGGAACCTTTAACATTTTTTATCACGATAGCAGCTACAGGGATTGTTGGACACATTTATTTAGAGAAACAAGAGATTACAATGGATTGGATAATATACTAAGTGACATTTTGTTCTAACGTACACCAACATAGAGGATTAAATTTGCGACAATGTTGGATTCTGGATTTTGTGGACAGGTGACAGAAATCGGAGCTGGATAAGAATCGACAGACGTGATTCTGAATATGCGTGCTTGGTCTGTGGTTTTTCTTCCAGATCATGTCATGCATGTTTTAATTTCACGTCATGTCAAAGCAGCACTATTGAATATAATGAATAACTTTAATATTCTACACCAGAATTAAAGTTCATTCATCGTCTGATGTGTAACTGATGAATTAAGGTAAGTTACTTGTATATGACAATGTTCTTTATGTCAGAGACATCATCAGAGACATTTTCTGGCCAGATCATTTACCATTACCAACGTATTGTTTGGCATTATTATACATTTTATATCGGAAGAAAATTTCCACATTGATATCAGGGACGATAACCGTGTTTCCTTAAAATGTTAACGGACATTACTATTTATTCTCTGTATTTATTTTTTGATGTGCAATGATCATACTTTATAATCTGTCAATTTTTTTTTCAGTTGATGCATTTAATTTAATAGTATAAATAATTATAAAATATCATGCCCCATTTGCACATGAAAATACCGATACCACCGCGCGTCACTATCAGTAAAATAAATATTACCAAATGATTATATCTGTATAGCGGGCACTCGTAATTGTTTATAACTAGTGGAATAGTGACAATTATACACTTATTTAATTCCCATAAAGAGCATTTTTAGCCTACTGAGTGGGCTTGCACCTTTAAAAAGGGGTTGGACAATTGTTGTCGCGACCGCCTGCGGACAGTGCTTTATAGTCTGCACATTGATGTCCATCTGTATTTTTTTTGCCGAGCCTGCTTGCGGAAAGCGAGACTTAGTGATCACAATGACGTCCGTGCGTCAGTCCGTCCGAAATCAGTGTATGTTTTTAAATACCATATCCTAAGTCATATTGACTTGAAACATCAAATGCTTATTAGTCATCATCCATATATTCATTCTGTGTCCCACTCATGCGGCCCATGTGCCCCAAGGTCAAGGTCAAATGACTTTGAAATTTTTGTTAAAGTTTTTGCATACCTTATATCTCCACAACACTTACCCAGATTTGCTTCAAACTTCAGATAATTCTTTATTATCATCCATATTTTCATATTATAGCCCACATGCGACCCACATGCCCAAGATCAAGGTCAAATGACTTTCAAATTTGCGTTAAAGCTTTTACATACGTTAATTCAAACTTCAAATAAATATACTCCAACACCATCAAATGCCTCGGTGGGCTCAACATGCGGGCCATGGCCATCTGGTTTTTATTTACCGTAGTTAAAGAAGTTTTTTAAGAACACTATATCCCAGAAACGGCTTCGCCAATTCACTCGAAGCTTCACATGTGTGTTTATCATCATCCATATTTTCATTCTATGCTCAACCCCTGCAACCCCTGTGCCCAACATCAAGGTCAAATTACTTTGAAAATTTACCTCAAAGTTTTTGACATGCCTGCATGTGGACAGTGCGATATAGTTGTCACATTTGCCTACATACGTACGTACATCCATATGTACGTCACTTCGTGCGTCCGGTTAAATTTTTTTGATTTAAGGTTAAAGTTTTTAAAGGTACATGCCAACTCAGTAGGCACAAACTGTTCTTTATAGCAATTAAATAAGTGTATAATTGTGTCACTATTCCACCAGTTCTAAAAAGTATGTGTGCCCGCTATCCATATATAATCATTTAGTAATATTTATTTTACTGATAATGACTAGCAGTGGTTTTGAAGCTATTTTCATATTCAAATGAGGCATGATATTTTTATGCCACCGGGTTTCGAAGAAACGGGTGGCATATAGTGTTTGGACCGTCTTTCCGTCCGTCCGTCTGTCCGTCCGTCACACTTTTCGGTTAACCACTTTGTCACAGTTTCTCAAATATGCTGCAGGTGGCATCCGCGTTCGACAGACGCATTTCTTGTTTTTAATAATTTATGCTAATTAAAGGTACATACCCACTCAGTAGGCACAACAATTAAAGTTATGTGTATTCTCAGTTATTTGTAGGAATTAAATAAGTGTATAATTTTGTCACTATTCCACCAGTTTTAAACATTACGAGTGCCCGTTATATGGATATAATCATTTAGTAATGTTTATTTCACTGATAGTGACACACGGTGATATCAGGCTATTTTCATAGGCAAATGGGGCATTATATTTTTTAATTACTTATACTAATTAAATGTGTTTCCCTGAAAAAATAATGTTTTCGACAGATTATAAAGTATGATCATTGCACATCAAAATATAAATAGTAATGTCTTGGTAACATTTTAAGGAAACACGGTTATCGCCCCTGATAGCAGTGTGGAAATTTACATCTGATATAAAATGTATAATAATGCCAATAAATATGTGTATTAATGGTGAATTAATGTTTATTTTGCCCGAAAATGTCTCGGATGATGTCTCTGATATAAAGAACATTTTGTGCCTACTGAGTGGGCATGTACCTTTAAGAACACTATATCTCTGAAACCGCTTCACCAATTCACTCGAAACTTCACATACGGTGTATTTGTCACCCAAATTTTCATTATTATTTATATGTGCCGAATGTCACGGTCAAATTTCCCTTAAAGTTTTTGTTGGGCTCGCTTGCAGACAGAGCGATATAGTCGGCACATTGGTGTGCATTCAGGATAAAGTTTTTGGTTGAAGTGTTTTTAGCTCACCTGAGCGAAGCTCATGTGAGCTATTGTTACCGCAATGTGTCCGTCGTCGTCGTCGTCGTCCGTGAACATTTTCAAACGTCTTCTCCTCGGTAACCATTGGGCCTATGGTCACCAAATTCATGGTCATGGTCCTTAGGTAGGGGGATTACAAAATTGTTAAAATGACGTCATTACGTAATCCAAGATGGCCGCCGTCTAAAAATAGCACAAATTCTTAAAAAATCTTCTTCTCAAGAACCGCCAACCGGATTTCGACAAAACTTGGTAGGAATGATCGATGTACATTGCTCTTTCAAAGTTGTTAAAATGGTGACCCTGGGGTTAAAAATAATGGGCGTGGCCCGTGGGGTCAAATTGGGGTCAAATTTTATTTTTGACTGAATATGGTCATTTCATATATCAAATTGAAGGTATCAATGAGGCGATCACTCTGGTGCATTTTTTGTCGAAATCGGATTGTTATGTCATCCAAGATGGCCGCCGAAAGGTCAAAAGGTCGTTCTTTTATTAGAGATTTCAAAATTCTCCTTCACATGAACCGCTTGGCCCATGGTAGCCAAACTTAAAAGTTATGGTCCATGGGTGAAGCCTTTTCAGATTTGTTAAAATGGAGGTCATCGCTAATCCAAGATGGCCGCCGTCTAAAAATAGCATACATTCTTAAAAAATCTTCTCATGAACCGCTTGCCGGATTTCGACGAAACTTGGTAGGAATGATCGATGCACATTGCTCTTTCAAATTTGTTAAAATGGTGACCCCGGGGTAAAAAATGGGCGTGGCCCGTGGGGTCAAATTGGGGTCAAATTTTATTTTTGACTGAATATGGTCATGTCATATATCAAATTGAAGGTATCAATGAGGCGATCACTCTGGTGCAATATTTGTCGGAATCGGATGATTATGTCATCCATGATGGCCACCAAAAGGTCCATTTATTCAAGATTTTTAACGTCTTTTTCTCAGGAACCACATGGCCGATGCTGGGTGAAGCATTTTCAGATTTTGTAAAATGAGAGTCATCGCTTAATCCAAGATGACCGCCATCTAAAAATAGCACAATGAACTCGATGTCACATTCTCCTCTGGTGTTCATGGAGTCAGATGAGCGAATTAGGGCCATCATGGCCCTCTTGTTTAGTTAAAGTTTTTGGGTATACTATCAAAGCCTCGGCGGGTGCGGCATGTTTTTACGTCAACGGGCTAAAGCTTTGTTGCAATAAAAAATTTTATTTGTACCGGTACTATCAAATGCCTCGGCGGGCACGACATGCAGGCCATGGCCATCTAGTTATTATGGCATGCGATTTGATCAGTCTGCCATCGCACCATGACTAGTTTAGCACTTGATCAGTCGGCCATCACACCAGGACTAGTTTAGCACTTGATCAGTAGGCCATCGCACCAGGACTAGTTTAGACCTTGATCAGTCGGCCATCACACCAGGACTAGTTTAGCACTTGATCAGTAGGCCATCGCACCAGGACTAGTTTAGCACTTGATCAGTCGGCCATCGCACCAGGACTAGTTTAGCACTTGATCAGTCGGCCATCGCACCAGGACTAGTTTAGCACTTGATCAGTAGGCCATCACACCAGGACTAGTTTAGCACTTGATCAGTCGGACATCGCTCCAGGACTAGTTTTGAGAACTTGATCAGTCGGCCATCACACCAGGACTAGTTTAGCACTTGATCAGTCGGACATCGCTCCAGGACTAGTTTAGAACTTGATCAGTTGGCCATCGCACCAGGACTAGTTTAACACTTGATCAGTTTACCATCTCACCAGGACTAGTATAGAACTTGATCAGTCGGCCATCGCACCAGGACTAGTTTAGAACTTGTTCAGTCGGCCATCGCACCAGGACTAGTATAGCACTTGATCAGTTGGCCATCGCACCGGGACTAGTTTAGCCCTTGGTCAGTCGGCCATCGCACCAGGACAAGTATAGCACTCGATCAGTCGGCCATCGCACCAGGACTAGTTTAGAACTTGATCAGTCGGCCATCGCTCCAGGACTAGTTTAGAACTTGATCAGTCGGCCATTGCTCCAGGACTAGTTTAGAACTTGATCAGTCGGCCATCGCACCAGCCACCAGGACTAGTTTAGCACTTGATCAGTCGGCAATCTCACCATGACTAGTATAGAACTAGATCAGTCGGCCATCGCTCCAGGACTAGTTTAGCCCTTGATCAGTCGGCCATCACACCAGGACTAGTTTAGCCCTTGATCAGTCGGCCATCGCACCAGGACTAGTGTAGCCCTTGATCAGTCGGCCATCGCACCAGGACTAGTATAGAACTTGATCAGTCGGCCATCGCACCAGGACTAGTTTAGCCCTTGATCAGTCGGTCATCGCACCAGGACTAGTAGAGCACTTGATCAGTCTACCATCGCACCATAAGTAGTATAGCGCTTGATCAGTCGCCCATTGCACCATGCCCAGTATGGCACTTGATCAGTTGGCCATCTCACCATACCCAGTATAGCACGTGATCAGTCGGCCATGCCGAGTATAGCACTTGATCAGTCGGCCATCTCACCAGGACTAGTAGAGCACTTGATCAGTCTGCCATCGCACCATAAAAGCGCTTGATCAGTCGCCCATTGCACCATGCCCAGCATAGCACTTGATCAATTGGCCATCTCACCATGCCCAGTATAGCACGTGATCAGTCGGCCATGCCGAGTATAGCACTTGATCAGTCGGCCATCACACCAGGACTAGTTTAGAACTTGATCAGTCGACCATCGCACCAGGAATAGTTTAGCCATTGATCAGTCGGCCATCGCACTGAGACTAGTTTAGCCCTTGATTAGTCGGCCATCGCACCAGGGCTAGTATAGCACTCGATCAGTCGGCCATCGCACCATGACTAGTTTAGAACTTGATCAGTCGGCCATCGCACCACGACTAGTTTAGAACTTGATCAGTCGGCCATTGTACCAAGACTAGTTTAGCCCTTGATCAGTCGGCCATCGCAACAGCACTAGTTTAGAACTTGATCAGTCGGCCATCGCACCAAGACTAGTTTAGACCTTGCTCAGTCAGCCATCGCACCAGGACTAGTTTAGAACTTGATCAGTCGGCCATCGCACCAAGACTATTTTTGCCCTTGCTCAGTCGGCCATCGCACCAGGACTAGTTTAGAACTTGATCAGTCGGCCATCGCACCACGTAACTAGTTTTTAGAACTTGATCAGTCGGCCATCGCAGCAAGACTACTTTAGCCCTTGATCAGTCGGCCATCGCACCAAGACTAATTTAGCCCTTGCTCAGTCGGCCATCGCACCTGGACTAGTATAGCACTCGATCAGTCGGCCATCGCACCACGACTAGTTTAGAACTTTTAGAACTTGATCAGTTGGCCATCGCACCAAGACTAGTATAGCAATTGATCAGTCGGTCATCGCACCAGGACTAGTTTAGCGCTTGATCAGTCGGCCACGTCATCCTGCGTTACAGACAGAAGTGGTGGTCGGGGTGGGGGGGGGGGTGTAGTGTAGTCATAGACAAAAACTGGTGGTGGTGGTGATACACATTGTTCCCACTGTGGGATATAGGCCGCAACTTTTAGGACGCCAAATGTAGATGGCTGGTGTGCGTGGGGGATCATTGTTTTGTGTCCCCGGCGGTGGTGCGGAGTACAGTGATGAATTACTGATGAATTACTGTATATTGAACACACATGTATATGTACTGTGATACAGTACTTCACAATCCTCAGTTTTAAATATTATTTCTGTATCGTAAAACTGAAAATGTATTCATTTTGAAAAACTTAAAATTGTGGCAGATGATCGAAATGAAAACCGGATGTTTACATTCGAAATGAACCGGTGCATCGGTATATTTTAACCACACGATGACCCACTTTATATTCATACCACATCCGTACGGATATATCGTATATACGAACGGATATCGGTATGTTTGTATAATATTCGTATAGTACGTTTGTATAATCACTGATAATGTAAACAAACTGTACTATACGATGATACGGTAAGTTTTTACCGCAAATAGCGAAATAATGACCGCACAAACGGTATCGCGAAAGAATGACCGCACAAACTGGACCACGAAAGAATGACCGCACAAACGGTATCGCGAAAGAATGACCGCAAAAACGGGACCGCGTTTGGACCGCAATTATACTGCAATTCCAGAGGGGAAGAATTGAAATTCAAGGACCGCTGGACTGCAATTCTTGGTAAGCGAATCGCAGGCGGGAGTGTAGTCCCAATTAGATCTGAGATTGGAATTTTTTGAAAAAAATATAGAGGGAGTTAAAATGATACCACCAACCTACACACCACCCCTACGCTCCATCTACAGTCCCACACCCCTCGAATTTGTGTATAAACTGAATAGACCAAAAGTACGGACCACCTATAGAATACAGAGCCAAGTTAGACAACTGTGTACTTCTAAAACGGGTCGTCCTTGACAGAGTTGTCTCTCTTATACCATACATTTCCACCAACAAAAGTTAGGTTTATATACGATAAATAAACAGTTCATTGTCGGGACGCCGGCAATAATATCTCAGCGCTGAGACAAGTTTCGCCACATGTACTTCACTCTGGCCGCTCTACACATTATCGCGGATGGAGGTAATGAAGAGGAGGGGTCCGCGGTATCGGTCCAATGATGGGGTGGAGGAGATGTGAGCGTGACACATCCCACTAAGCCTAAAAAAGAGAAGAGAAGAGATTTAAAGCGAAGGCTTAGTGGGATGGGCCCAGAAGGGTTTTGCTGGCGCGGGTTCGAGCCTCGGTGGGACCTAAAACTTTTTTTTCTTTTTTAAATTGTTAATAATTTTCCTAAAATTAATTAATAAATTGTTTACTGCACCAATATAATTAATTTTATAATAAGAAAATTTTTTAATTATTTTTTAGAAATTATTTACTAAAATATCACAATTTCCAAGATGGTGGTGCTGTAACATTTCCTCCGAATTTATCTCCAAGTTTTACCCTCAATTTATCCCAATCAGTACTCTCAATCTTGGGCATGGTGGCGCGCTCTTTGATTCTAATATCATTTTTTAATCTCCTCATTTCTTCCACAACGGATTTGATATTTCTAAATTTGATATTTCTAAATTTGATATTTCATTAGCGGCCAACGCTTTGGACACTATAACGTCGATGCTATTTTTCTTAGACCTAGCGAGAACGGATATTCTATCATGTTTTCTACATTTTTTCTCGAGTTTTCGACCAGCCACCCTAATTAACATGCAGAGTATTCCAGATACAACTGTAATTCCACTCAAAACACCAGCAATTGGAACTGTTACAATTGTAGATAGCGTTACGGCAGTCCCCGCACCACTCATTACAGATAAACTTGACAGAACCGTACTAGATGCCTCTGCTAAATTTGCAACTCGCTTATATTTTTTAGCGATTCTTTTTCTATTTTTACATTCGCTAACTAACATGTCCTGCATAACGACGATATTATCCAACCTAAAATCTAAACATCTTTCGCGAATTGGATACAGTGTTGATGGATTGGTATTGACAATTGGATACAGTGTTGATGGAGTGGTATTGACAATTGGAAGCTGTGATTCGTTCATGATTTTCAATATATTAGTATTTTACAAATTAAGTTCAATTAACAATGAGACAATAGTGGAAGAACTCGCTGGGTCAGATTTTCGTAACAAAGTTAATAACACTACCTTCGGAAAGTCTAATTAGATCATCACCGGAGAACAAAACCACCGATGAAATATCTCCAGCGAGTTTAGTGACTCCAACCCCCCGTTCTTCCCCATCTACTACGAGATTTATCACCACCGCGCCCACAGGTTTACCATTAGCATTAACCGAGCAGACCGCCATTCGGAGAAGTGTACCTGGAGCTGTCATGGCGTATCCCCCACATTTATTAGTCGCTTTGGCACCGAACGAATATTCAGGGAGCCCCTCAACCAATGGGCCCCGCTTCTCAGCCCAAACTGTTTTGACACGTTTTTGCGTTTTCATTGTTTTCAACAATCCGGCAAGCCCCCCCATAGAGGTATGGGCCTCAGCACGAACCTTTTCAGTGGTCTCCTCAAGCGCTTTGTTCGCGGCTCTACGATCACGTGTCAGTTTATCGGAAACTTCGGTTATTTTTCCGTCTAGTTCAGTAAGTGCCGCTTCTCTGATGAGAGAGTCCTCTGAGCGCAACACCTCATAAACCTCCGTAATGGTCGCCTGGTGGTCTTCCAGGGCTTTTTCAACACCCAACCGGGCCTCTTTTTGAAATTCAGTTATTTTTCCGTCTAGTTCAGCAACCGCCACTTCTCTGATGAGAGAGTCCTCTAAGCGCAACACCCCATAAGCCTCCGCAAGGGCCACCTTGTGGTCTTCTCGGACTTTATCAATACCCGTTCGGACCCCCTCAACCCCCAACCGGGCCTCCTTTCGAAATTCTGTTATTTGTTTGTCTTGTTCAGTAAGTGCTGCTTCTCTTTTGAGAGAGTCTTCTAAGCGAAACACCATATAAGCCTCCATAAGGGCCGCCTGGTGGTCTTATTTGAGTCCCTAGTGGTCTTCATGGGCTTTCTCAATACCCGTTCGGACTCCCTCAATCCCAACCGGGCCTCTTTTCGAAATTTGGTTATTTGTTCACCTAGTTCAGTAAGTGCTGCTTCTCTGTTGAGAGAGTCATCTGATCGCAACACCCTATACGCCTCCGTAAGAGCCTCATGCTCTTTCTCAATACACGTTTACGCCCGGGCCTCTTTCCCAACTTGTGCAGTCGCCGTTAGCACTTCTACTCTAACATCTGCTATACTCCTGCGAATCCCGTTTGTGGCCTTCGATATAGTTTTATTGATCAGGGCCTTGGTTCTTCCGGTAGTTAAAAAGTCACTCTCTGTCGGAACGAATCCCCCTTCTGCTGGTTCCAAATTCTTTGAATCTGTCACCCAATCCCGATTGGAATTGGAAGAACTACCTGGTCCGTATATACTCATTTTCAATAATATTGATAATTCTATTACGAACATGAGTTTAATTAATTGGAAATTTCGAGAACGACCGAAATCGGGTAATAGTTATTCAACTTTCTCGCTTGATCATCGAGAATAGAGACCGTAAATTCGTGGATATGTCCCGATTCCAAAACTTTCATCTCGGGGCATGGGAAGTCTAATGTCACCGTATCCCCAAAGAAACAGTCGCTGGCTTGCACGGTTTTCAATAATGTGCTGGGGGATCCGTCTACCGTATTGTCGAGTGTTTACCGACCCGATCAGGTGCACCCTGAGATATTTCGTGAAGGAGAAGTCCACCGGGTTATCACCGACGTGCTCACCCGGGGTAAACACTCCTTTATTTGCGGAGTATGTCTCTCTAAAACCGAGTTGAATACCCAACCCCGGGGAGACCACTACCTTATTAGCAGGGCTGATGGTCATTGTTGCGAGCCCTGTAGCCTTCGATACTGTGAGGTTGATTATACCGTCTAGCTCTGAGTTGACAAAATCTTTGAGCTGTCTTATTCCCCACAGTCCGTGAGGCAGCTTTACACCGAATTGTTGTTCATCCTTCACATAGTAAAACCCTTCACTCTTTCCCACATTCTGCCATCCAACCGTGAAGGTGATTGATCTGAGGCCCACCGGCGTTTTCCGCAGCAGTTGTCGATTGACTTCTGAAGTTCACAACTCTCTTTTTCAACATTAGTGATAGTAGCAAACATAATAATATCTTTCAATGGATACCTTTAATTCAAATGCAAACTATAAAGTTGGTGTTGTATACACTCAAAAGAACACCATTGGTGGGCTTGTGCACCCCCAAATAAGAGTCAGTTTGGGCCTGGGTTTCGACACCAATTTCCCTAACATGTTTGAACAATATAGGCTGCCCAAGATTACTACACAGGATGTCACAACAAACTGGAACAACAACCATATGCAGTTCTGGCAGAACCAACTACATTTTGCCGTGTGGTGTGGCACAACCGGGTGTGGCGTCTCTTTCAGAGACCACATACAAGCCAGTAACAGCATGCTGAGGAGTAGCTTCTACAATTTTCATGTGTATTATACTATTAGGAGGATTATCAAAGAACTAGGTATTCCACTACCTCAAGACGATGGCTGAAACCCCATTTCCAACACATACGACCGTAGGCCGTTCGAAAAACTGTGTAGCGAATTTAACGTTTCCAAAGATTCGGATTGGAGACAAAAAGTATACCCGAACAGCAACAGCCTGGGCACCGTTCATCTTAGGGGTTTAGAGCACGGGACATACTATGAGGAAAAAAACGAAACCTGCTTTTACAGGGTTGGCGGTCGGGGGTTATACTCCGAGTTACCCAACACCACCACCATTCAGAAACACGGTAAATTGGACGGACAACAATTTTAATACCTCCAACAGGACATTCGGGGCTGAAGTGGCTAGAGGGCACACGTGTGATTCCAAATACTGTACATGGTTATCACCATCAATGGCTCACGTACAATATATTTTACAAGACAGAAATGTGCATAAGGGTATAGAAACCTTTATAATGGACGACGGTCTAGGGTTTACGCAGGCCGGTGTTACCCGCCTCAACGACTCCATTCGCACATACGTCTGGGCCATCCTCGGCGCACAGGGGCAAACGCGCAGTTCTATAATAGGAGAAGGGACGGCGTTTGACCCGCAAAAACAGTTCTTGGCAAATGTAGAGGACGCAATAAACAAACCGGTGGACCTGGAGAAGGCGATTCAGAATTATCAAGACATTTTGCAGAATGCCAGCACCCCAGTAGACTCTGTATTTGGAATTGGTCTTTATATGGCGCCGAGCAATATGATACTACGAGACGACCCGGTTGACGGTTACAATAATCAGATCGTAATCGTAATCGCCACCGTCAATCAAAAAATCGGCCACAACGGGAACGTGAACGCGGATATCATCTCCAACACCGTTGGGAGCACCACCAACAATGGAAGTGGAACCGATTTCATAAAACCCCCAATTCACGAATTGGATGCACCTTCGTTGAACACAGTACCCCCAACCCAATCATCAACAATGTTGAAATTGGATGCACCATCAAGTTCCACCAATCGCGATTGGATTGGAACAGGAGCGGGAACTAGTACCCACGAGGATGAAAAATTAGGGCTCGTCGTCGCCCTCGTGGCGATCGGACTATTTGCGCTTTGGTTTTAGGAACTCTCGGGCGGAGAATAGTAGGAGACCGGCGATCGCTACGATTAAGGCCCAAGTATTTTTGGCGAGCCATCCGGCCGTTTTTGATAATATAGATAGCAAGAAGGAGACGAGACCCCCGATCAACCCAGGCAGCGTTGCAGCAGCCTTTCCGGCTAATTTAGCCAGGAGACTGGCGAGGGCTTTTAGATGCTTTTTTACCCACTCCTTGGCACCACCGGATGCTGGTGCGGGTGCTGGCGCGGGTGATGGAGTGGGTGCAGTCGCACCGCCAGTGAAAGCTAGAACTATATTAGATATAGTCATACCGAGAGCCGCGCGGATGCTTGCTATCATGATGCCCTGCTCTCTGAACAGAGTGCGAAGACGCTCGCCGAGTGTCGTGTCCTCGTGCAGAACCCTCGAGAATGTTTCGTGGATCCGACTTGTTTGGGTGCGGAGAGCCTCACGGTTAGTCGAGGCAGCCTCCATACGAGCTGCTCTTTCATCCCGCAACGACCGCAGGCGTTCGGTGATTCGCTCGGTAGATTCTCTATCGCCACGGGCTTCCTCCAGTTTCCTTTCTTCTAGCGTGATATGTTTATCCAGCTCCGTGAGTTTGGCGATGTTATGGACCAGTTCGCCCCGGGTCGTTTGCATAGCCTTATCGAGTCCCCGGAGTTCGCGAAGAGGTAACGGGGGGGTCATCCATCATTCTGTCTAACTCGCTGAACGTGGTCTCCATCGTGTTAATAGCGTCGGTGGCTACACGAGGGAGCTCGCTGAGCTCGACTGTTTCTATCGCGGAGGCCGTCTTCACCATCGTTTCGTCGGTAGACTGTAGGGCCGCTACAGCGCGGGTAGGCATAATTGTCTAACCACTCGCCCAATCTACGAATCCTAGTTCGCTCTTTATGATTTCGCCACCGCCCCGGGTTCCAGCAATTGTGTTCAGCGATAGGGGTTTTCCGGTATTCATGTTGACGATTTGGGCATTTGATGCTTTTAGTCGCAACCTACCACGCAGATCCAATTCGAATTTGGAGTATTCATGGCCGACAGATGGGACCACACCGTTTTCTGCCAAACTGTTGTAGTAGTCGTTTACAGCTCCCTCGAGTAGTTCCCGACGTTGACTAGTGGTGCTGGTAGCGCCACCTATTTCCTCGCCGGCTGGCGTCTCCATGAAGGTCGTTTCGTTATCGTTATCATCATCCATGTCATCATCATCGATGTCATCATTTCCGACATCGTCTCTGCCGATTTCATCCATGTCAAAATCAGCCATCTTTATAATTTTCTTAAAATTTCTTTATGTATTAAAGACAAAACCATACGGGTTTAATAGTTTCATTAAATTATGTCTTCGAGTCAATACGGACGCAAACTCAATCCATACCGCGGACTTTTGTTAAAGACTGATCAACCAACTGCTTACGAAGTTATCAATTAATTACTGAATATCTACTAATATCTACTAATAAATACTAATATTTACTAATATTTACTAATATCTACTAATATTTACTAATATCTACTAATATCTACTAAAATATTACTGAATTATTACTGAATTATTACTGAATTACTGAATTATTTACTAAATAATCTACTAAATATTACTGAATTATTCGCAACTTCAATTCTTCCAATCGCGATTGGATTGATGCTGTTACTCATAATTAATTATAAACAGTTTTATGTTAGACTTATGAGACTAGTCAGAATAGTACTAATTATTAAAAATAAAATAATGAACTGCGACGAACTTCTCGATCAGCTAATGGAAGAAACAGTCGCTCCGACTGCCGACACGACAGAAACTGTAGGAACACCTGTCAGCACGACTGCCGGCACGCCTGCCGATACGGTCCCGAAAGAAAATGAAAACGACGCGACGCGAGCGGCTAGCTGCGCTGGTTGCTGGAGGACAATCGGAGCAGTATTTCGGTAGGCGTCTCTCAGTTTGTCAGGTGGATAAAATGTCAGATGCGGAGGTTGATAAAATGTATGCACGATACGAATCTAAATTGGGGGCAGAGATGACGAAAACTCTTGGGGCAGAGATGACAAAAACTCTTGGGGCGGCGGCTATTCATTTGTACGCTACCGCTGTCAGTGCAATTCTCCCTATATCTGACATCGCGGGGTTGATTAGTCATTTAGAGACTGATCCTTTTATAGGACACACTCTTAGAACAGCCTGTTGCTCAATTTATCACAAGTTTGGAATGTACTTAGCTCCGCTGACAACCGCGTTGACCACGGGTAAACACTGTCAATTTGGACATATATGCCCAAGAACTATAAGCCCTAATATTAATATTATAAATGATGACACAAGACGCACCTGCGAGAGTCACGGAATTGCCCTCAACACTGTTGAACCGGATTGCAGCACTTCCAATGGTGTTGGGGGTACAAGCTCCACATGAACAAGCTCCACATGAACAAGCTCCACAGGAGCAAGCTCCACAGGAGCAAGCTCCGGTTGCACGACACAAAAACCCAAAAAGACAGGCAGCTGGGCGGGCAGCGGCTGCCACCCGAAAAGCTAAACAAGATAAAACACTGCCGAGCTTCGAGAGGCCAAACGGTCGTTATTTGTTCCTGCTGTTGAAACAGCAAAACACCCGGTGGAAGTGCAATTCCCGATTGGTGTAGCTCCTACCCCCTATTACCTCAACATTGTTGAACCTGAATGGAAAATCATCCCGTGGGTTGTTGGTGGTGGTCTGGAAGTTGTGGGCACCATGTGTGTGTGGAAATATATTTCGAGACAACCCCCAACACTGTTGGAGGCGGTTCCGAAGAAAGTTACGAAACCGATTGTGCCACATTTAAACATTACTCGCGATCCCTTTTATATGCAATATTTTTAGTTATCAATAATGGCTGAAAAAGATGGTAAAATGAAAATGAATGCGCTTTATCACGCCGTGGTGATATCGGTTCAGTATCGGGTATGCTCGACTAGGAAAGATGGTTTTAGGAGGGGCCGCCCCCAAATTGGACTTTACCGTGAGAGACGTAGGGCTCGTGACCTTGGATGTAGCGGTCGCAGTTTGGACCCGAGATTATCTAATTAAAGCGGGAATTCTACCGGTTAATATATGGAAATAAAATGGCTAGTGCGATCGCAATGATGATAGTTGGTGCGGTGGCGAACCCATTGTCGTTCAGCGGTAGCAACTTTTTCTTCTCGAAACTGAAAAGCTTGGACGCGGATGAGGAGCGCAAGCATCACGATTTAGCTGTAGAACAACATAATAGCGCAAAGGAAGCATGGTCTCAAAAACGAACCGCCCGTCTGGACTGGATCAACGAAGATCTTCGTCGCGAGAATCACGCCGTGCAAACTTTCCTGAACGTTGACGACGCCATCCACGAGTATGCGCGGGCATATCCGCAGAAAAGACTCGCGCCGCTGGATCCCGAGCCCCAGCTTTCAGATTTCTATGTACCATCAGATGCCCAAAAAGACCGCGAGATCGCGTTCATCGTAGTGGGAATGGTTGTGGTGGGTCTCGTCAGCTACTATATTCAATCGAGATTGAAATAAGCAATAAGCAATAATTAATTTTAAAAACATTTTTTTATAAATATATATATATATAGAACGATGTTAGTTGACGAACTTTATTTTGCTATGATTGATGTAGGCTACACGGCCCTTAAACATCGTTTACCTGGTGCAAAGGGTATGATTCGTCTGGCCCGAGATTCTCTCGAGAAGTGGCGTGAGGACGAAAAAGCGGCCACCCTTTTCGCAAAGCGGATGTTAGAGTTAAATTCCCCAGAATTCCCTCTCCAGTTCCAACCCAATCGCGATTGGATTTCCAACAAAGGTTTAGTATCTACGACGCAGTTACCGGACGATCTGGCGATGGCATGTTGGAGATTGTCCGATCTATTAGAATACCTCGCATACGATGGACACGCGCAAACTTAATACCAAACTATCGGTTCGCCTAGCGCGCAAGTTAGCGAACAGATACTACAGCCCCCGCGGCTACTGGAAGGGGCTCGCGGCCATCAAGAACCTCGCGGCGGCGACCAAGGTTTCCGAAAACGCAGCCAAGGAATGGCTTAAGAAGCAGGCCATCTGGCAGATCTATTTACCCGCGCCTCACAATATTCCGTGCCCGAAATTCGACGTGCCGGTGCCGAACGAAGTCCACCAAGCGGATCTCCTATTTCTCCCTCATGATCGCGTCGGTCGCAAGACGTACAAGTACGCACTGACAATCGTTGACATAGCGAGTCGTTATAAGGGGGCTGAGCCGTTGGCCACTAAAGAGTCTAAGGAGGTGGCCGAGGCTCTTTCCCGAATATATAAGAGGAGTCCTCTCAATTGGCCAAATCTTCTCCAGGTCATACCCGGCCGCGAGTTCATGGGCGCGGTATATCATCTATTGTCTAAACACAAAGTTTATGTCAGACGCGGCCAAAGAGCTTGTAGATCCTCATTCGCGATCGACCGAGTGGGTGGCCAGACTGCCCGCCATGGTCTCCGCACTGAACGGATAGGTGACCAGATTGATCTCTAAGAAGCCTGTAGATGCCATCAAGTTTAAAAGGGTGACGAGCAAGCCCTCTGCCGTCTCGCTCGGGCGACCCGTTGGTTTAGAGGAGCAGCAATCGCCGATTGCACTTCCACCGGATGTTGACGTCCGGTACCTCTATCAACCGGGAGAGCTCGAAGGTGGCAGCCGCCGCGCGACTGATCCCGTGTGGTCTCTGAATGTATATCATCTGGATCGCTCTATTACCAAACCCGATGAGCCCGTGCTCTATTATTTGGCTGATGGTCCAACTCGCGGTTTTGTTCGCGAAGAACTTCTTATGGTACCTTCTGACACCCAGCTGCCCCCGGATCGTCAGAGTCTTTAGTATGGGCGCGGTCTCTCATCTATTGTCTAAACACAAAGTTTCTGTAAGACCCGGCCGCGTCAACATCCACAGGGACCAGGGGCTGAGAGGTTGTTCGGACACCAATACGCCAAAGAGCTTGTAAATCCTCATTCGCGATCGACCGAGTGGGTCACCAGGCTGCCCGCCGTGGTCTCCGCAATGAACGGCGAGGTGACCAGATTTATCGGTAAGAAGCCCGTAGATGCCATCAAGGTGAAAACGGTGGCACACAAACCATCCGCCGTCTCCCGCGGGCGTCCCATTGGTTTAACGGAGAAACGACTTCCATCGGATGTTGCCGTCCGGTACCTCTATCAAGAGAGAGCTCGAAGGTGGCAGCCGCCGCGCGACTGATCCCGTGTATATCATCTGGATCGCTCTATTACCAAACCCGATGAGCCCGTGCTCTATTATTTGGCTGATGGTCCAGCTCGCGGTTTTGTTCGCGAAGAACTTTTTTCCTTTTTGTTTTGTTTACCTATGCTAGAGGCTCGGTGTGTACCCCGTCTTCCATCACTCTCCTCTTGTCGCAGTACGCCGACAACCCTAGTTTACTCTGGGTGTATGTTTTCATTACTCCACCGTTCATACGGAACCCTATCATTTTAGCCACGTCTCTATGGCCTTCCAACACGTTCTTATATCTATTCCAACTCACGCTGTTGGTTCTCTTACTCATTCCCTTAGAGGAATGCTTCACTTCGCCCGGGGTTTCAATTCCAATCTCGATTGGAGTTGGTTGTGTGGCCAGCGCGCGTCGTTGGTGCCAAGCCGGATGCCACTTGGAGTCTTCGCTCTCAGCCAGCTTTTCTACGAAGTAACACTTACTGGATAGCGCTATAGCTACAGCCCAGGTTCCCTGTTACTCCATTTATCCCATGCGAGCCTGTTGCGCTTATCTTTCTCATATGCCACACGTTGTCTTGGCTTCACCAGCGCGTCTAGGCTTTCATCGTTAGCTGTACTATCAGGTTTAACAGTCACACCTATGTACATACTGTCCGTATCCATCTGAATTAGTTCAAAGTCCTTTCTCGATACGTACTTGTCTAGGAAGTCGTAATAGAACTCTAACATTCTCAGCTTGGCTAATTGGTGCACGGCTATCCCACAGTGAAACGGTCTCTTAACAGCACACTTAGCCTTCCTACTAGATATCTCATACGCGTCTCCGATCTCTTCCAGATCTTCGAAGAACGCTGAGCGTAGTGCTTTATCCACACAGCTCTCATTTTTAGTGTATGTAGTGTTAAAGTGTCTCTCTGGTGCCTCAATCATTTTACCACAACACGAATTACCAACCAACTTCATTATTTCAGCTACCGGCTTCTTCGACTCATCTACGTCTCCGGTCCTCCTAGCCGCAGTCACCTCTTCGACAAACCACGCGAAGGGTTTTCCAGCTTCGTAGTCTAGGATCCTGTGGAGGCCTGTTATCACTAGCCCGTGCTCTAGATACCACTTCAACAGCGGGGCGTACATCAGCATCTTTTTTGCCGACAGCGTGCCCACTAATTTGTTTCCGTCTCCTCGATTCCTGCCTGTCTTTTTCAGATACTGGAGCATGTGCTCCGGAACCTCCTCCTCTTCAACTACCCTGTTTAGGAACAGCGGAGACATATCTTCAAACTTTCCGTTCCTCGCATCAGATATTGGATGGCTACTCCTGGCAGGGTAACGGCGTCTTTGAATATATATACTCCTCTATGTTTGTAAAAGTCACACATCTTACCTAATGCCTCTAGAATAGGTGATACGTAGAGATCGTTGTAGTATCTCACCCAGTCCTTAAATGTTCTCATTCCTTTCTCCTCGAAAATTCTCATGCACTCCTCCAGCTGCTCCTCGGTTACCAGCATCTCGCATCTGAGTTTGGAATACCAGTGCTCTATGTCAGGGAGCCCTTGATAGTCTAGCTTGTCTACATAATCGAACCACTCATACGGGAAGAAAGACTTTTGAGATGAGCAGTCGTATGCCTTAATCCACTTATCGTCACTAACTCCCGGACCAAGATACAGGAGAACGTCTGATCGCGCCCGCCGTGAATGGCCAGGCACCTGAATAGACACAGCTCATCGTTGTATTTATCTAACGAGTACATACCTTTCTTATTCCTCAGCCAGTCTGGGAGAGGTCCACCAGCCGCGTGTTTGGAAGTCAACCCGAGATCTACTCCTCGTGTTCCCTGCACTAGTTTTATATAAACCTGCTCCCACCTCACGAACGTCCATTTCGTGTTGGGCCTCTCGACTTTATCTATGTCCATCCTCTTTTTCTCGTTATCTTTCGCCCATTTCTCTACTTCACCTAAGGAGTCCATCCACCTACTCCCCCCAAGATTCTTATTAAATATTATCGTCTTCGCGCGACCTCGGTGATCTTTTTCCTCAATGTGTTGTAGTTTGTAGGAGTATGAATATCTTAGGTGGAAGTTTGTTGTCAGATGAGAAGTTCATTTCTCTACTATCCTATCAGGTATTTCCTTTTCTACGTGTTTCCTAAATGAGAACGTGAACGTGCCTCTACCCTGCTCGACTTTCTCCATCTCTTCGTCTCTAACCCCTAGAATAGCCTCGCCCTCGTCGGCTATCGCGTGTAGGAGGGCGGTTTTAAGTTTACGCTTTGGTTTAACTACGGCGGGGGAAGCCGGCAGGGTGGCCGTTCTCAGTCCAATTATACTCTCTACTTGTAGTCGTTTTCCTATTTGAGTGGTTAACTCCTGAGACCCCAAGACGGCATTTGTGAAGGCACCTCTGGAGTAAGCCCTACCTACTCGACGTGTAAACGCCTCATTCTTTGTTGCGTTTATCAGCTTATTTAACCCATGAACGCGCAGACGGTTGCTATAGACAATATCAAGAGATTTAGCCTCGGCTCTCAACGTTTCAATCTGAACCTGATTAATTGTGGTAGGCATTTTTTTATATCAGTATATTTTGGTATATATAATTTGGTATGATATAACCTATGAAATTTATCTGTTCAATTGGACGTGAAAAAAAAACTTGATGTAAATTGTCACGTCCAATTGAACATAAACATATATATACATATATAATGGAGTGTGTGACTTGTTGTAAGACTTTTGCGTTTAAAGACTATCTACGACGGCATCTATCGAGACGTAGAAAATTTCCTTGTGTCGCCCCGCAATTTCAATGCCCCAGATGCCCTTGTAAATTCGTTAGTGCCCAATCTCTTTGTAGACATAAGTAACTGCGCTGCCAGGTGACTAAAGGTGAACGTGGTAGACTAGAGTTGGTAGAATTAGTTGCTGATCTACGGAATAAATTAGCTATATTGGAGGAGGAAAATGCGGTGTTGGAATATAAAATATCCCAATCTCCAATATAATTGGGACTACAAGACCACTTTCTCATTCAATACCACCACCAACTTTTTGTTGGTGGTGGGAGCCACAACATCTCTCAATAACAGCACAATGATTGCGGGTATCATTTTGACTCCTTCTATACTACTACCGACATATTATGCACTGAATGAGCACATCAAACGGGCTCACTTGCAAACCATGCTCTGGAAAGTAGCAGATCAACTGGATCCGCCCAATGTCGACATATCACTGTATGGCTGGGTTTTTACCAATGGAGTGCACATTCCATCTGCAGGAGTGTTTGAGGTTGCTCCGCCAGAACTTATGAAAATTGTTGCCTGTGGATGTAGTGCACATAATGCTTGCTCAAGAGGTACCTGCTCATGCCACGGAGCAGCGGTGTCTGTACTTCGTTTTGTAAGTGCATGTCATTGGAGAGCTGCAGCAATCTTTACAAAAAGGCTGATGTAACTGACTCGGATAGTGAAAACGAGGACAAAAATCACGAGTAATCGGTGGGAATGTGTGTATATCACAAGTGTCATATACATCGTGTGGAGTTTGTTTGATGTGAAAAGTATATTATCACATGTTTCACATTTTCAAAGAATTTCGCCTTAAATGATTTTAATATAAAATACTCCGTTTAAGATTTATACTTTAAGCATGCTGTCGGCCATCTTGGACGCCATCTTGAATTGAGACAAGACGACTGTAATAATATTTACGCTCTGTTTTAATAGTTATGTTAATCATGTTAATTGCGAATATAGTTCGACGAAATTCCGTAATCAATTTGCCAAGTTAAATTAATTTACATCGTATCCAACTTTTGGCGGCCATCTTGGATTTTACCCGAATGCGATACAAAGTTGAAATTTAATTTATTATATTTTATATGAAATCGAATCGCGAATATTTTCTTTGAAAATCAGCTTTTATGGACCTATATAAGATTTTATCCTATTTTGGCCGCCATCTTGGACGCCATCTTGAATTCTTAAAATTGCTCAATGATGCCAGCGTGGTATCATTCAGTTTCCGATTATCCACATCATGAACTAACAAAATCAGTCAAAAAACGTTGGTGGTACCATAATGCAAGGTTCACCCTAAATTCGACTCGACTAGTTGTCATCTTTTGTAGGGACCTTTGTCACATCGTGGCAGATTATCTTACGCTTAACAATCATGTTGATGCTGTTCTTGTTACTGTATCAGTGCAAAGTGGTGCCATTTATTAAAACGTTTTGTTGCTGCACTTACTATGGACTGTACTGGCTATAGTAATTTGGCTCGCAGCTCAGTACTTTCTGTACTTTGATTATTTCAACTCATGACGTGGCTCTTTCATTGTTTTCGTTACTTTTAATAATATAATAATTCCGCCACCGAAGCTGTGTCGCGCCTGGCGACCGTAACATGATCACGTTACGGTCGCCAGGCGCGACACAGCTTCGGTATGTGCATAGTGATTGATGTACAACCTTTCGATATCACTTATCATTTGGTAAACTGCAAGTAATTGATATAAATTCAAATCGCTATTGATTAGGGAGAAGAAAATATATTTGTATGATGAGATAATGTAATGTTTCTATAACAGTCTTCTTTTCAATGATAAGTCGGAATTCAACGTCTGACATACAAGTGCAGTTGATTTTATTACATAAAACTCAATATGGAGTGTATGCATATGATATGTTAAAATAATAACATATGCAAGTTTAATCACAAATTCACTGATATAATATAGAATAAATACTATAGTGCGGACACAACTAATACACATGGAAATGCTATATATGACATTCTTTCCAGTTGTGCCACTACTAAATACTCTATCACGGTAGCAATAACTGTTATAGTCATTGCAGACAGCAATACACATAGTACACAACAATATATACTACATGACAGCCATCAAGGTACCATACAATGAATATTAGAAGAGCAGTAATCACGAAATTTACTATACTTATATGGCAATGCGGAACAATGTAACTGTCGTACCCTGCGGCTAGAGATTTTGTGTTATCTTCTTCTTTTCTTATAGTCATATCTACAATATTAGCTTTCATTTCATGTATACTGAGTATTTCGTTGTGATTAGTTTTTCTTTATCGTATGATATGTTATTCGTTTTTGATTACCTTGCATGATGTCGAGGTAAGCGGGAGGTTTGCTAAACAGGTTCAATCATCCAAGTGGTCTGTTTTATGCACTGTCCTGTCCAAGGTGGCATCCTTCTTGTCATGTCTCGGTGTACTGTACTTCATTGTGATTTGATTTTCCTGTTACTTTACCAGCCGTTCACTGGGAAATAGTTGTTGTTGTGCTTGCTCTGCATCTGTTATATTGTTTATGTAGTGCATACACTGTTGCTTTCGTTTTGGATCGCGGAGTGCATGTTTGTGTCGCGTTGAAGGTTCTGCGACCACCGATGTGCGCATGTCATTTATTTATTGCGTTGCTTTGTTCTTTTCATGGGTTTATGGGTCTCACTTTTCAAATGACGTGTTCTCTATTTTAATAATCATGTCATTATTATGCGATCGTTATTGACATAGATTTGTAGTCATGTTGCAATCTTGACATGATACTCTATAGTTCACACATTAAACCACTCAACGGGTCTCAATTGTGGATATATGACAAAACTGTAGATTGTGGATTTCTGAACATATGTCACACTATGGATGACCGTAATAACAGAACGGGAACAAATGTAGCAAGACAAGTTATTATTGAAATTATAACTAGCTTTGCAAACGCTATTTGTGCTAAAGAAGGCTTTCATATTTTCGACGGACGCTTGCTAATGCTGTTTTCTCAGGATATTACGTAATTGACTGCTTCAGATATTACATTCAATTACAGTCAGACCTGTTAATAAAGACCAGCCATGGGAAGTGAAATATCTGGCCTTTGTTCACAGGTGGTCTTTATTCGTAGGGTCATTTATATAGTAATTGTGCGATTGGGCGAAGGTGTTCTCTAAATTGTTAAATTTGGTCACACATGCATTTTGCTATACGTATACATGTACGTATATCGTGTATTTCAGCGTCTATGGTAATTATAGAGATCTGTCAATTTTATCAAAAGCTTTCTCAATAGTCAATGAAAACACAGTATAGTTCCCCTCCTGAGTTTAGTGTTTTTGCGATGATAGAATGAAGTACAAAAATAGCGTCGACTGTAGATTTTCCTTTTTAGAAACCGAATTGATTACTTGAAATCTGTTGGTGTAGTTCGGTCCATTTTGTTAATCTGTTTAGTAAAAGTTGCGAGTAAATGTTCCCTAATATATTAATAAGAGTGATCCCCCTATAGTTTGTGGCCTCGTTTGCGTTACCTCCCTTCAAAATAGGAACAATCATTCCTTCCCCCCATGATGTTGGGTATTCGCCGCAGCTAAATATAGTATTATATAATTTAAGGAGTAAGGGACATATGATTTCGTAAGAGGCTTTACATATTTCCGAGCTTAGTGAGTCAATTCCAGCACATTTGCCATTGTTTTGGGAGAACAAAGCAGTCCGTAATTCGTTTTCAGTGATATCTTTGTCTAATTCCGGGTCTTAAATTTCTGTATTTATTTGATTTGGTTGAAAATTTGCGTTACCCCTTTCCCCATATAGGTTTTGAAAATGTTTGAATAAATCATTGATATTCAACTCGTCCGCTTTTGCACTGGTTTGGTTTAAATATAATTTTTTAATTTTCTTTCAAAATTGTGTTGGTTTTTGGTTTGCGATTTTACATAATCGTTCGCATTCCCTGAGTTTAAACCTGTATTTCGCTTTTCGTTTTGTTCGGTTATACATGTTTAGCGTTTCTATGAATACTCTGCGATTTTCGTGCGACATATGTTTTACAAAGATGTTCCTAGCCGGCACAATGTTTCATGTTTATTCATGAGCTGGTTTCTAAAAATAGGTACTTTGGATTCGTCCCATACTATTTTCTGCGTTGTATTTCTACGCGCCGCGGATGAATTTGTGTTAGCGGCTGTTGATTCGTTGACATGTAGGAAACTTATAAATATGGGCGCGTGGTCGGAAAATTCGTTAAGTTCTAATGCTTCAAATTTAGATATATACTTTCTATCAGCATAATTTATCAGCAAGTAGTCAACTACATTCATGCCATTGTGCGAGCAGTATGTATACTGTCCTATATTGCTGTCGGAATAAAGACGACCATTCGCTTTTATTAGGCCAGTTGTCATACACATGCTAATTAGACCCTGCCTATTGCTGTCTACAATTTGATCTTTGTTTACGCGCGGAGAAATATAGTCCGTGTTAGTGATTTCCTGGTTTTCGTCGCATAAAAATATATCGAAATCTAACACTTCGTAAATGTCTGACGTTCTGCTGTTCATATCTCCTGTAATTATTATTTTCCTTAAAATACCGTATTGCTCGATGCCACTTTCTATTGCGTCGAAAAAGTCAATATCCATATGATTAACAACACGTGAACCTATTTGCGGTATATACACATGTCATACATACATGTCTTGTTTACATACAAACAGATCACGTGACATCTTGACCCACATTTTATGCACGACATTTATTTTTTATTTGAGGCAAGTTATATAGTACAATGATATTCCACCACTATATCATGTATATCGACCTTTCCTAGTATTTATTGTTTTATTACCGAACATGTGGTTGCACTCATATCCTTTTATATTTAGATTTGCACTGTTTTTTTCTGATAACCATGTTTCAGAAAGAAACAAAACGTCATCGTTATTTATAAATTCCAGGAAATCCGGATCTGCTAATTTCCGTTTTTTACTCATTTACGTTCCACGACAACAAAATGATCTGCTTCCCCTGACGTCCTTACCAACTGCCGCTGGCCTGGCCTCCCGATTGCTGCTGCCGCTGACGTTGATACATCTGATGTTGGTACGCCTGTCCGTTGATGAATAGTTTGTCTCGGACAATATTCACCCTGGTTAAAATATAATCACCAACAGTGAACTTCCCGATATTCATTTGAAGTTCACCGCCATTTGAGCAATTGAAACATGCTAGTCTTATGTTAAGCAAACTGTTGTTGGACTGTTGATTTGCATATATAGTCAGTCCCTTATGCTATGACACGATAACACGATGCGAAGGCACGACATTAGTATATCGTCTTCGTATCGTCTTTATCGAGCCTTCTCGTGCCATATCTCGTACCTTCGCATCGTCTTATCGTAATATCGCCATTCCCAGTCCACAGGCCGAAGGGTCGAAACAACGATTGCTTTTTTCGGAACACCGTACTTAACAGTCATTTATTGTGGCATTGGCAAATTTATGGTGATTGTTATGCCCCACCACGAATATGGAGGCGGCATTTAGATTTTCACTTGTCTGTCCGTCCGTCTGCACCACTTTTACAATACATATCCGTTATTTAAATGCCAGAAATGTGAAATGACTTTGTTCTGACCTTTTTTTAACAGTTTTAGCACGCTCTACGCATACATACAATACATTATAATCATTGACGGGATAAGTGCGAAAGTTTAACAATAGGGCAATTTCCTTTCTTCTGTTATCCTTGCAGACCTATTTTTTAAATGAACAATGGGTTTAAACCATTACCGTGAAGAGGAGATTTCGCGTTAGTCCATGTATGTACGTACGTACATACGTACATGGACGTACAGTATTTACAATCGGTCAGGTAATTCTAGTATGGCTTGGGAATGTCTGAATTGTGGTCCCAATCAGACTCGCTACCGGATAGTCCCCTCCCTACCCACAAACATAGGGGAGCCAACCGCGTCTTCTTCCCCAATCACATCCAATATCAGAAAGTCCAGAAACAAATCAGTTCTTAACCACCCGTTCAGAATAATCTATTAAGCTACATACGTTAGCAACATCTTTAATTTTCCAATAACTTATGAACGGGTTCATAGATTTTGATAATAAATGGCCACACTGTGTGTCTAGGGATGGTGCTTTGCTTTGCATACGATCCACATCCGAGCACCCAAGGTCAAGGTAATTGAGGACTTAAGTTCACATCCCTGCTGACCTATTATTTAAATGAACAATTGGTTTAAACCCTTACTGTGAAGAATTTGAATTTTATTTTGAATATCTATGTTTTTGTTGTAGATAAAAAATATAAATTGGGAAATGCACTGTCAAATCATATTTGTCAGCAAAAAAACATTTTGGTAGCCCCTAAGAATCGTCTCTTATGGAAACGATTATTTATGGAGTCGATTCTCATGTGCTGTCAAATCATGTTTTTATTGATAAATAGTGCACATTTGGAAAAACAGCAGATGACAATATCCGTTTCCAGGACAGTAAAGTTTAACTAGCCGTGAAAAAGGGACCCATCTGATAAAAATGTAACACTGTCTTCAATGACAGTGACCCGAAACATTTTTCAACATTGAAAAATGACCCGTGGTCAAAATTTAATGTTACACCGGCTCATCTGGGTAGATCTACACTGTTTGCCAATACCACTATACAGGTATGTAGTGTTGAAAGGGTTAACCTTAACCCATTTGATGCGGGATACGGTTGCGCAGGTATCAAACTGTTCAACCAATTATTATCTATTTTAATTTGTTCATGATACATTATTACCACCCATTTGAGCTGAATCGGCGAGATGATTAAAATGAGTTGTAACAACAAATATTTTAAAATAGAAATACAGAAACATTTTTTTCTTCAGAGAAATGGTGAATCTGCAGCATGAAGTGGGTTAAACGTAGTGTTGACTAGTCACCCAGATATTTACTGGCTGCTGAAGTATGTGCGGTTTGCTTAACCCTTTCAACCCCACAGGCCTGTATAGTGGTATTGGCAAACTGTGTATATCAAGATGAGCCGGCTCGTGATGAGCCGTCTCATCAGGATCTGCACTTTCTGCAAATAGTTTTCATATTTTTGAAAACAAAAAACACCCCATTTTCGTAAATGGACTAATCTGAAAATCATTTTGTGACGATTGAATTGGTTGCAATATTAACATATCAAATTCCATTCCCGTTACTTAGGGGTGAAAGGGTTAATTCAGTGGCAAATCCTGCATCTGTATTGGTATACAATGTTGTATGTAGTAAGGTCATCTGCTGGAAAGATGTTATACCGTACATCTAAGTGATATTAAACCAAATATACCAATTTCATTCATGTATGAACATTCTAAAATGGTCGATTGATTGAATGCTTGATTTAAATCAAGCATTCAATCAATCGACCATTCAATGTCAATCAAGTCCATTCAACTGTTGTTATACTTTGACATTCGACTATGAAAACGGACCTTACGCTTTGTTCGAGCCAGATCAGGTTAGTCATCCGCTAAATCTGACCAGAGCGCACAGTCGCCATCATACAATAACATTTTTTTTCGCTGTAGATTGGTCGTGTCGGTCAGTAACTTATACAAGTTTGCGTATTGCATGTATGACTCATATATGCATGGAACCGCCTGTTCAGAATCTCCAATATTTATTATTCAGTAAATACATGTAGATTATACCACGACCGACTACATAAAGTAACACCAGGCTGTCTAATCGTGTATGTATACTGGTCAGAATTGAAATGCCTTGTTCATATCGTCGTTATCCATATTATTTCCAGAGCCTTCCAAGTCCGCCAAACACACAGACAGTCAAGGAGGCTTTGCGTATGAATTTTAAAATATTAAAAAATGGTATTGAACCGAACAATAATATGTCAGACTTTTTATACCAGGCCGGTTTTATCAAAGACACTGACATAGAAAAGATTAACTCTGCAGCCATGTCGAAACAAAGAGCTGATGTCTTGATCAAAGCCCTGGCACAGTCAAAGAAGGTTTCGGAATTTGGCGCATTGATCAAAATTCAAAATGTTTTTATTGACGCAGGATATGATCACCTTGTGGAGTATTTAACACCTACAGACAAAGGTAAAATAAAAAGATTGATAATGTTTCGCTAAAACACATACTTTAATCAGTATAAACATTAGTAAAACATGCTGTAGATGTTAATATGTGACATGCAGTGCTAACATTTGACAAATTCAACAGCAGCACCATCATCACCATCATCATGCCTCACTACTACATTGTTCACCATTGTCATTGTCGTCACTTTAAGCATCATTACTGTACTGATATTACAAAAGGGTAATACACCTTTATTGACGGTAGGATATACGTGCGACTGGAAAAGAGATCCGTTATGTGTCTGCCTGACGGTAGCCTTACTAAACTGCAACATGGGCGGGATATGGTATTCTGATATAGAATAGCTATAATCTTCACCATCAACTCGAGTGTGACAGATAGGTACTGCTTGCCTAGCATATATAGATGGGTGCCACTAGTTAACCGTAGGAAATCAGTTACATGTATCTTGGTCAGGAGAGATTACCATTATTGAACACCATTTTCATTATCATAATTATGTCGCTAAACACAAATGTGGTGCTACTTCTCGGATGACCCAAGTACACATAATCTAATATTGTTGGATCTGCTAGCTTCTCTTCCTATTTTTATATATTGTTTCCATCTTACAGGTGATGTGGAAACCGGACATACCATGGCTATAGATAGAGAGGAGATTATTCACCGTCTGTATGTAGTTGGCGGTCAGTTGGAGGCAGACCTGGAGCCAAAGATAATTATTGATGACATGCTGCAAAACAAGGCACTGACGTTCAATGATCACCAGGACATTCTAGATACAGTCTATAGGCCCGATCGTGTACATAGTCTTGTGAAATACGTCATGGCCGACCCGATACAGAATTTCCCAATTCTGTGCAGTGCATTGAATAAAGCTGAACTATATCCTGAGATCGAAGCTGTTTTGACTAATGGCAAAACAGATCCAGCCTCAAATGGTAGGTTCATTCACAATTTATATGTCGTAGTGTGTATACTTGAGTATTTTACAATCATCTTCAATTTGTAGTTAATTGGAGTGTTTAACATCGTTGACAATTTAATGTAATCATTGTATAGTTTTTAATGATTTACTTTAGCCCTGTCGTCCTCTTTTTGTGGCTTGACTTTTGTGTCGTTATATTTCATTCTTTTCTTATAGTTATATTTACAATATTATCTTTTACTTCATGTATATATACTGTGACAGTTTTTGTTGTGAATATATGTCTTTTTCATCTAATTTATTAGTCGTGTTTTATTACCTTGTATGTGCTTGTGCGTTTGATGCATAGTGGCCAGATATGACGGAGGTTTGCTGCGCCGCGCTAACCGGATTCAACCGCCCAGTTGATTGTTTTGTTGACTGGCCTTTTCAAGGTGTCATCCTTGCTGTCAGGTCTTCGTGTAGTGTACTCCATTGTGATTTGTTATATCCTCGGCATATGAAATATGTCGAGGGGTATATAGTTTCCGTCATTCCGTAGTGTCCGTTCGTCCATCCGTCCGTCTGTCATTAATATATCAGTTAAAGTGTTCGAGTACCCATTATCACTGCAGCCGTTAGTCAGATTGTCTTGAAATTTCAAATACTTTGTTATCATCCATATTGTCATTATTAGCCCACCCATGTGGCTTTCATGCCAAATGTCAAGGCCAAATGACTTATTTGTTGGTCGGACAATGCGTCGGTCAGGGGTATCCGTGAGCCCCTGCTCACTTGCTCTCGTTGTTTCATGCTGGGAGTATCATTTTCTCGATAGTTCATTGAGGAATAGTTGTTGTGGGGCTTTCGTACTTTGTATACGTATTTCATGTACTGGTTGTGCAGTGCATGTATTTGCCGCATCGAAGGCTCTTCGACCGTCGCTGCGCATGTGTCATGTATTGATCATGATGTATTGCGTTAGTGTTTTCATTATGTGGGTTCATGTGTCTCCTTTGGTTAACTTGTGCTCATGTTTCATTGAGTCATTAGTGTCTTTACGTTTTATATCTTAGCCCTGCGTATTCATAATTCTATATTTCCCAGTGGCGTTGCCTCAACTGAGTATCCCAGCTGATCATTAAACGAACTGAAAGAAAATATGCATGTTATTATTCCCTCGGCGATATGCAAAAGGGGACATAGCGTTAGTCTATGTACGTGCCTACGTTAGTAACACCATTCATGTTTCAATAACTTGGTCAGGGTCACTGAGGACTTATGTTCACATTGTTTGTAAGGCAAATGCGTTAAACAAATTGTTTTATGCCCCCGACACCGAATGGTGAGGGGGGGGGGGAATATAGTGTTACGGGCATCTCTACATCCCGTCCTGCACGTGCTGCTGGTGTAAATTTCTTATAATTTCTGTTTCCTTTCATTTAGCTGCATCATATTTCACACACGCATTGCTCTAGTTGTCCTCTACGGCCCTGTGACGATCGTCCTGCCCCCGCTAAGCCCAGGGCCAAAGTAACATACTTGATGCGTAATAAAGCTTAACGCGCGGGTAAATGTCTTATAATGTCTGTTTCCGTTCACGGATCTGCTTGATCTTTCACACATACATTGCTCTGAAGACTGTCTACTTCCCTGTAACAATCCATGATCGTCCTGCCAGCGTTAAGGCCAGTGTCAAGTTCGCATACATGTACGTGGTGCATTCGAAACCATAGCGCTCGGGTAAATGTCTTATACGTTGTGTTTCCTTTCACGGACGTGCTTGAGATTTGACACACACATTGCTCTAATGGTCCTATACTGTATGTCCTGTAACAAATCCACGATCATCCCGCTCCCGTTAAGCCCAGGGTCAATGTCACATACTTGGTGCGTTCAAAACCTTAATGCTCGGTTAAATGTCTTATACTTGTTGTTTCCTTGCACCGATCTGCTTGATATTCTACACATGCATTGCAATAATGGTCCTGGACCGCCCTGTGACAAATCCAGCCTTCGAGTCAAGGTCACATACTTGATACGTTCGAAACATTCACTCTCAGGTAAATGTCTTATACGTTATGTTCCCTTGCACGGATCTGATTGATATATCACACACACATTGCTCTGATTGTTTGCTTTCATGCTGTGACAAATCCACGCTGCTATTGCCCTCTGTTTTTTCAAATGTTCCTCTTGTTCTTTGGCTGCCAGCGGGGGAATTCGTGTGCCGACGGCTACGTTTCTAGTTTTTATTTATTATCAATGTTGCCAGCGAGGGGATTAGGTTAGTGATAACGATGACATTGTTATTGTATTTTCTATGACTTTATGATTGTGCTTGCTTGAATATTTAATAATCAAAATAACATCAACTTGTGTGTGCGACTGTGTGAGCATGCATGTATGCAGTCAGTAGCTCATCCAAACGGATGTGATACATTTTGTTTGGTCCTCCAAAATGCTATGCTAACTTTCATTCGACTTTAATGACAAAATATCGTGTGCGTTGTGTCCCATTTGCTGAAAGCGAGACATTGTGAGTTTAACGATGTCTGCACAGTTGTAACTATTCTACTGATTTATTACTACTACATGTACATGTTAGTGTGTCCTTTTACATCGAGTTTGTTTCTGCAATGAACTTTAACAGTACTGCACAGCATGTGATACAAATGAACAGATGCAATAAGATCGCACTTGCAATGTACATTTTTCTATTTGGGCATGGCTCAATTGAATATGTCTAGTAATAAATGGCCCGCCAGGGCATGAAAACAAATTTTGGATGGTATTTTTTGTTACAAATGTGTACCCATGCTAGTTTATATCTATGATGGGTAAGCTTTCGGATAGGGGTGGGTACCTCCTCAACGTTGACCTTTCAATGTCATTTCAAGGTCATTTAGGGATTAAATCCAGAAAAAGCATAGGTGTCTTAATGTTTGCCATGTATAGATAATCATCACTCCTGAAATCAATGTTAAATATATAAACAAGTTAAATGCTGGTAGTACTATTATTGTTAGTAATAACAAAATGCAAAATAAAGAATAACAAATCAAAATGGCCGCCCAAATAGTGACACTACATGGACAAACAGACATTTTCGTGCATATGCAACATAATCTAGCTCTGTGTATGTGTTTGTTACTGAATGTCTTCACAAAATCAATTTGTATCACGGTATGACGTTTAATAAAATAGCATATTAGATCATTTACTACCTTAAATTCCAAGATGGCCGCCAATAATTACATATGTGAACTTTTCAAATGAATAACTTGTAAATTGCCACGACACGACTCCAGACCCGGGATTATATCATTTCAACATTTTTGTTTACAAACGAGTGCTCAAAGTTGGTTATACCTTTCAAAACTATACGTTTAGATATGGGTCTACACTCAATTTGGGCTGTTTGGGGGCAGTTCCAATGTCATTCATGGGTCAAATCAAGACAAAAAGCTCACATTTTTGTTTGCATTTCGCTATTTGAAGGCATACATAACTCATACATGTACAAACAGTGTCGAACATGACCTGTTATCAATTGGCTAATCAATATAATATTATTTAGTAAATCAGCCAGGTAATGTAGACATAAATATTCAAGATGGCCGCCAAACTGCAAAATATGCAATAAAATGTGAATATAATCTTGCTACGTAGAATAACCAGTTCTAAATATGTTATTTATGACTTTTATACCATGTATGTAAGGAATGATATGTCATTTACTACTATACAATGACATACCATTTACTAATTTTAATCAAAGAATGCCACCGTTAGACACAAATTCACAGTGTTAAAATGGTTAAATGTTTCATTGTGATATTTCCTGGGATGTACATGTACATGTAAAGTGAAATACGTTTGTTCAAGTTGTGTGTAGTACTATGAGACAATATCGGTTATTGTGTTTGATCAGTAAATCTGCCCATGAGGTAGTATCCCAGATTACATTTTATTTTCAAAGAATCAAACACAGTGAGTCATCTTTACAGCTATGGTTAGAGAAAGTTGCATATATCTTGCATATGGTTGTCAGACCAGAATTGTGAAAAAGTCGTTGAATCATTTGCTAACAACAATACAGTTATTCACCTACCAATGTTTTCACCATCTGAATGATCGGGGCAATATTAGATAACCAAATAACCAATATGACATATGCATAGAAACAAACATTGCGTGCATACTGCCCATTAGAATGACAAAATATTATGCAATATTCTATCAGATCAGGAAATTAAGTTTTATACTTCACTATTTTGTGACCTAATTGTGACCTAAATTCGTCATGTGAATGAAGCTCCAGACAATTCTGGATACAACATAGCTCTGACATAGCGGCAACAAGCTATCTATACATAACACAACAATTGAGGGATATGGCGATAGTAAACTCCTTTGCAGAAATATAGCAAATGATAAAACAATACAAACGCTACCAGTCTATAGCCGAGGCATATGTTGCATAGTAACAGAAATGTAAGGGAAGTCATGCATCAATAACTGCACAAAATCATGCCCAATATGACACAGGGGTCAGCTATCAAAATTCCCGTGCTCCTCTACATGTATAGCATGTACATGCATACATTTGTACATCGTTACAATCGTCGTTACGCACAGTTTATAACCAGATTACATTGTTTAGGACCATTATGGAGCGACGTCGACGTCTGACGGACGAACAACGTTGGAAAATAATTGGTCAACTCAACATTGGCCACCTTCAATCTAATGTTGCTCGTCGGTTTAGAGTCTCTCAAATCAATACACATATCCCTCAATTGTTGTGTTATGTATATATAGTACCTAAACACTTTTACTAATAATAAACACTGCTAAAAGGATCCTAACACTCTGTTATTGTATCCCCCGGACGACAGTCGGGGAATACTATGGATTTAACACCGAACATCGTCCGCGTCCGCGTCCGCGTCCGCGGTCCGCGTCCGCCGCAGACACTTCATAACTCGAACACCCTTTGGAATATTTTCATGAAACTTCACACATGCATAGACCACGACCCGAAGGTGTGTCGCGCACAAGAATGACAACTATTGCATAGCTAATGTTTTAGTTTTTTCCATTTTTGTTTTCGCACACTGATTTCGTGTCCGGAGCATAACTCGACCACACTTTGGAATATTTTCATGAACCTTCACACATGCATAGACCACGACCCTAAAGGTGTGTCGCGCACAAAATGACATCTCTTGCATAGCTAATTTTCATCTCTCTTTTTTTTTTTGCACACTGATTTCCTGTCCGGAGCATAACTCGACCACCCTTTGGAATATTTTCATGAGACTTCACACATGCATAGACCACGACCCAGAGTGACAACTCTTCATAGCTAATTTTTTAGTTATCTCCCTTTTTTGTTTCGCGTACTGATTTCCTGTCCGGAGCATAACTCGACCACCCTTTGAAATATTTTCATGAAACTTCACACATGCATAGACCACGACCCGAAGGTCGCGCATAATAATTACAACTCTTGCTTAGCTAATATTTTAGTTATCTCCCTTTTTTGTTTCGCGCACTCTACAAACTGGATACTAATGAATGAAAACCCGTTTTCTCGTGTGCTCTGTACACCTTACATGTAGAGAGAACAATAGCCTTCTCTGGTTGAACAATAGTGACTGTGAGAACCTTTCACCTGTGCATGTGCTAGCATGTGCAAATGTCCTTCTGACCACTAACTGACCACTAACTTATTACAGGTAATTTATACAGGTAAATTATTATATTACATTTCCGTAGACTGTGTTGACAATATTATGGCAATATGTGGACCTGTGCAGATATGATATGTAGATAAATATAGGTCTATTAAACAAAATTCTGGGCTCCAGTAGCGAGCATTATTATTTTTAATTTTTAAACTTTTTTTTTTCATTTTTTTTTCCATTTTGTTTTCAAATTCTTTTTCAATTTTTGTCTAGTAGCACAAGGTCGTAAGTGCTATATACAGACTATTATCATTAATAAAACAATAATTGACTAGTGAGCCATAGAATTTAATCTGATATTCTATGGCTCACTAGTCAATAATTGTATAATATGTTCGGGCCAGTGAAAATTGCTTTCGAGCCCAGGCTCGAGGTGAAGGCGGGACAAGGCGAGGAATTTGATTCCGCGGAATTCTTGTTTGCTTATCTCCCTTTGATGTTTCATGAACTGATTTCGTGTCCGGAGCATAACTCGAACACCCTTTGGAATATTTTCATTAAACCTCACACATGCATAAACCATGTCCCAAAGGTGTGTCGCGCTCAAAAATGACAACTCTTGCATTGTTAATTTTGTTTACGTATCTCCCTTTGTTGTTTAATTCACTGATTTCGTGTCCGGAGCATAACGCGAACACCCTTTGGAATATTTTTTATTAAACTTGACACATATATAGAAGACGACCCAATGGTGTGTCGCGCGCAAGAATCACAACTCTTGCGTCGTTAATTTCTTAGTTATCTCCCTTTGTTGTTTCGTGCACTGATTTCGTGTCCGGAGCATAACTCGAACACCCTTTGGAATATTTTCATGAAACTTCACACATGCATAGACCACGACCCTAAAGGTGTGTCACGCAAGAATGACAACTCTTGCATCTCTAATGTTTGAGTTATCTCCCTTTGTTTTTCCGCGCACTGATTTTGTCTCCGGAGCATAACTCGAACACCTTTTTTTAAAACTACTTGTGTATCTGGGGATGGGGATACACATGCGCTTGTCGACAAGCGTCCATTTCTAGTTTCAACTAATTTCAACAACTGGATCACCATATCTTGATGAGAGCTACATACATGTATGTCCAGATGCGACGCTTGAATATTATGATGTGGCATTTAATATTCATCATAATCCTGTGTTATTCTGTCCAACAAACCACACTATGCGCAAACACATACCAGTCCTGCATGTTAAAGGTATCTGACATTCACTTCTAGGAGATGAAACAATCTGTATATATCTGCAAGTAACACATACATATTTCTATATATAAGGGACTTTGTTTGCAATAGTGAATTTGTTGTATTTGACAGTGGCTGGTTAACTACAACTACACGTATAGTACGTTTATTTGCAGAATATAAAGAACTACATGTACCGTCATAATGCTAATAGTAAAGCAAAACAAAAGCACAACAAATGAGACATAGCGAACCATGACAACGGGTAAAACGGTCTCCAGTTGTGAAAAAAACGAAATCGTATATAAAACTGACAAATAAAACATTAACAACGGTTAGTAATGTTGATAATGCGATGTATGACAGTTGTCATAGTGGTATTGTTATCTGCAGATATCTGGAGAATCTGAAGCATTCTTATTGAAGAAAATTTTGCTGATCAATTTGTCCACACTAAAATATAATAGACAGCATATGTGTCTTCCTTGCTGATTTTGATACAGAAATATGAAATACTTTGCGTTATGCTATTCGTTATTGCTCGCCCTTGAGTATCCGTGATGTGTGCCAACTCCGCATGTGATTTGTGCTGTCATGTTACAATTTTTATAAACTGGAAGGTATTTTCCTGCTGTTTCTTCCATGACACCATGGCGAAATGAATAAGTTCTATCAAATGGTCATGTTGAGTGACTTGATTATCAGCCTGTCCAATGCCTGCATGCTTTGCTTTCTTCCAATGAAATAATAGTCACTACATATATCTAATTATAGTGTCTATTAGATACGTTCGGTATGTGGTCGGTTGCGAGCACGCGGAGGGTAATGTAACGATCAGTGTGTCTCTTCACCGGAATGCCGACATGGTTTATACCTCATTTAGATGTTCGGCCTTCTGGTACGTGAGGAGGAAATCCTGTCATGCCCCATTAAAAGGAAATACAATTAGTGACACTATCATTACTTTTCGAGATGGAATTAACTGACTTTGGCGTGGTATGGACCTGAGGTCCGGTCATTTACCAACATTATATATATATGTTAAATACGGGATGGACTCCATTGGTCCGGCCTTAAACGACCTTAGCTGTGGATAGGCCGTTATAAACAACACTCAATCATTAGATACTTTACAACATACAATGTATATCAAAGGTTTATGATTCGGGAGGGTGGAGCGAGCATATAATACAAGATGGTGCTAAACGTTAGAAAGTTACCATTTATAATAATTGCCTTGATGAAATTAGTGGTAACAGATGGTGTGCCAGCTATATCCGCATACATATATTAGTATATGTTTATCAATAGTGTAGATGTCGGCCATCTTTTAAAATTATGATTACATGTAATTCAACACTAAATTTCCACATTCCATGTAACAATTAGCGAGGAAACCTCATACAATTTATGTTTTGACCTAATCTGATAGAAACAATGTTGTTGTTTTTTCAGTTTTACAATATGGCGGATCTTGAATTTAAAGGCCTAGGCCAAAATATACGCATTTCAATGATAATGTTGTACCGAAAACTACCTAAAACTGTAAAAGGACATCTCATTTTTTTTTTGTTCGTCTGGTTACATAGGTATTTCATTTTATACTTATATAAAATTGAGTTGGCGGCCATTTTGAATGTGGGGTTCCAGGAAATGCAGGTACACTTGTCCCAATTTTAAAATAGGATCTGTCGGTTTAATCAATAATACAAAATGAAGGATAACATTAGTCACAAATTCCATGAAAATGACAATGGGAAATCTCTTCATCCTCAGCAATAGGCTAAATGAGAACGAAATTAGTACAACCTACTGTTTTCACGACCATCTTGGAGTTACGAATAGCTACGTAGAGAAAAAAGTTATAAATACGTTTGTAAACAATTCATCTATCGACAAATATACTTATTATCATTATCGCTATTAAAATGGCTTAAATATTAACAAAGATATGACGTACAGCATGATATTTTCTTGTTCCTTAGGCAATTTGGCGGCCATCCTGAATTTCAGACATGGTTTTTTCTTAATTATTCGGCATTTTCAGAATCACAATTTATATACTTACCAAAAGAGTTCATCTGCAAACGGCTACCAATGCTATTATAAATCATATACGTGCATTTATACACCCATGTCAATGAGAAATATTTGGTCATTATGACCTCAAAATGACCTCAAAAATGACCCATAAAGGTCAAATCTGTGGGGATACCCACCGCTATCAAACGGCTTACATATCATAGAACTTGATCAGCATGGGTACCCATTTGTAACAAAACAATGCCATCAAACTTTTATTGGATGCCTTTTATTTGCCTTGTCGCGCCGTCTATAATACTACATACCTGTAACAGTAATTTGGATTTGCTTGAAACTGTATATTCTTCTTTATCATTACCAATAATCTCACACAATAGACCGTCTGTGCATCTCCCGTCCCCGGGAGCAGTGCGAAATGTCTTGGACCTTTACAATGAAGCAATATAACAATATTCTGGTCCGATAAAACTACACATACTATTTAATCATACGTGCACGGTGAATTCGCCCATACTATGTCACTAAAAGTAAATCCAATCTTCAAAACAAATATTCTCGGCACATGACGGTCGTCCATAAAGTGGGAGATTGTCAGTACAGCTATGGCAAGTGAATTCGCGCTTGCAGCTAGCAGTTATCTGGCTTCTCTGGATTTACAATTTGATCTACTCCCGTGACAAATGGAAGCATTTATTTTGAGATGACCTCTGAAAGGTATAAATAATCAAATATGTCCAGACTAGCGAATTTGTCCGCGAACACACCAACGCTATCATTTAAACGACTACGTCATGGTTTTGAAGGTTGCAATTTCTATTAAAATTATGTAATCAAAACACATGTTATGGACATCAAATTTACGATCCATGTATATTCGTTTCAGGTTATATTTATAATTAAATAACGTTCAATACATTTTCATGTCCATGACCAGTTTCTGCCATGTACCATCTAGTTTCCACTTTATTTTCCAAGTACCTCGTATGCTGTAATCATAAGATAAGTTGAAGCTTCATTCTCTTCTTTATCATCATCCATATGTGCATTATATAGCCCAACCAGGTGGCCCACATGCCCAGGGATATCAACTTACCTTGACATATTTTGCAGAACTGTAATTGTTTATGAGCATGTGCCTTGCAGCTCTAACCATAAACATGTAAATATATTGTATATCCTGGGACTATCAGATACCTCGGCGGACACGAGGCAGGCATTCTTTTCCATCTAGTTAATGTTCGTACATGTACACGTTTGAGTATTAATATTTATATTAACATATGTTATAAACATGTACAGAATGTGTATATTTTATTGTTGTATTATGAACTGTACATGTTTTGTTACTCTCGTCATCAAAAGTAAATCACCATTTTTTACCATAAAGCTTATGTTAATAGGTTTGTCTTTTTATAAAATATTTATGTGCGTTTTATATTATTTACAGACGTTGTTGCAAGCGAAAAATTAACTTTGACATTGAAAGAGTGCAAACTGGAACAACACTACAAGGAAGGTATTTATGTCATATGTGATTCGCTTAAATCAGTGCTCGGGTGCATTTATGCAATGTACTTTGCCTATACTGGCGCAGTCCTGGACATAATAAAATAAGCGCAATACAACTGCACTAGTATACTAGATTGTTCAGTACGTCGTGTTGGGCGATTATCTTGTGACTTCATCTTTTAAATTATGATTACTTATTACAACTTTGGATTAAATGTTTCCCTCTGCCGTTTATTACTTAACAGTAATTTAATATAAATTACTTCATGCCACTGATTGATCACACTGTGTCGTTATGGTGGCCTTTACCTGTAGTAGAGCGGTCGTACTAAGATAATCGGAAATATTTACTGACTGGCGGTAGAATCCGGCTTTTTATTCGACTTGGTAGAGGGTTCGTTTCACGCAGGCGAGCTGGGTTCGACCCCAGTGCTGGCAAAATATGTTTGACTTTAAAACATTCCTCTCCTACTTCAATGGTTTTGGTGCACCATGATATATTACCCTTCGAGTTAATAGATGAAGTCATATCATGTATTAAGTCTTTCATACACAATGATTTTGGGAGTCTATAAAAGAACCTGAAATGTATATTTGTTCCCATTAACCTTTTAAGGAAAGACGGTTATTGCCTCTGATATCAAGAATGTCAATTCATTTATAAAAGGTAAAGTAATGTCAATTAAAACGGCATTGGTAAATGATATATGTATGCCGGTCAGTGAATTTGACAAATGATCATGCATAAGTAAAGTACAAATATAACTGTTATCATAACTCGACGTATATATGCTATGTTCCTACACAGAACCTGGATTACCTGAATGATATATTTACAAGCAACCTTTAGTAGCTAAAAACATGCTATTTCAACATGTATGCTTGGATTGCCTCTTGCAAACAGCTATATCAGTGATGTATGTGCCACTCAAAACATCACACAGTGTTCACTTTCAGTATTGGAAAGATATGTTATTAGACTGCATTATATGATACTGGTTGGTATATTGAACAACGAATATTGAAATTCACCAGTAAATAGTTAGCAGACAATAAACAAAACTTGGGGATATAAAGAAACATTCAACATGTTATGAGATACAAGGTGTTCATGTGACTCGATATTATTGCTAATAATTCAAAGACTGTCTCAAATCAAGCTGTGTTTGATTGATATCTGCTTTGTTCCACGTTTTCCTGCCGTCCTGCTTTTGTCCATTATAGTCCATTAAACACATAACATCCCGAAATTATCCAAACCTAAATACTTTTTCGTAACCCCGATGATTTGTTTTTACGGAATTTAGTCAAATATTTATTTTAAATGGAAATTCAATTTTTCTTTGGGATAATCAGATGGGAGCTAACCTAGATTTTTTTTCAAATAATTGTCGAATTTGTAGACCGATTTTCAAAATCTATTTTTTCCAGGTTTCGGATTAATTCTCCTCTTTTTCTTTTCTCGACCATTATCCTCGCTGTCCAGCTCTTTTTTGTTATATTCCTTTAGAAAATTTGTTTTTGAAAATCAACATTTGATGGAATTTCATCAAATAAAAGGTTGGAAGAAGGTTAATTTTTATATTGATGAAAACGTACTAACATTTAAATACCTTTTAGATGTAATGTGTTTAAGAGCCAAAAGAATTTTGGCAGAAACACGCGGAACAGATGGTAGTTATTTATTGGCAAAATGTTCGTCTGTATCATACCTACACGTATTATATATATACACAGGAGCTACCCAGCATACAGATATAAAGTTCAACTTAATTGGCAAGAATGACGATGTCAAAAGTATAGAAATGGATGTAGTGGATGCAAATACAAGAATTCCCAACCACAGTTTGGAAGCAGAGGTACTCATTAAAATCTTAAATTAGGTCTTACAAATTTGTTTTGTGAATTAATCAAATTGTTATTCAATAGGTGTCTGGAAATTCTGCATGGTACATGTACTTTAATTAGTCTTTTTATGTACGCCGACGAAGCATTTCTGGGTACATATAGTTGTCTGTGTAATAATTATCGCAAACGATTTATAAACGCCACATTATGGTACACATGTTATTGATATACGTATTACATAATTTGGCAACCCACTTTACTACGAAAATAAATAGCAATTCAGTAGCTATCTAATCCGGAATAGATTCATCAAATTCACGTGTTGCACTGCTGTCACATCTGTAATTACATAGTATTTGTCCAATAACATTTCCATTTCCTTGTTGCGTTTTTAAATCGTTTCAGCATAGTTTGTGCTTTTCAGTTTTCTATGATATACAATTAAAATTCTCGTTGCGTTATACTATTGAGTTATATCCCTTTGTTTTTACGAAAATATGTCTTGTCCGGAGCATAACCCGAATATGCTTTTGAATATTTTCATGAAACATCACATATGCAATGACCACGACCCGAAGGTGTGTCGCGCGCAAGAATGATTTGTCTTGCCTCTCTATTTTTATAATATCTCCCTTTGATTTCATCTTAATGATTTCTTGTCTGGCATATAACTTGAATAACCTTTGAAATGTGTTCATGAATTTACACACATGCACAGACTACGACCAAAAGGTGTGTTGCACCCAAGATAGACAATTCTTGTATCACTATTTCTATATCACTCTCTCTTTGTTTTTTCGCAGAGTTATTTCCTGTCAATCCAAAACTTGATTATTCTTTGGATTATTTTCATGAAATTTCACACTTGCATAAACCATGACCAACGGTGTGTCTCATGTACTGATTTCTTTAACCAGGATACGCGCAGTGACAACGGCAACTGCAATGGTTTATTGCTTTTTTGTGTGTTTCTTATTGATGTGGAAAATAAATTGAATAATATTCTTCAAGTAACGTATTTCATGTATATGCTGAAATGTATGTATAGTTCCTCATTAAATGAACCGTTTCTTAGAATTCTTATAGAATGGAAATTGTAAATGTTACTGTATTTTTGTATTGTTATGTATTTTTATGATATACAGTTGATGAGACGCAAATAAACAATTTCACCTACAAGAACTCTCACCTTACTAACTTATTAGCTATCTCCCTTTACTTTAGTGGCTACATGTAGGCAAATAAGGGGATACACATGCGCTTGTGAATAAACATCAATTTCTAGTTATAATCGTAAGTTGGTAAAACTGATCATAACATGTATCATGCTGTATGTACATGTATATTATCTTTGTTGCAGGCGATGGAGATTGGGCTCTCACCAGAAACGTATAACTACTCTTCAATTAAAATTAATCTGCAAGTACATGACCCAGATTCATATCAGAAACTGGTATTGGCTTGTCAAAACAAGATGCCATTTGCGGCAACATGGCTTCAAACCCTTCTGGATGCGGAAGCCATAAGAAAACTGAGGAACGCCAACACTAATGAGATCAAGGTTACCGTTTCAATATCAAAACCAAATGTTGGAAAAGGTATTTAAATTTTCTGTTCAGAGGTTTAAATTCATGAATTTTCAATTAAGATGTCAATAAATTAATTCTGGTGAATTGCATTTTCAATTCAGTTTTTATACGTCTATTTTTAAAAAAAAAACGGGGGGTAAATATAAGTTACGCTGTACTGGGTGGCGGGTGGACACAGCTTGCCCTCTCAATAACTTCTACTTCTCGGAAAGTTCTTCTCGGAAATTTGGTATACATATTTATTATGGCAAGAGGAAGAGCAATATTGATTTGCAAAAACAAATCGGATGCATTATCTGTCCTTCATTACTGCCTATACAGTGATGGGTGTGTGTTGTCAGCTTTGTAATTGGATACTAATAATACATGTACATGCATCTTGTCATCTATTATGTTTGTCGAATGCAAATACTCTATACTGCATGCTTGCTACTTCATGTCCACAAAATTGGTACATGTGTTCTCTGTTTCACTCCGGTCAGTGCTCTTGCAAGTTCACCAAGGAAATTATTGTTGAAAACTTCAGTATGATAGAAAGAGAGATGCCAAATGTAGAAGATGTTCTTCCAGCCTTTCTGAAGTTTGATGGAATCAGTAACGAATGTTAACATGAGCTTAGTAAGGTTTTAGACAAACCAGTAGAAACAAGGAAACATTATTTTTTTATGAAACTACTGAGAATGAATGACGACTGCGATCTGTATTGGTGTCTGTTTGCAAAAGAATTGAAACGGCTTGGAAAAGACAATCTTATAAAGAACGTCACCCAACCGCAACATGAGATTGGTAAGAAGCTTAAATAAATTCATCCATTGCATAATATTTAGGGAACCCGCTTTTCCGATGTTTCGGCACAATTGTCCATTTTCCACTCTACCAGACCTATGAATTGTCTATATTACAAGGTTTTTTGGTGGCTTTACATTCACACGGTGTCTTGAAACAATTAAGCTTGGTTGTCCTCTTGACGACCTCGGGCAACCTTTTCAATATGCAAATTAGTTGCCGCCATATCCGGAAAACCTATTTCCTGTCATAGGTCAATAACTATGCACTATAAGTTCACACAAATGGTGTCTATACCTATATTTTCATGGTCAATGATTACGATTTTGGCGAGTAAGCTATATGATATATGTCATTTACTCATCATCATCAATGTTTGGATTTTCTCAGTAGTCGTGCAGTTTCTTCAAATCCATCAATTGTAGTAACCATAACTCCATAACTACCAATGCACTAACAATTTTAAACTTTGGATTCATTAATAATTATATAATTTATAGCTGCTGCAATTGCTTCGGTCAGATACCACGCGTTATTCCAGCTCCTCCACATCCTTCACATCCTCCACGTCCTCATCCACAGCATCTGCATCTAGCTGATGTGCACCTCCCATCCCATCTTTTGTTATAGTGCACATATTGCAACACCCATCGCCAGCTGTACACACCCAATATACGGTAACGACATATGATGTATGTGGCAGCTACGCTACAACCCTCTGCCCCTGTGTATCAGCCGCCTTTCACAACATCATCATTCCTAACATATGGTGAAGCAGTGAAACAGGATGTCGGAGGCAATGCCATGATGCTCATTGGCTTCACTTACTTCTTGGCATATATATGGTAGCATGCCGCACCCATTGAGATTCCTGTTTGCTAACCATGTATAGCTGCGAAGAACCGCTTACGTTACCTGCTTCTAGGAGAGCAACATTAGTGGCGTTTGCTGTACCCAGTACATCAAACAATCCTGGAAATTCGCCAGCATTCAGAGCATTCAAGGCACTGACCATCGCCTTGCTGAATGGGTATGATACAGTTTCACAGCCGCTAAGCGCATGCGTGCCCAGTAGCTGCAGACACTCATATACCATATGTATACATTTCGCATTGATGTCTATCACCACCCTATTCCAGTGTTCTATCTGGACACTACATCTAGGAAGTAGTTGCATCTTCCAGACCCAGCAGACCAGTAGTACAAATACATCTGTATCATCGCTGAGGATCCGGACCACAGCCATGTCCATTTCAGAAGCTTGCCCCATCGTGTGCAAAGCTGCTGTCATCCCGATAATCTATGGATATGTGATCACCCAGATTGAGTATGGATATCACGCGGGTGAGTTCACGCTTGTTGTGCTTATTCTTTAGAATGGCATCACGATTGGGTAAGGGCCTGTTCATGGTATATTTGTCAAAGACCAATATCTTCTCGATGAAAGTAGGGTAAATCGAGAGGCGGCGCTTAATGCTTACAACGATGACGGATACCACTCATCCGTGTGGCCACATTCACGATGACGATGTCCGGATCTGGAACTCCAAGTTGTGGTATACGGAGATGATTGGCGAGTGAATATTTGGTTCCTTTCCTCAAGCAGCCATACTCATCGATGATAGAAGGTGGAATAGCATACAACTCGTACTGGAAAATGGGTTCCAGTTGCAACTGTCGTTGTTGCCCGGCCAACAAAAGACGGATGAAGATGGCCTCTAGGTCGAATACTGTTTTGCCACCAACCTTCACGCCTCTCTTAAGTTGCTCCATCGACTTGACTTGACTTGACACTGGCATGGAAGTGAAACGGCAGAGAGTTGCGGAAGGATGTGGCCATTTTCACTCCAATGACTAGTGCATCTTCCACATTTACATCTTTGTGAGCTACCTGACCATTGACAATGCTGTAGAGGACGTCACTCTTGACTTTCAACAGATGGGAATGCCTTGTTAGATCTGTGGGAATCCGCTGCCGATCGTCACTGTTCAGCTTTCGTCTCTCATCACCTTCCTATTTATGCTTGCTTGGTGATGATGAGCAGTGTACTTCATCGGAGTACGACCGTTCCATAGCATCAGAAAGATACGCTGAGATCGGGAATGAATCAATCCATTCGGAGAACACCTCAGGTGACAGCGTCAGGCCCTTCAGACCACCATTTCCCGTCCCGATAGCAGTTTGTTCTCTAAGCTGGTCACTGCATACTGAATTCCAATACATGCGCTCCAGCGATGATATCTCGATACGCATCTGCTGGCAGCAATTGCGCATCTCAATTGGCTCGGGCAACCATGTACAATTGCATATCAATGGAAAGATTTGCATACGTCATGCCTAGGTCACAGATGGTTTTCTTCATGTATAGCAGTGATGTGATGACGGTATCAGGGAGAGTTGGTGATGCATGTATGAGTAGGCCCATCAGGTACACAGTCGCTGGCTTTGTTGCGGGTGTCACTTGGTCCCTGGCCAATTGGTTGTTTAAGCCGTACCAATCCAGGCTATGGTCTGATGAAAGTGAATTCGGCCACTGGGAGTCCTTGAGTTCTGCAGCAACAAAACTCTCAACCCTGGCACATGCATTTGTGTACGTGATTTCCTGAAGAAATATAAATTGCAGAAGGGTTAACCTTCGTTGGGCCAGTATAGTGCTGAAATGGCACATACTGGCTATATTGGTCCTAAGAGATTGTGCAACGTTCTTCCGCAGTCGTGGAATCGCAAGATTCATATATCCAGGTCGATCGCTAGCACTACTTAGTTCTACGATGCCAGCGGGATGCTGTTGGAATTCCTGAGCCATGACATGTGTCTCTCTTCGTTCATTGGGAGTTTAAACTAGAAGATCAATATTGTCAAACAACCCGAAGATTGGCCACACACTACTCATCAAACAAATTGCCTGATGTAGATCACCACCGCTGTCGCCCACGAATTTAGCAGCTGATTTGCGAAACCTTATCACCTCATCATATGATACTAGGAATCTGTGATCCTGTAGAAGTATTGATCATCTCGGAAGTGCCAAGTCTGTGATGAAGCTTCACTGCCATGTACAGCGTTGTCTGGTTCCTAGTGCCGGTGATATGACCTTGTACAGCTTGATATTTACATCAAGAAACACACATATTCGGGCCTGAAATTAGAATAACCTGATCTGGTGCCAGGTCTTCACCACACCAGAATCACTTAGCCCCATCCCCTAAAAGTAATAGGATTAGCCATACTCCTACTACTCTTATAAGGGGTATAACAAAAACTCTCACATGCATAATCAGGTAGCCTGATATTCCGGAAAGGATGAACCCCATCGTTAAATTACCCTTGACATGCATCCAACTAACCACCCGCTACAGAGCTGTGAAAGTTGGGTTTTATGTATTGGCGGCCACTAATAATCCTCGCAGAAAGAATCCTATTGAAATCCTAGACCAGGAATGCATGGGTCTGAAACCCATGTTCGTGAATTTATCATAAACGGTTGCAGAGCTAATAAAAGAAAATATGATTTTCGGCAATGGCGGCAACCAATTTGCGTAATGAGACAATATATACATGTAATCACCGTATAAATGCGACCAGTGTCATCATTGACCATGAACACATAGGTATAGACACCATTTGTGTGAAGTTGTAGTGTATAGTTGTAGAGCTATAATAGGAAATATTTTTTCCGCTAATAGCGGCAACTAATTTGCATATTAAAAAAGTTGCTCAAGGTTGTCAAGAGGACAACCAAGCTGATTTGCTCCAAGGCACCCGTAGGAATGTAAATCCACCAGAAAACCTTGTACTATAGAAAATTCATGGGCCCGACACGTAATTCATAAGGACGACAAATGGACTACAAGGCCTTGTCAAGGCCTTGTGCCGAAACGTCGGAAAAGTGGGTTCCTGGTTTTTGCAGGATTGTTGAACATATTAATTGTATTATTGCGGAAAGATTAATACTATTTATAGTATAGAGAATAACCACCAGCCTTTGACGGATAGTTATATATAGAGAATACCATGAACGGATGAACATATTTTGATGAAACTTTGTCAGAATCGTCGACCACTAATGCTCTTTCACATTTATTTAAATGGGCATGAGCATGGGCCCGGGCGATCAAAAGTAGGTCAAATATAATTGTTTTATATAAAATTGAAGGAGTCGATTGCTTCCCATGATATTCATTGACACAGGTGAGTGACATACGGCCTTTATGACCCTCTTGTTCATACACTGACCGCTGATCCTGCTCATGTTGGATGTTCTGGGGGTCTTCGCGTTATGAAATCATATGACTGTATAGCATAGAGTAAATTCCGCTTGATAAATCGTCTGCTGAATGTCATAGGCACTAACTGCGCTGGCTGCATTACAAGAACAAATGAGTAAAATAATGGCAGTCCTTATTAACTGGTGTAATGATATTTTTTTGGTTAATATACATGTATATCATGTATGCAACAAACATATCAACATTGCGAAAATATTCCAAAAAGGCCTGCACAAATACATAAGGTAATACTCGTAACAAGCCGCCTCATCAGGATATGCCGTGTTTGTCGCTATTCATTTTTTAAAATATCCATTATCCGATTAATGGCATAGTCCAGATGCAAATACAACTATCAATGTCAGATAAAAAGGTTACTACATGTTTGTTTCAGCTGTGGATCAACATGTTCGACTCACGGTGGGGAATATTAAAAGAAACTACAGTCTGCTTCTGAAAGAAATTGAGCCGAAACAATTCATTGCCGTTCTGCAGGGTAATCAAGTGGTCAAAGAGAACATATTAAAGGCAACAGACAAGATGAAAAGGGCTGGTCTGTTTTTTGATTTTGTTATCGGTCAAGGTCAGAAGTGTGTAAATGCATTTGTACAAGAGTTGGAGCGGCTCAATATGTCTGGTGTCCTGAAGATATTGAAGGGTTCTGCCCTACCACTGCCAGATGGTGAGTATATATATACGTTGACACATTTGTGACCAGCAGAAGTCGCATACATGTACTAGCATCAACCGTGCTGTCTGATTAGGGCATACGTTGGTCTAGATGCATTCAAATTATAAATAGTAGAGTCCTGTGAATAAGGAAATATGTAAGATTGACGATAGTTTAAAGCTTTATGACTCTTCTACTGAGGTATATTTTCTCAGCCATTGCCAAGTATTATTGTTAATGTACAATAACTTTCTTAATATGTTTGTGCCTGTACATGGTATACAATTATTATTAGGAAACCATTGAACATACAGTGTATTACAGTTCCGAATCAGATGAAGTATGTGTGTGATCTTTGGCGTATTTTGCTATATATTCATGCATTGATACACTTTTCTGAGCCACTACTAAAATTATCCCCTCGACGATAGCCAAGAGCGCATATAGCGTCAGTCCAGTACATGCGTGCATGCGTACGTACGTACGTACGTACGTACGTACGTGCTTGCATGCGTTTATTTGGTTATTAACAAGGCTGTCATCGATGGGATTAGCTTAGTGATAACGGTGGCCTTGTTAATTCAACTATTTCTGTTAAACCCTTTCAACCATACAAACAAGAAAATCAGTATGTGCAAACACTGTATATAGAGGTGAGCTGACTGGTAGCGAGCCGTCTGATCAGAATCTACAGCATTTGTCACTATTAGTCACATCTGACAAAAAATCCACATTTCGTCATTAATGGAATAGTCCATGAATTAGTATGAAAATAAACCGATGTAGGATATCCAGGTGTATGATACCTTTGCATATATAACTCTGTTGTATACACATCGTGCTCATGTAGACATGTACATTTGTATATTCCATTTTGGAAAACACTGTCAAGCACACAGTTCCCATGCAGAATATTTGGACATAATGATGCTGTAGTACTCACCTTGTACATCTCTGTGTCAGAGAAATGTATGACCTTACTGGAAAACTGATATGTTGGTGTCTATGCCAACCAGTGTTGCTAAACCATCACTTTCGTAGACTGCCAGTGGTACCGTCAGGGCACATTTATAATTATTATTTTATTCTTCAGGGCCCTCTGTGCTAAAGAGAAACCTTGTGGCCAACTACAGAAAACTAATTGATGAAATAGAACCAAGTATTTTCCGAAATACATTTTTGGAGAGACATATTTTCTCTGCCAAACATTTTGACGAAGTTACTAAGCTGAGGTCACGAAAGGACAGGGCTGTTGCTTTATTGAAGCTGGTTCTTAGAAACGGAGAATCCGCTATTCAGTGTTTGGTGGATGCATTAAAAATAAACGAGTATGATCATCTGGTGGAATTGATGACTAAAGTAGCAGGTAATATACCATGTATGTGGCCGATTATTGCGTTGAGTAGTTCATGCCCCTGAAAGGTCCAATTTACCTGGGCCTTCATACGATTGACATGTTCAAATTTCATTCTATACATATATCCACTTTCACCAGCAACAGTCTTCACATGCCTTTATGCATATTTCCTTTCATAATACGTGCACTGCAATTTTCATTTGTCAGTCTAGCCATTGCCCAAGGAACATGTCTGAAAAGACATGGTGTTATACGTTTCATGTTGGTAAATGTATGCTACTTATTTTTATCTAAATAAATAGAAAACGGAATTCTCATAAATACCTACATGTGCATTGGTCCACCTGTCCATCACAAAAAAAGAAAGCCTGATGTAAATTTCTTTTTTTTTCACAGAATTTCTTGGTATTTGGTAGAAACAAAAATTGGCATACATTGTACTATGCATTTCATTCCACCTCGCCCCTGCTACATTTGCGGATACAAGGTTACCTACACATCCCAGTGTGTGAACGACCAATCGTAATAAATGTATAGTATGAGTAAACAATAAACAATTTGTTCTATTGCTTCCCCCGGATTTTTTTTTATCAACGTATCATCATGCATTTATTCGATGTATAATTATGTGACAAACTGTTCTTTCTTAGGGTATGCTAATAAACTATTCTACGATGATCTCATGCACCTGTGTTTATTTTGTAGATGACAATACAGAATGTCCTCAATTGGCTGAGACAGGTCAAGCAAACAACTGTATGGTATTTACCGCCACGTTTGATGTCCAGTATGAAAAGGGTAACCAAAAACTAGTATTTGTATGCATATGGACGACGTTCGGTGTATTATATGAGCCGCGTCGAGAGAAAACCTGGGAAAGTTTTGGTCAAGTCGACATTTTGTTACGATAACAATGGTATTTGTATGATGAATTGAACGCTTTTTGCTTGTTCATGATATCTGCAATATTCATTAAGATATTACATGTTATACAACACCACTATGCAGGTCATTTGAGCAAAAGAGACGTCACGCAAAAGCGACGTCAAGCGACGTTAAAACGACGTCACCGTATCTACGGGTACACATAGAGTATAGCCAAGTAGAAGCATGTTTGGCATTGAATAATGAATGTATAGACGGATGAGCTTGAATCTTTTGGCAATACATGAATGTAAAAAGCGACAAAGGCCAACCGACAAGTTCATGTACAAGCAAATATAAACGTGCGTGGGTACGGTGGATTCGGTATGCTGGTTTATTCTTGTTGACGTGTTTACTGAGCGTTTTAACAATTTATAATTGTAGAAAACCACGAAGTATATGAAACAGACAGTAATATTTACTGTCCAGGTATGTCATTTCTGTATTGATTAATTCATTGTTTGCTTGGGGATATACGTCCATTCAGCATCTACAGATGGGAATGCATCTGGGGAGTAGAATACATAGAACTAACGTTCAAATAAAATTCAAACAATTGTATAACGCTCACATTGGTAAAAATGCCTTAAAAATAAAATAATGAAAACATAGGGTCCATAGAGATTAACACCAAACAAGTCTAACGTGGTCTGCCAAACGTCGATAATTAGAAATCTCAGTGAAAATTACGTTAGCTAAGTTCACGACGTCATATCTTGTGACGTCGTCTGACTCCCGAAGACAGGTTTTCTCGCGACGCGGCTCGTATGGAGTGAACGTCGTTCCGGCGCCGCAGACATTTTTCTAAAATAGAACATAGTTCAAACACCAATTTGAATATGTTCATGAAACAACGCATGCATAGATCACGACCCTAACGGGTGTCGCGCGCAAGCATGGCAGCTCTCGCTTTAGTGAATTGATGAGTATAGATCTCCACTTTTATTGATTTCTAGCCCTGACCATAACTTGATTACCCGTTTGAATATTTTCGTTAATTTTAACATGCATAGATCACGACCAAAATGTGTTTCGCAGGCCAGAATGGCAATTCCCATACTTATCTTTGAGTCCTCACTCTTCGTATTTTAGCAGACAGACTGATTTCATGTTGGTTGTCCGGTCCATGATTTGATTACCATTTGGAAACGTTTCATTAGATTAAACATATGCATAGTCGACGACCGAAACATAGATACATTGATTGATTAATGGATATTATTTATTTCCTTCATGTGGAGAGATACATATCGAACTGTGCATGTTCGTATCAAGCGTTAATGAGTGCGTAAAGTGATGGTAATCATATAATACATTGATGCCGGAACAGACATAATATTATCAACTAAACACACACTCCAAGTATACTGTACATGTACAGCAAACATCGATATCACACGACGTAATCTGTCGGAGCCGACTCTAAATAACGTTGGAAGGTTACACATATAGGTGTGTACGTTTACAAACGCGTAATAAGCCCCAGTTACACTGTCACGTTTTGAGGGCTAGGTATTACTATGTTTCCCACCAGTACCGATTGCCAAGTTGTTGCCCCGTTTTGAGGGTTATGAGGTTAAGGTTTCTAGTATAGGCCCTCATCCAGAAATGGAACCCCCCCCCCCTTGTGCAGACATATAATTTCTGAAACTACATTCAATTACGAGTGGTATGCCGTATGTTTGCGGTCTGTAACCCGATAGGTGAATGATTGGCACCATTTTGAAGTATACCACTCTCGGGCTTTTCGAAATTGTAACAAATCGCAATTTTAATTGAAATTCGACTATTTTGTATCATTTGAAACAACTGATATGGCGGTTTTGTACGTTTGCAGATGTGTTCATAACTATACAATTGAAAAGTTCAATTAAATAATATTTTGTAATTCAGATGAAGAATTGTGCATGTTTTATATTACCCCACCCACTGAATTTCAATGGCAAATCATCTACCTAAATAACTCCATAAAAGTATGGTACTTCTGTATTTTCTCTGTGTCAATGCATGGTACCTAGTAGTACTCATTAGACATATTAACTGCATATATGCCGATTATCTGATGTCTGCAGTGGATGATACAATGTTAGAAACAAAGTAGCTTTCAACATTCCCCACCCACAGATTTTACAATGGAAATTTTACATGTGATGAATTTCATTTATGTTATGCACTGTCACTTGCTTACAAATGGTTTAAAAGCACATTCATTGACAAGTACATAGGCACTACCAATAGCTATCCGTACACCCTTTAGATACAGGGTGTCTGTCCTTCCACTTCGCATTTACTTTGTGAAGGTAACAACTATGTTATGAGTCCCATTATGAAAATCTCTCGCAGTGTATATTAATTATATCAATGATAATAGTACCCATTAGTTTTTGCAAGATCTGTTCCATGCCCATATTCTGATTACATAATTTCTACAGCTGATGATGCAGTGGGGTAAAACAAGTAGTTCTAACTATTCCCCACCCACTGAATTTACAATGACCATTTTACATGCAATACTTTTACTTATTTTATACGCTGCCAGATATTTATGAAAGGTTCATATGAATGTGTTCATGTAGCTGTAATTGTATAACCTGTAATGTTGATATAACATTTCATAATTTTCATATAAACAAAGACATATAAGGTATGTGATCTTTCTAAAAGCATGCATGTGCTCTGCAAATATAACCACTACATGTATATTAATATAGCTGTTATGTATGCATGTATAACATACTGTTTTGAATATTCAGTATTCCTAATTGCTTCACATGTGTTATTCTACACATGTTGTGTCAAATTACCAAAAACAAAACACAAACTGATGTAGGTATATAATCAACTTGTAATAGTTCAGATTCGCATATACCGCTATAGCATTCGAATCACAGCATCATTACATATTTCATATAAACGAAAACAACGCTTAAATGTAGTTTTTGCATTTCATACTGCGCCAAACTGAATATGTGACAAACTGATGGCCATAAATGCATCTACAATTCATACAATATATATATATATATATTGGTATATTACATCTAGTATGTATGTAGTCTGACAAAGCCATTCCGGGGTATTCACCAATCAATCTAGTCAAGCATGCACATCTGATATGCATAGGCCTACATAATTATAACTACAGCATACAACAGGATAGCATATTTAGTGGTACTATTATTCCAAAGATGATCCGGATGGAACTTAATCCATAAACAGGAGAATACTATTACACTAAAAGGATGTGCTCATGTTTCACCAAATCTCCGAGTTTATCAATTTACAGCAGTCAAATTAATTATATTTAACAAGCTGATGTGTTATCATGTCACTGTGTGTTGCTAAACTCACTCATAGGAGCATCAATATGCGTTTAAATCCCCCAAAATGATAAATGTATCCCCACAATCTAGTATGCAATGTATCAAAATGTCACCTAAACAATATCACACAGTCTCTATATAGACACATTAAACTTAGATTCACTATGCTACTGCCTACATGACATACAAACGGTCAGAAAATACGTTTTAATACGTATGTTCGCATTTTACTGCGTATTACAATCGTAGTAAGTAATACATGGGACGCAATACCTGACAGTGTGACTGGGGCTTTACATGAGACAACACAATCTGCCTAAATACCCATAGACCCTATTCAGATTTCATATTTTCTCAAAACTTCAAAAGAGGGTAGTGAACGTTGAATGCCAGTATTTATTTAAGGCGCATAGAGTGTAGACTAATCGTAGGTAGTATTTGGCCAGCTTACAGTGCGCTATTGTGTCGATAATGTACCAATATTAGATGTGGGAATATGTGTTATACGAATACCATCGTCAGCACAGTTTGATCAGGAGCTACTCTACTCGCCTAAGGAGTTGTGTATCCGCCGCATAATACAAATTAACGGCTAAGTACTACTATGTTCGTCACGATACTCGGGGAATACACTGTCCATCATTATCACCGGGTCGTTACTGTTTGTCGTCATACTCGGTCTAAATATGAGACATGTCAAGCGACTTTGTACCTAAGAAGATATCTCATGAAAATGTCTTACATGGTTTCGCTGAATGACGTTGGAATTTTCTTTCGTCAACGTAGACGTCATCTGCGGAAACTGTCAGTTGTGTAAATATTTTTGATGAGATATCGCACATCTTCACATGGCGTTTCTCATATATTATATTTATCTAGGTGGACCTGGTGAATCTGATCTGCAGACATACATACACAAGCTGCTCTACTCTAATAAAGAGAACAGCGATGTAGGCACGGTAGTAATTCCTGATGAAAAAGTGGACAAAAACGCACAAATTCAACAATGGGTCGGCAGCATTGAAGATTACGGTGTGTCATTGAAACGAAAACGAAGATGGTCGGACACAGAAGGTACTTGTTTTGTATTAGATCCATTAGTGAGTCCTTCCAAAAGAGTAATAATGAAAGGATTTTGTACGTCACCTTAAACTTATTGGGAGTGGCTGGTGGTGATGTGTATAGTGTAAGTGTTACCATGGTACCTCCAATCGTACGTCTGTCCTCTATTTGTCAGGCAGAAGTTATAACACACTTTATATTGTTTGCCAACTACATGTCATATTAGACCTTTGTGTTCCTTTAAAGAAAAGAAAATTGGTCTGTGAACTAGTGAAGTAAAAAAATGCCACTCGCTCTAAATCATTGTAGTAAAAACTAAAACCGATGGAGCTAACTCGGAAATATTAACTTGTTCTATGACGAAATACTCAATTTGTCCTGCAATTCGTGTCTATGAAACATTCGTATAGCCACACATGTTGCTTTGTCCATACATCCATTATATTCCGTAATATAATCCGTTCATACGCTTCTGAAGTAGCATGTTGTCCTGTGATGGTCCGGGACAATGTTACACATCCATAACATTTGGCCAGTCTACACAATGTGCCATTGAATTATATTTATGTAAAAAATAAATTTTCTTTCGCACAAAGTATATATATATATCACACATGCACATACGTACTTATGTGGTAGTCATCTATCAGTGACACAATCTCAGACAATTTCATGGTAATGGCAAAAAATGCAACATGTGGGGTATTCAGGTGGTCCTCGCTTACCAACACATCTAGTTACCGTTCAGTTACTTACATATTTATTCAGTGTGGTTCAAGGTATAGTTCACACATGCGTACATCAATGGTGATAATCCATCAATGACTACGACCCATGTCTCTACCAATTTCATGATCATGGAAATATTGCCCATAAGGCCAACATGTGGGGCATTTAGTTACCGATCAACTAATCAAACTTATTATAAAAGGAAACGCTGTGATTACTGCTCAGGTTGTGTATTGTTGATGATTAGCCAGGCAGGTGCATTAGAGATGTTTTCCAGTTTGTTCGGTTTCATAGCATTGTGCTTCGATATTGAAAATTGTCTTAAGTAATATTCAATGACTGAATGAGTTTTTGTTGGAAAGTACAAGACGCAGTCAGGAGATCCGCGATAACCTTTGAACACGACTACCAGAAATAGAGAATAGTAGATTAGTGCCGTTAATGGGAAAAATATCGGACAAGGCTCAGGAAACGGGATGGGCATGGCGTGTTAATACACCCGCACTAGTTTTTTATTCCAGACTACTGTAAATGATTTTCAAGAATTTCCGATGACATATCTCCCCTTGGCGGCCATTTTTATTTTTCGCACTCCTTGTATCCTTGTCCACGCAATAACTCGAATTTTGCTTCACCGTTCGTAACCAAATTCGGTATTTACATGTTTATCACGGCATGACGAAGAAGCCTATTGATTTTTAAAAATTTCCGATGGCGGCCATTTTTATTTTTCCCACGCTGTATCATTGTCCACTCAATAACTTAAGTTCTACTTCACCGCTCGTAACCAAATTCGGCACACATGTTTATCACGACAAGTCAAAGAAGTCTATTCTTGGCGGCCATTTTTATTCTTCGCACTCTGTATCCTAGTAGTATATGGGGAGTTAAAATGATACCACCAACCTACATAGTGCCCCTACATCCCATCTACGGTCCCAAACCCCTCGAATTTGTATATAAACTGAACAAACAAAAAGTAATACCACCATGTGAATAATTTGTAAAAAAAAAAAAAAATTCTGAGTAATTGTTCTTCGGAAGAAGAATTTTCTCACACGAGAAATGTGAGAAAAAAAGATGAGAGTCAAAGTATTGTTGTTGTTATTTTTCTGAAAGGTTGTTGGGAGCGAGTTATTTTCTCTAAATATGAGAAAATATGAGAGGAAAATGACATGTGAGGTGGTGCTTTGTAAGGAGAGTCTAACTGACGGAAAGGCTGCCTGACCGACTATGATGAAGGGCGGTCCGGGGGTAATTCGGTGGCAGAAGGCACTGCAAGAAGTTTTTCCGAACAAACCCGCGCGATGGACCACTGTCGAGGTAGTACAGCATGGGCTCATCGGGTTTGGTAATATATCGATCCAGATGATATACATTAAGAGACCACACGGGTAGAGGTACCGGACGGCAACATCCGATGGAAACCGTTGCTCCGCTAAACCAACATGCCGCCCGCGCGAGACGGCAGAGGGCTTGTGCGTCACCTTTTTTGCCTTGATGGCATTCACAGGCTTCTTACCGATCAATCTGGTCACCTCGCTGTTCAGTGTTGAGACCTCGGCGGGCAGCCTGGTCACCCACTCGGTCGATCGCGTATGAGGATCTACAAGCACTTTGGCATATTGGTGTCCGAACAGCTTCTCAGCCAGAGTCCGATTGAACCGATCCACTATCCCCTGGTCCCGGTGGACATCGACGCGGCCGCGTCTGACAGAAACGTTGTGTTTCGCCAACAGCTGAGAGAACACGCCCATAAACTTGCGGCCAGGATCGACCTGGAGAAGATTCGGCCATATGAGAGGGCTCCTCTTTCATATTCGGGAAAGAGCTTCGGCCACCTCCTGGGATTCCTTCGTGGCCAGTGGCTCAGCCTCCTTATAGCGACTCGCTACGTCAACGACTGTCAGGGAGTACTTGTACATCTTGCGACCGACGCGATCGTGAGGGAGAAACAGGGGATCTGCTTGGTGGACTTCGTCCGGCACCGGCATGTCGAATTTCGGGCCTAGAATACTGTGCGGCGCGGGCAAATAGATATGCCAGATGGCCTGTTTCTTGAGCCATTCCTTGGCAGCGTTTTCGGAAACCTTGGTTGCCGCGGCGATGTTCTTGATGGCCGCGAGTCCCGTCCAGTAGCCGCGGGGGCTGTAGTATGTGTTTCACTACTGCTGGTTAAGTTCTGAAGGAACTCGGAGGAATCTAACATTCGCTTTGCGAAAAGGGTGGCCGCGTTTTCGTCTTCGCGCCACGTCTCGAGAGAATCTTGGGCCAGACAGATCAGAGCCTTTGCGCCAGCTAAACGGTGTTTAAGGGCCTAGTAGCCTACATCATAAATAAATGCTCGTCAACTAACATCGTTCTATATATATATATATATATATATATATATATATATATATATATATATATATATATATATATATATATATATATATATAAATATATATATATATTAAAGAAATTTCAAATGATCATTGCTTTGCAATTATTGCTTTGCAATATAGTAGCTGACGAGACCTGTCGCAACCATTCCCACGACGACGAACGCGATCTCGCGGTCTTTTTGGGCCTCTGACGGCACATAGACGTCTGAAAGCTGGGGCCCGGGATCCTGCCGCGCGAGTCATTTCTACGGATATGTCCGCGCGTACTCGCGGATGGCGGCGTCAACGTTCCGGAAAGTTTGCACGGCGTGATTCTCACGGCGACGATCTTCGTTGATCCAGTCCAGACGGGCGGGAAGGGCGTTTTCGTGACCATGCTGCGTGTGCGCTCTGGAGTTGTTCTACAGCTAAATCGTGACACTTGCGCTCCTGATCTACGTCCGAGCTTCGCAGATTCGAGAATAGAAAGTTGCTGCCGCTGAACGCCAATGCGTTCACCACCGCACCACCTACGAGCATTGCGATCGAAGCCATTATTTCCATATATTAGCTGGTAGAATTCCAGCTTTTACTAGATAATCTCGGGTCCCAACTGCGGCCGCTATATATAAGGTTACGAGACCTACGTCTCTCGCAGTCATGTCCAACTTGGGAGTGGGCCCTCCGAAGACCATCTTTGATAGTCGAGCAAACCCGATACAGAGGCTCGATATCACCACAACGTGATAATCCGTTCACTATTATTTTACCATCGTATTCAGCCATTAGCTATAGTGATAACTATACAGTTATTCATATAAAAGGGATCGCGGGCAGAGTTTAAATGGGGCGCAATCGGTTTCGGAGCTTCCTTCGGAACCGCAGCTGGTTGTCGCGAAAGGTAGTTCCGCAGTGGGAACACACACAGGGTGCCTGCAACTGCCATACCACCACCAACAACCCACGGGATGATCCAGGTCGGAGCCCGTTCCACTAGAACTATCGGAGATTGAACCGCAGCTGCCTTCGGATGTTCCGCTGGAACCGCCTTCGGTGTTTTGCTGTTACAACAGCAGCTGGAACAACTAACGACTGTTTGGCCTTTCGAAGCACGGCGAGTATTTTATCTTGTTTAACTTTTCGGGCAGCAGCTGCTGCCCACCCAGATGCCTGTCTGTTTGGGTTTTTATGTCGTGCAACCTGAGCTTGCTCCTGAGGTGCAATCGGAGATAGTTCATGCGGCGCAATCTCCGATAGTTCCTATGGAACGGGCTCCGTCGCTCTCGCAGGTGCGTCTTGTGTCATCATCTTCAGAGCTTATAGTTCGTGGGCATATATGTCCAAATTGACAATGCTTAGCTGTGGTCAACGCAGTTGTCAGCGGTGCTAAGAACATGCCAAACGTATGGTAAATTACGCATCAAGCTGTTCTTAGCGCGTGTCCGACAAAAGGGTCAGTCTCGAGGTCGTCGACCAATCCCGATTGATTCTGGATTGGCAGAAACGTACTCGCCACTGCTGCGTAGAGCTGAATGGCTGCCGCCCCTAGGGATTTCGTCATCACCGCGCCTAGCCGCGATTCGTATCGGGCATACCATTTCTCAATCTCTGCGTCTGACATCTTATCCACCTGGTCGACTGTGAGACGTCGCCCCAGATACTGCTCGGCCTACCCCCCTACAACCAGTGCAGCGAGCCGTTGTGAAGTCGCGGTTTCTGACGTGCCGACAGCCGTGTCGGCAGTCGTGCCGACAGTCGTTCCTACAGGTCGAGTCGTGTCGGCAGTCGTTGCTACAGTTCGAGCCGTGTCGGCAGTCGTACCGATAGTCGACTGTTTCTTCCATTAGCTGATCGAGAAGTTCGTCGCAGTTCATTTTGAGTGCTATTCTGACTAGCCTCATAAGTCTAACATATTGCCAAGCGCACCACCCGATAATTTTGATCACCGTTATGCTCGCAGCAAAGCTTGCAGCAGAGCTACAAATCGATTCCCACATTGTTCAGCAATTGCTAAGCATTGTTAATCCTTTGTTCAGCATTTGTTCAGCATTTGTTCAGCATTTGTTCAACATTTGTTAGCAATTGCTAAGCATTTTTTCAGCATTTGTTAAGCAGTGTTAAGCATTTGTTCAGCATTTGTTAACATTTGTTCAGCATTTGTTAAGCATTTGTTCAACATTTTTCAAGCATTGTTAACCATGGTTAAGCATTTGTTTAGCATAGTTAAGCATTTGTTCAACATTTGGTAAGCATTGTTAAGCATTGTCAAGCATTTTTAAGCATTGTTAAGCATTTGTTAACCATTGTTAAGCATTTGTTAACAATTGTTAAGCATTTGCTCAGCATTTGTGAACAATTGTTAAGCATTTGCTCAGCATTTGTTCAGCAATTGTTAAGCATTTGTTAACAATTGTTAAGCATTTGTTCAGCGCTTAATAATTGCTTAGCAATTATTACTTTGTAAGCAGTTGGTTGATCAGTCTTTAACAGAAGCTTGGCGTGCTTAGTTTCCGAAAGCATCTGTCGAACCTCCAGCCGGTCCTCGCGCGTTGGGATAACGTCGTTCTCTCGAAGACAGTCATCGAATGAGTCTCGGTCCTTGCAGTGAAAGAGGGCGACCCATTTTGTTTGCTCGCGCAGATCCTTGAAGACGGCGTTGTACTTCTGAGTGGAGATCCATACGCTTTGTCCCGCATGCCGGCCAGAAAATGAGAGCTCTGAGAACATGTCCTTCTTTTTGGTAATTGCCGCCTTTACCGAGCAGTCGTCAATCACGTATAGGATGGGCTCGCCCTGAAAAACTTGGTAGCAGCCACGCAACCAATCGTGAAGCCTGTCGCCGTGGTCAACGACGTATACCTCAGGGTCGGTCCATATCCACAGGCGCCGCTGATAAGTCTTGTTGTGCCTCACAATGGGACACAGGAACAATGTGTCGAAAAGCATCGCGGTAGGAGCCCTCGAGCAAGTCCAGGATGAAAACAGTTTTTCCGCATCATGTCTGCCCACATATTCTGGCAGAGTGGGCATCCTTCGTAAAACCCAGAGTTTTAGTATAAATCTGAGACGTATCGACCATCTTCGATGTTGAGTTGCGCATCTGTGATTATATACATGTAAACGTTCAATGCGCCGTTGCCGTCCGCCTCTTTGGCTATCTGGATCGTCACACCCTCGCTCGCTTTCTCAACTTGGCGTCCACTACCGTGCAGTTGGTCGTCGTCGCTGGTTCGCATGTCTAGCCATAACGCGTACTTGGAGGTCAGGAACTCTGCGAGGGAGATGTCCGAGAGCTGCAGGTCTTTGGCAACCGCGGCAACCTCCGGGGCGCGCTTAGAGCCGGGAGCAAACTGCTTTTTGACTTCGTCCCACTGCTGGTGCGCGCGAAGGCCCTTGTTGTAGAGCTGATTGGGGACTCCCTCGATCGTCACCTCGACCTTTGTGATTTTGGGGTTATAAAATGTGTTGTTTTTTCTAGCCCCGAGCGCGAACCGAGCCTCCTCGAACAGCATCAGTATACATTTCATCGAGCGGGCGGGGACGTTTACATTAATATTCCACAATGTGTCGCTTTTGTCTTGCGTCATCTTGCGATGGCGAAGAATTCGGTCGTAAAGTATGACAACGCGCCCGGCGTACTGGGTTCTGATCAATCGCGCGAGTTCATGCATCGTGACCATGTCGTACTCCAGCGAAACATTGTCGATCGAATACTTCGATGCCATGTCAGTGGCTATGCGAACTCGGCCGTAGTCGTTGAACGTTAGTTCGTATTCAAGCCGGTCGGCCAAAGCAGTCTGATAGTATGGCATGTGGCTCTCCAGCAATTCTAAGTCGAGTGGGATGTAGAAGCGGTTGCCGTAAGCGGCCGCGATCGCATTGTCGCTCGCGATGTTATCTGCCTTGTCACCAGCCCTGGTTACGTTCCTATTTCGGCTGGTGTCAATACCCTGATAGATCGCGTTTTCGCGCTCTTGCGCCGTCTTCCACAGGTCTCGGTAACAATGGTAGACGTCGCTATCGTCGATCGACATCACCTCATTACCAGAAATATGTATCGTGGTCTTCTTGACGATGGTGCGACCCAGGTTCTGAACGACGGTTCGGTCCGCGTCTGTCGACGTCAGCGAAATAGTGAAAGCGAGGCGAACAGTCCCCGGTACAATGACGTCGTTAGCTCCGAGGTTAGGGAAGCGGGCCAAGAGCTACTGGTTCTGGTCGATCGTCGATGGGTTGTTCGTAATAACAACGTCTGTCTCACACCTTTCGCCCCGAGGGGCTCCGGCTGTCTGCGGTATGGATTGAGTTTGCGCCCGTATTGACTCGAAGACTCTATTAAACCCGTATGATTTTTTGTTCAATACATCGAAATGATGGCTGGTCATAACATTAACATGGACGAATTCGATCTCAATACGGGCGACCGAGGCGATTACCTCGATGATGATAACATCGCCGACGATACCGAAACGCCCTCCTCAGGAACTTCAGCCGGCGAGGAAATAAGTGGCGCTACCAACACTGTTGCTCTAAGTCGGGATTTACTCGAGACAGCTGTAAAAGACTACTACAACTATTTGGCAGAAGAAGGTATGGTCCCATCTGTCGGCCGCGACTACTCCAAGTTCGAACTGGAACGGGCCGGCAGTTTGCGACGAAAAGCATCAAATGTCCCAATCATCAACATGACAACCGGAAAACCTCTAACGCTGAGCACCATTGCCGGAAACTGGGGCGGTGGCATAATAATAAGGGGCGAACTAGGATTCGTAGACTGGAAGACTGGTAAAACAATTATGACCGCCCGTGCTGCATAGACCCTACAGGCTACCGACGAAACGATGGCGAAGACGGCCGCCGCTATATAAACTGTCGAGCTCAGCGAGGTACCTCGTGTAGTTGTATAGTGGGGATGGAAATGATGCCACCTAGGTTGGAGGCCAAACCAACAGGGTGCCGTCTATTCGGTCTGCAAAGAGTCCCACACCCCACAAAAACGGAAAAAAGGTGAAAAACGGTTCCCTCACTTTGTCTGGAAAGAGTTGCACTGGCAATTTTGCCCCCATCTTGACTTCCACCGGCAAAACAAAATCTCGAAACTTTTCCCAAACGTCCGACTATGTACAAGCGGACCGGCAAAGGGAAAAACGGCTCCTGGAAAGAGTTGCACTGGCCAGTTTGCCCCATCTCGACCTCCACCGGCAAAACAAAAGACAAAAAATCGAGTACAAACAACACGAAGAGTTTGGAAAACCAACCAAAAGACAAAGTGTCTAAACAACGCGAAGAGTTTGGAAAACTAACTCGCAAACCAACTCGAAGTTTTTGCCAAAAGTCCGAATGTGTACAATTGGGTGGTATCATTTCTGTTTTTGCCTCTTGGGAGCCGAATTTCTCCTGCACCTTTCCCAAATGTGTCCAAATGTGGACATTAGCGTGGTATCATTTCTGTTTGCCTCTTGGGTGACGAATTTTTTCTACACTTTTCCCAAATGTGCCCAAATACACAAATGGGTGGTATCATTTCTGTTTTTGCCTCTTGGGAGACGAATTTCTCCTGCACTTTTCCCAAATGTGTCCAAATACACAAATGGGTGGCATCATTTATGTTTGCCCCTCTCCAGGGTGCTCAGTTTACTTCCCAGGATTTCTATTTTTACTATCCTTGTTGGCAAGAAATGGAGAGCTCGAGCCCCCTGGGAATCGCGAGCAGGCATTTCGACCTTCCCGAGCGGACTGAATTTCCTGGCGCGCAATCCGAGCAATCTGGCGCGCAATCCGAGCAATCTGGTGCGCAATCCGAGCAATCCGAGCACCGCGAACAAGTATTTCGCACATTTCGAACGATTTGGGAATTCCCTGTTAGACAAATGTCCCCCTCTCTAGATAGAAAAGGTATTTTTGCAAACATGCCAAAAACCTATTTGTCTCCGGAAAATATTCGAGAAATTATTTCCGCCCGTGGAAAGTCGACGGCCGACGAAACAAAAAAGAAGTACGGGATCGGCAGTGCCAGACTTCGAAAAATATTGGACGATGTCGATGCTGAACGTAGTACAAAACCCGAAGAAGAAGAAAAAGAAGAAGAAGAAGAAAAACATACTCCTGTAGTACACAGGGTGGCCGCGCCAGGTTTTGCGGGCCCCACCGAGTTCCCCACGGATCTACTAGAAAATGTACGAAACGCCAGCTCGTTCGAAGAATCGACGTGCTTTTTCCGACATGGAGAGACGTCTGGATAGCCAATTGGATGCGCTGGAACGCAGGCTGTTGGACGCGATTTCCGGCGATGCCCGCACGGCCGATTCCGAATATCCGAAGAAAGACGAGCTGGAGGTGCACGACATCTGGAAAACCGTAGAGAATACGAAGTGGTGGCTGTGTGCAGCGGCGGTGGCATACACGGCCTGCAAAATACTGTTTCCAGTCGTGGTGCAAGAGACCCGTAGACTCTGGAAGAACAAAACAGAACCCGACTCTCAGTTCGTGAACTCCGCAAAACAGTCCGGTATGCCGAAGGGAAAAAACAAAACCAGCGATTCCGTACACCAGTACTCTGGTAGTCGCGACCCGTTCTACATGGAGTAGCCATTTTGGAAAAAAAGTTCTTTGTCGATTTTTGTCGCTGCTCGTTTTGTGTGGTGGAGTAGATTTGTGGTTGCCGAAACGGTGGTAGCTGAAACTTATTTTTTTCCGCCCTAGTTATTTTCTGTTTTCCAAACAGCCACACAAGTAGTTCCAAAGCGGTTTTCAAACAGGTGCAAATTGTTTTAGAACTTGTTTTTCGACTTGGTACAAATATTTTTTCCAAAGTGCTACAAATTGGTACAAATTGTTTTTCCAAGTTGTTTTTCCAAAGTGCTGCAAATCGGTACAAATTGTTTTCCAAATTGTGTTTCGACTTGGTACAAATTGTTTTTCCAAAGTGGTACAAAGTACTTTTCGAACTTGTTTTCCATATTGGCACAAAAAGAGGCCGAAACCTTGGTCCTCGCCCTCTATGTTTTTCTTGGTGTTGGTACGCCTAGTCTGTGGTACTGGCATGCCTAGGTTTGGTGCGGGTATGCCTAGGCTTGGTGCGTGCATGCCTAGGCTTGGTGCTGGTTGCGTGTCTAGGCTTGGTGCTGGCATGCCTAGGTTCGGTGCGGGTATGCCTAGGCTGTGGTGCTGGTACGCTTGGTGCTGGTATGCCTGGTTGTGGTACTGGTACGCCTGGGCTTGGTGCTGGCATACCTAGGCTTGGTGCTGGCATTCCTGGGCGTGGTGCTGGCCTGCCTGGTTTTTGCCACAAGAAACCAAATGTGTGTGCGCTCGAGAAAAACGTGTGCGATGCCCTCTCCGCGATCCGGTGTGGAAAGCACACGAAAATACTCTGGTTGGCTCGAAGAGTTTTTCTTCCAGCTTGGCGACCAACTGATGTTGGCGTTTTCTTCCCGGCTTGCAACAAAGTCTTGTTCTACTATTTCTTCTGGTGTAGCTCTCGGAAGCAGGACTCTGCTATTTTTATTTTGCGTTTTTCTGTGTCTAGGGACGCCTGTAGTTCCGCAACCTGGCTTTCTAGTTCGGCAGTCTGGAGTTCTCTCTCTCGGCGCAGCTCTCGGAAACAGGACTCCGCTATTTTTCGTTTGCGGCTTTCCATATCTAGGGCCTTCTGTAGTTCGATAACCTGGCTTTCTAGTTCGGCAGTCTGGAGTTGTGTTCTCGAGGGCGTGGTACACCGTTTCTGTTTGTGTGTGCAAAGCGTCTGGGAACTGGAGAAATGTTTTCCACAACCTTCTCACAGGAATGCAGGAGTACTGCATCTCGTCTTTCTCCCGATGTGCCGTTGCAAGTTGGCCTTCTTGGCAAAAGTTATACCACACGTTTCGCACTCTATTTTCCCAATAGTATGTTTCTGTTCAAATGGGAAAATCACAAGAATTTTTTTTTCCGCTTGGCAAACATAAATGATACCACCCATGTGTGTATTTGGACACATTTGTGAAAAGTGTAGCAGAAATTCGTCTCCCAAGAGGCAAACAGAAATGATACCACCCATTTGTGTATTTGGACACATTTGGGAAAAGTGCAGGAGAAATTCGTCTCCCAAGAGGCAAAAACAGAAATGATACCACCCATTTGTGTATTTGGACACATTTGGGAAAAGTGCAGGAGAAATTCGTCTCCCAAGAGGCAAAAACAGAAATGATACCACCCAGTTGTGTATTTGGGCACATTTGGGAAAAGTGTAGAAAAAAATTCGTCTCCCAAAGGCAAACAGAAATGATACCACCCAATTGTACACATTCGGACTTTTGGGTTGGGTTCGAGGTGGTTTGCGAGTTGGATTTCCAAACTCTTCGCGTTGTTTGGACTTTTTGTATTTTGCCGGTGGAGGTCGAGATGGGGGGGGGGGGGCAAACTGACCAGTGCAACTCTTTCCAGGAGCCGTTTTTCACATTGCCGGTCCGCTTGTACATATTCGGACTTTTGGGAAAAGCTTCGAGTTTGTTTGCTAGTTGGTTTTCTAAACTCTTCGTGTTGTTTGTACTGGATTTTTTGTATTTTGTTTTGTCGGTGGAGGTCGAGATGGGGGCAAACTGGCCAGTGCAACACTTTCCAGGAGCCGTTTTTCCCTTTGCCGGTCCGCTTGTACATATTCGGACTTTTGGGAAAAGTTTCGAGATTTTGTTTTGCCGGTGGAGGTCGAGATGGGGGCAAACTGGCCAGTGCAACTCTTTCCAGAAAAGGTGAGGGAACCGTTTTTCACATTTTTTTCCGTTTTTGTGGGGTGTGGGACTCTTTGCAGACCGAATAGACGGCACCCTGTTGGTTTGACCTCCAACCTAGGTGGTATCATTTCCATCCCCACTATACTACTCGTGTAGCCACCGACGCTATTCGCTAGATCGACGAAATACTCAGCACGATGGATGGCTCACCGTTAAACGTTCGCGAACTCCGTGGACTCGAAAAGGCTATGCAAATCGTATTTGATCTTTTTACCTCTGATTTTCAACTCCCTCAAGAATTTTGATACCAAAACTTCAGGATCTATCTCGCAAATGTGTGTTGTCGTTCCTGAGAGACTGTCGCCTACTGAAACACTGATAGGGACGTGGGCAACCTCGTACTCTCGGTCTCGAGGTTTTACCTCCCATCTGTTGGCGTCTAGGTAAGCTTCAAAGTCGTACACTATTTGATGCGGGTACAACACGGTCTCCGGGGCCGTCTTTTCTACTTGTGGATCACGTCATTTAAAATCTTCTAAATTCCTTAGAATTTTATACCCGCATTCCCAAATAACCACGATTGTGTATCCAGCTGCGATTATTGCCGTGTCGCTATCGAGAGTCTTTTGATACTTTTTACCCATGCGCATTGTGTGGAGTGGACATCCGTGCCAGTGACAACCGTGGAATTGGTACACATTATTTGTCTCCCTGCAATATCCGTCGACCAGAGCACCTGCGACCCACCTTTCTCCTCCGTGTCTGCACCTGGCGGTGTGTATGTGTTTTACTTCTAAAGATTGTATCCAGTATATAGACATTTTGCTGGCGTGCGCTCTTGGATAGAAGGCTTTTTCAAACGCTGACTTTGGTCTGTCTATCATCTTACCTTTGCACACGACTTCGGTCTCTCCCCTCATGTATGTTGCTGGGTGCCTCTTCATTTTTCTGGCGTTGGCGAATCTCTGTCTGCAGTCGTAGAAGCAGTAGATTTTTGTTAGATTCTTTATGTTTGTTATCAGGAACGCGTGGTTTATATAACAAGCTTATCGTCATTATCTTCTCTCCTACTTCCTCGTAGTGCGCTGGTGTCTTTCTCAAATACCACACTCCTTGTTCCGTTGGCTCATACACTTGTATTCCTACACTGCAACATTCCTCCACTTTCTTCATGTCCTCGAAAGGAACAGGTCCTCTCGCGGCTTTCTCGTTTTTCGCGAAATACTCGTTAGCCATATTTCATGCCTTACCACAAGACCTGTCCGCTCGAACATCTTCCAAATGAATTGCTAGGCATCTGAAAAGACACAGATCTTCGTTGTATTTGTCTAACGCGTGCATACACTTCTTGTTCCTCAACCAATCCGGAAGAGGTCCTCCGGATGCTACTGTCGAGGCAAACACTGTGTCTACCCTCCTCCTACCACCCAAAACCAATTTTACGAATACATCTACCCACCGGACAAACGTCCATTTCGTGTTTGGTCTTTCTACCTTATCCGGGTTCATACGCGTTTCTTCTTGTCTCTCCACCCATGTACCTACCTCATCGTAAGAATTCATCCATTGTCTAGAAAGCTCTATGGTTCTCCTACCATTCTCCACCTTTTCCTTACTTTCGTCGTGGCTGCCTAATTCGGCTATTGCGTTCACCAACTTTGGGTTCAACTTCGACACCACTTTCTGTGGGATCTTTCTCTGCGCGATAGCATTGGCACGCAGGCACATACACTCTCATCCGGAAGTATATGCCCAACTTTATCAGCAATGTCTATATTATTGAAGGCACCTCGCTTGTAGGCTCTGGTAAACCTATTCATGAAAGTTGTGTTTTTAACCTCGTTCAAGAGTTTTGTCAACCATGGAACTCAGGTGTTTACTGTATGTCAACCCTAGAGATGCGGCTTCTGCTCTCAGTTTTTCAACTGGTGGCAACATTTTCAAATCTTGTTTTAAACCTTGGTTTAAAACGTGGTTTAACTCACTGTTTGAATAACTACTAGTTTTCGTTTCTTTAACTTGAAATAGTATTAGTTTTGTCAACCCAGGAACTCTTATGCGTTTACTGTATGGTATGTTCAGATCGTCCGCTTGTTTTCGCAATTGATCTCTAGTTATAGGAAGCTTTTCTACACCGCTAATCAGTTGAGGCGGAATATTTTTCTCATTTTTCTTTGTCCGAAGAAATTTCTCGCAGGCATATTTTTATATAACCTATATATTAGCAAATATATGTATTTTTTTCTATTGGAAATCTAAAACTAAACACTTGCTTATAAGCTATTCAGTTCAACTATTAATGCTGGTGGTGGGTATTTCTCAATCACCCTATTACAATTTCGCATTTTCCTCTCATATTTTCTCATATTTCGAGAAAATAATTCGCTCCCAACACCCTTTCGGAGAAATAACAACAACAATACTTTCGACTCTCATCTTTTTTCTCACATTTCACGTGTGAGAAAATTATTCTTCCAAAGAAAAATTCCTCAGAAAAAAATAAATAAAATTTACAATTATTCACATGGTGGTATTACTTTTTGTTTATTCAGTTTATATACAAATTCGAGGGGTTTGGGGCCATAGATGTGGTGTAGGTGCACTATGTAGGTTGGTGGTATCATTTTAGTTGGTATACATGTTTATCATGACAAGACGAAGAAGCCTATTGATTAATATGTGACGTCATTTTCACAATACATTTCATATAAAATCCACCTAACAAACATACTGATTTTGATATCTAGCGCACCAAACACGATGACTTATGTGTGTTATGGGTGCTCTATATGTAATTTACAATAACTTATATATTTCACGAGTGTACCGTTTATTTCTTACAAGCATGTTCCCTCGATCTTTATTTGCATTGACGGTAACCGATTCGTCACCAAAACGACAGAATTATGAGATTAAAGCAAACTGTACAATAAAGGACAACCAATACCACACATTCTTAAAAATCAGTCATTCCATTATAAAGACATTAAAAGAAATCTAATGTAGACATGTATAAAAACCATGACGTTATATCATTCGGAAATCACGTGATCCGACACCCTGACACTTGTATATTAAACTGTTTGGCTTTGTAGATTACGTTTCACCAGAAATGAAACTGGACAGTGAACGTGGATCACTAGAAAAGAAAGCTTGTTCTGCAGGTGATATCAAGGATACAAGCATGGGATTAACCATTCCGAAGCTCCCCAGACAGACGATACAGCATGCCAACTGTGACCCACTCTTCAGTACAGGTACAATTTTTAATATATTGATCTTCTACTGAGTTACTACCAACCGGGCATGTGGCTAGATCATTTTACGATATCGATATACATGACTATAAATTGATTCTCCACCAATGGTGCGAATTCGAACTCTGAAAATGTCAAAAAGTGATGTTCATACAAATGTATAATATATTGATTTATTTGGAACTTCAATGTATAAACAATAAGAAATAAAAAAATTGTACAATTGTATAATTAGTACATTAATATTGAGTCAAACGTTAAATATATCTTACCAGTATATCTTTATGTTGAGTCAAACGTTCAATATATCGTACCAATATGTCTTTATATCGATCTACATGACTATACATTGATTCTCCATCAATGGTGAAAAGTCGAACACTGGAAATGTCACTGCTCGTAACCAAATTTGGTATACATGTTTATCTTGACAAGACGAAGAAGCCTGTTGATTTTGAAACATTTCGGATGACTTATCTCCCCTTGGCGGCCAAATTTTAGCTCGATTATTCGAAGAATAGTGAGAGCTTATGTAGTCACCCCGGCGTCGGCGTCGGCGTCGGCGTCAGCGTCGACGTCGCGTCGGAGTCGGCGTCGGCGTCGGCGTCGGCGGCGGCGTCACCGTCACGCCTTGGTTAAGGTTTTTAGTCCAGCTAGTATATGTAATACTCCTAGCCCTACACCTACCATACTTGGACAACTTCATCTCCTAGTGATTTAAATAAACAACCTCTGACCTATGTTTCACCTTGACCTACATTTAACCTTGAATTACTCAGTTAATTCCCCTTGGTTAAGGTTTTTAGTCAAGCTTGTACATGGAATACTATTGTGCATACAGACACCATTCTTGGACAACCTTTTATCAAAGGGATGAACATCAATAAGCCCTGATCTATATTTGACCTTGACCTACATTTCCTCTTGAATTCAAATAACCCCTGACCTATATTTCACCTTCACCTACATTTAACCTTGAATTACTTAGTTATTTTCCCTTGGTTAAGGTTTGTACTGAAACTGGGTTAAGGTTTATAGTCAAGCTTGTATATGGAATATTCCTGGGCCTACAGCTACCATACATGGACAACTTCATATCCTAGTGTTGTACATCAATAATCCCTGACATATATTTGACCGTGACTTTTACCCTTGTATTACTTAGTTATTTCCCCTTGGTTAAGGTTTTTAGTCAAGCTTGTATATGGAATACTCATGGGCCTACAGCAACCATATTTGGAAACCGTTATCTCCTAGTGATGCATATCAATAACCCCTGACCTATATATGACATTGACCTACATTTAACCTTGAATTACTTAGTTAATTTTCCTTGATTAAGGTTTTTAGTCAGCCTTCGTTAAGGTTTTTATGCAGGCCGCGGCCATCTTGTTTGTCAAGCTATGTGTACATCGACAACCCTCGTAGTCGAGCTATGCTGTTCGCCAACAACTCTTGTTTGTTTTACGCACACTGTATCGTTGTCCACGCAATAACTTCACCGATCGCAACCAAATTCAGCATACATGTTTATCACTGCAAGACGAAGAAGGCAGTTGATTTTCAAAAATTTCCCATGACCTATCTCCCCTTGGCGGCCATTTTTTTTTCGCACTCTGTATACTTGTCCACGCAATAAGTCAAGTTCTACTTCACCGCTTGTAACCAAATTCGGTGTACATATTTATCTCGACAAGACGAACAAGCTTGTTGATTTTCAACAATTTCCGATGACCTATCTCCCCTTGCAGGCCATTTTTATTGTTCGCACTCTGTATCCTTGTCCACGCAATAACCCAAGTCTTCCTTTACAGATCGTAACCAAATTCGGTGTACAAGTTTATCTCGGCAAGACGAAGAAGCCTTATGATTTTGAAAACTTTCCGATGACTTATCTCTCCTTGGCGGCGGCTATTTTTAATTTTCTGACTCTGTATCCTTGTCCACGCAACAACTTGACGGATCGTTACCAAATTCAATATACATGTTTATCACGGCAAGAACCCTATTCATTTTCAGTGAGTTATCTCCCCTTGTTAACTGGCCTTGCCTCGACGGACCTTCGGCACTCTTGTTTTGTTTCAAGAAGTTTGTGCAAGATTCGTCATCATGGTAGAACTTTAATATTACTTGACGGATCGCTTCAATATTTAGACACTTGACACATGTAATAATCTGGAACACAATCATGCCGCCAAACACGACGACTTATGTGTGTTATGGTTGCTCTATATGTATTTTAAAATAACTTATATATTTCACGAGTGTACCGTTTATTTCTTACAAGCACGTTCCCTACACCTTTATTTGCATTGACGGTAACCGATTCGTCACCAAAACGACAGAATTATGAGATTAAAGCAAACTGTACAATAAAGAACAACAAATTCCGCACATTCTTAAAATTTATCTTTCCATAAAACAGATATTGAAGGAAATCTAATGTAAACATGTCTAAAAACCATGACGTCATATCGTTCGGAAACCACGCGATCCGACACCCTGGCAGTGGTATATTAAACTGTTTTGGTTTGTAGATTACGTTTCACCAGAAATGAAACTGGACGGTGAATGTGGATCACTAGAAAAGAAAGCTTATTCTGCAGGTGATATAAAGGATACAAGCATGGGATTAACCATTCCGAAGCTCCCCAGACGATACAGCATGCCAACTGTGAGTGTCGACCCACTCTTCAGTACAGGTACATATTTTTTAATATATTGATCTTTTATTGAGTTACTACCAACCGGGCATGTGGCTAGATCATTTTACAATATCGATCTACATGACTATACATTGATTCTCCACCAATGGTGCAATTTCGAACTCTGGAAATTACAAAAAGTGAAGCTTATACATATGCATAATACATTGATTTATTTGGAACTGCAATGTATATACAATAACGAATACGATAATGTTAGCTTGTCCTACCTATAAACCCAGAAGTCGATATTTAAGCTGGAACCAAGCCATCCCATGAAGCAAAATTCATCCGGAATATGTACGTTACCGAAAACAAGATTTCCTTCAGGAACAGTAAGATAAAATGAATAAGCGTTTCCATATCCGTTTGTGTATGTATAACTATGGAACGCCATGGCTGTCTTATATGACGATAAAGTATTGTATGCAGTACTAACGTCACTATATGAGCTCATTATGTGTTTATATCGAGTGAAAATGTCAATATATTATATCATTATGTCTTAATATTGAGTCAAACGTTCAATATATCATACAATTATGCAATTATATTGAGTCAAAGCTTAAATATATGATATCATTTGTCTTTATATTAAGCCAAAATTTCAATGTATGATATCATAATGTATTTGTATTGAGTCGAAACGTCAATATATTATAGCATTATGTCTTCTATTGGGTCGAAACTTCAATACATGATGTCATTCGTCAGTATATTAAGTCAACATTTCACTGTATGATATCGTTATGTCTTTATATTGAGTCGTAAGTCCAATATATGATACCATTTTGTCATTATATGAAGTCAAATGGTCATTATATGATAGCAATGTGTCTTTATATTTAGCCACAACTTCAATATATGATATAATTTTTAACTTTATCTTGAGTCGTTTGTTCTTTATACAGTTAGGGCTTATTTGCAGTAGTTTTGCTTTACGGTAACGCCCATTAAAATGCGCGCATTTGTGTACCTATAGGTTAGAGGTTTAACTACACTATATCATCAGATATTCATGCGCAGTGTAGTCAAAAGTAGTACAGTAAAACATATAAGCCAAATGCTTTATTCTAGGTTAGAAAAAACCACAGAGTATTACTTTATAATTTAATAGAATTCCATCCAATAAGACCAGACTCTCCTACTTTCACTATTCGTATGAATGCTGTGGGACCTACTTGTACATGACCTGCAGCCAGTCTGTACTGGTTCTGCATTAATAAAACAATAGGTTCACTTAATTCTAAGAAAGAAAAATCCAATCTGGTCATGTCATCCAATATTGTTTACATTTTTTGGCCACACAAATTTTGTTTACATCACATGACCAACTGGTTCAGTGTTTTCCTTTAAATGCTACAAATATGCTGACAACTTGTGTTAAAAGCACCCCAAAATGTTCCTCAAGTGCAACTGCGTAGTGATGGATCAAGATTTACAAGCAAACTGTGTCTGTGACCTAGATACACCCGTACTAATTTTTTATATCCAGACTACTGTAAATGTTTTTCAAAAATTTCTGATGACTTATCTCCCCTTGGCGGCCATTTTTATTTTTCGCACACTGTATCCTTGTCCACGCAATAACTCGAGTTTTGCTTCACCACTCGTGACCAAATTCGGTATACATCTTTATCACGGAAAGACGAAGAAGCCTATTGATTTTCAAAAATGTCCGATGACCTTTCTCCCATTGGCGGCCATTTTTATTTTTCGCACGCTGTATCATTGTCCACGCAATAATTCAAGTTCTACTTCATCGCTTTTAACCAAATTCTGCATACATATGTATCACGGCACGTTGAAGCAGTCTATTCATTTTTAAAACTTCTCGATGACATATCTCCCCAAGGCGGCCATTTTTATTGTTCGCACTCTGTATCCTTGTCCACGCAATAACTCGAGTTTTGCTTCACCACTCGTAACCAAATTCGGAATACATCTTTAACACAGAAAGACGAAGAAGCCTATTGATTTTCAAAAATTTCCGATGACCTATCTCCCTTTGGCGGCCATTTTTATTTTTAGCACGCTGTACCATTGTCCACGCAATAACTCAAGTTCTACTTCACCGCTTTTAACCAAATTCGGTATACATATTTATCATGGCAAGTCGAAGAAGTCCATGACATGAACTTTCCTTTAAAACAAAATTGCTAGGTACAAACAGCGTTTAGCCATAGTGACCACCCACTGTGCAATGCTATAAAAAAGGCCATTAAGAGATAACACCCAATAAAACCACTGGGCAGTGACCAGTGGTCATCTGTATTTCCCCAGAACCAATTTGCCGGACTACTTTCTTTTGTTTCCAGATGACCAGCTGGTCAAGTGGTATTTACACACATGTTTACACATAACACAGACTCCATTTAGTAATAATCTCTGTATACATGTACATGTACATTTTACCAGAAAGCAGTAATCATACTCCCCAAGATTTACATAGTTCATGGTTCAAAAATTCATGAATTGTCTTGCTTTCAATAAAGTAGATCCAGATGAACTGGCTGATCATAATGAGCCGTCTAATCTTGATCTACACTGTCAAACCAATCAGCATATTTTCGAGAGATAAATACCCTTATGTATGAATGTACTGAACTAATTTGAACATTGAAGAGCCATAGTCAGATATTATAAGTACCACATAAAGGTACTTGACCCTCTCCTGTTTATATGACACTTTAGTCTGATGTTGAGCAGTTCATGGGGGAAAAAGCTGATATTTGTATTATTTCTCCACAGATGTTTACTTTGTGACCACTATTTTAGACGGTTCAAATGCGTGTGGATATGTTCACGGATAAACAGGAAAAATAGTTATTAGAGAGTGGCAGCTAAACTTGTCCCACTGCTTTGTCAGTAAACAATACTTTTTGTATTGTATTGCGCAATACCCAATCTAGTTTAGATTGATTGATTATTGGTGTTGAACGGCCTATCACCATGTAAGGTCATTTAAGGCCGGGCCAACAGGTTGGAATATTCTGTATGCAACCTGTACATAATCTGATAATGAGGGGAATTCTCAAAATCAAAGCTCAATACTTACAAAAACTATTTAGCCCTGAAATTCGGATATCCTGACCTGGTGCATATTGGTGACTCTTCAATATATATTAAATGTATTGATTAAATGTTCCAATAAGTTATTTACCAGAGCTCCAGTTAAGGTGGGTATTCTGACCAACTCTCCCTGGTACAAAACCATGGAATATGCATGCAACAGCCGATTCACACATGTGTGGAATGGCAGTGCGGAACATAAAATAGTCCCGCTTCCCGAGTGTGTTTTCAGTTTAAATATTATCCGAATATACATGTTGATAGAGTGTCTCAACAAATTAATAAAATATTCAAAAGAAATGTTTGTTTTTTTGTGATAAAAACACATTGCTTCATATTTAAAAATGCCCACCCTTTATTGCATGTGTGATTGAGTATATTCATACGCGTGTGTTGACTGTGTGGAACTGCTGAAACTGACCCGATGTCGGATGACATAAATACTTTACAATTCTCATTTCTGGACGATTTACAAATTAAAATCAATGGCATTATTTATTTTTTTCTGAAAAAGACATATATGATAGTCGTTTGTTTCTCCGATGAAAATGATGCAGTTTTTGTAAAAACAGACAGAATTTCCACTCTCTAATTGCAGCAGACTGTTATCAGTTGTGCCTTTGATCTTGATACAATACGCCTGGTAACCTCGGTCAAATCAGCAAGCGTCGCCACAGGGGGTGATGGCAATTCGCTATTTTGGAACCACACTTCGCTTATGTGAAGTGCGGTTCTGGTTTTAAAGAGGCATTCACGGCATGTATTGGTTTTCAAAACTTCCCGATGACTTATCTCCCCTAGGCGGCCATTTTTATTCTTCGCACTCTGTATCCTTGTCCACGCAATAACTCAAGTTCTACTTCACTGCTCGTAACCAAAGTTGGTATACATGTTTATCATAACAAGACGAAGAAGCCTATTGATTAATATGTGACGTCATTTTCACAATACATTTCCTATAAAAATACACCTAACAAACGTACTGATTTTGATATCTAGCGCACCAGACACGACGACTTATGTGTGTTATGGGTGCTCTATATGTAATTTAGAATAACTTATATATTTCACGAGTGTACCGTTTATTTCTTACAAGCATGTTCCCTAGATCTATATTTGCATTGACGATAACCGATTTATGAGATTAAAGCAAACTGTACAATAAAGGACAACCAATTCCACACATTCTTAAAAATCAGTCATTCCATTATAAAGATATTAAAGGAAATCTAATGTAAACATGTTTAAAAACCATGACGTTATATCGTTCGGATATCACGTGATCCGACACTGGTATATTAAACTGTTTTGCTTTGTAGATTACATTTCACCAGAAATGAAACTGGACAGTGAATGTGGATCACTAGAAAAGAAAGCTTGTTCTGCAGGTGATATCAAGGATACAAGCATGGGATTAACAATTCCGAAGCTCCCCAGACAGACGATACAGCATGCCAACTGTGACCCACTCTTCAGTACAGGTACATATGTTTTAATATATTGATCTTCTACTGAGTTACTACCAACCGGGCATGTGGCTAGATCATTTTACAATATCGATCTACATGACTATAAATTGATTCTCCACCAATGGTGCAAATTCGAACTCTGGAAATGTCAAAAAGTGAAGTTCATACAAATGTATAATACATTGATTTATTTGGAACTTCAATGTATAGACAAAAATGAATATAAAAATTGTACAATTGTATAATTTGTACATCAATATTGAGTCAAACGTTAAATATATCGTACCAGTATATCTTTATGTTGAGTCAAACGTTCAATATATCGTACCAATTTGTCTTTATATCGATCTACATGACTATACATTGATTCTCCATAAATGGTGAAAATTCGAACTCTGGAAATGTCACGGCTCGTAACCAAATTTGGCATACATGTTTATCTTGGCAAGACGAAGAAGCCTATGAATTTTGAAACATTTCGGATGACTTATCTCCCCTTGACGGCCAAATGTTAGCTCGATTATTCGAAGAATAGTGAGAGCTTATGTAGTCACCCCGGCGTCGGCGTCGGCGTCGGCGTCGCGTCGGCGTCGCGTCGGCGTCGGCGTCGGTGTCGGCGTGGGCGTCGGCGTCGGCGTCACCGTCACGCCTTGGTTTAGGTTTATAGTCAAGCTAATATATGTAATATTCCTAGCGCTACACCCACCATACTTGGACAACTTCATCTCATAGTGATGTACATAAATAAACCCTGACCTATATTTCACCTTGACCTACATTTTACCTTGAATTACTTAGTTAATTCCCCTTGGTTAAGTTTTTTAGTCAAGCTTGTACATGGAATACTATTGTGCATACAGACACCATACTTGGACAACCTTTTCTCAAAGGGATGAACATCAATAACCCCTGATCTATATTTGACCTTGACCTACATTTCCTCTGGAATTACTTAGTTAATTCCCCTTGGTTCAGGTATTTAGTCAACCTTGGTTAAGGTTTTTAGTCAAGCTTGTATATGGAATACTCCTGGGCCTACAGCAACCATACTTGGACAACTTCATCTCCCAGTGTTGTATATCAATAATCCCTGACATATACTTGACCGTGACCTACTTTTACCTTTGGATTATTTAGTTATTTCACCTTGGTTACGGTTTTTAATCAAGCTTGTATATGGAATACTCATGGGCCTACATCAACCATACTTGGAAACCTTCATCTCCTAATGATGTATATCAATAACCCCTGACCTATATCTGACATTGACCTACATTTAACCTTGAATTACTTAGTTAATTTCCCTTGGTTAAGGTTTGTAGTCAACCTTGGTTAAGGTTTTTATGCAGGCCGCGGCCGCCTTGCTTGTCAAGCTATGTGTACATCGACAACCCTCGTAGTCGAGCTATGCTGTTCGCCTACATCTCTTGTTTGTTTTACGCACAATGTATTCTTGTCCACGCAATAACTTCACCGATCGCAACCAAATTCAGCATACATGTTTATCGATTAAGACGAAGAAGGCTGTTGATTTTCAAAAATTTCCCTTGACCTATCTCCCCTTGGCGGCCATTTTTTGTTCGCACTCTGTATGCTTGTCCACGCAATAACTCGAGCTCTACTTCACCACTTGCAACCAAATTCGGTGTACATATTTATCTCGACAAGACGAGCAAGCTTGTTGATTTTCAACAATTTCCGAATGCCTATCTCCCCTTGCAGGCCATTTTTATTTGTCGCACTCTGTATCTTTGTCCATGCAATAACACTAGTCTTCCTTCACAGATCGTAACCAAATTCGGTGTACAAGTTTATCTCGGCAAGACGAAGAAGCCTTATGATTTAGAAAACCTTTTGAAAACTTTCCGATAACTTATCTCTCCTTGGCGGCTATTTTTATTTTTCTGACTGTATCCTTGTCCACGCAACAACTTGACGGATCTTTACCAAATTCAATATACATGTTTATCACGGCAAGAACCCTACTCATTTTCAGTGAGTTATCTCCCCTTGTTAACTGGCCTTGCCTCGACGTACCTTCGGCACTCTTGTTTTGTGTCAAAATGTTTGTGCAAGATTCGTCATCATGGTAGAACTTTAATATTACTTGACAGATCGCTTCAATATTTGGACACTTGACACATGTAATAATTTTGAACACACTCATGCCGCCAAACACGACGACTTATGTGTGTTATGGGTGCTCTATATGTAACTTACAATAACTTATATATTTCACGAGTGTACCGTTTATTTCTTACAAGCACGTTCCCTACACCTTTATTTGCATTGACGGTAACCGATTCGTCGCCAAACCGACAGAATTATGAGATTAAAGCAAACTGTACAATAAAGGACAACAAATTCCGCACATTCTTAAAAATCAGTCTTTCCATAAAAAAGATATTAAAGGAAATCTAATGTAAACATGTCTAAAAACCATGACGTCATATCGTTCGGAAACCTCGCGATCCGACACCCGGGTACTGGTATATTAAACTGTTTTGGTTTGTAGATTACGTTTCACCAGAAATGAAACTGGACGGTGAATGTCGATCACTAGAAAAGAAAGCTTGTTCTGCAGGTGATATCAAGGATACAAGCATGGGATTAATCATTCCGAAGCTCCCCAGACGATACAGCATGCCAACTGTTAGTGTCCACCCACTCTTCAGTACAGGTACATATTTTTTAATATATTGATCTTCTATTGAGTTACTACCAACCGGACATGTGGCTAGATCATTTTACAATATCGATCTACATGACTATACATTGATTCTCCACCAATGGTGCAATTTCGAACTCTGGAAATGACAAAAAGTGAAGTTTATACATATGCATAATACATTGATTTATTTGGAACTTCAATGTATATACAATAACGAATACAATAATGTTAGCTTGTCCTACCTATAAACACAGAAGTCGATATTTAAGCTGGAACGAAGCCATCCCATAATGCAAAATTCATCCGAAATATGTACGTTACCGAAAACAAGATTTCCTTCAGGAACAGTAAGATGAAATGAATAAGCGTTTCCATATCCGTTTGTGTATGTAAAACTATGGAACGCCATGGCTGTCTCATATGATGATAAAGTATTTTATGCAGTACTAACGTCACTATATGAGCTCATTATGTGTTTATATCGAGTCAAAATGTCAATATATTATATCATTATGTCTTAATATTGAGTCAAACGTTTAATATATCATACCAATACGTATTTATATTGAGTCAAACGTTCAATATATCATACCATTATGTCTTTATATTGAGTCAAACGTTCAATATATCATACTATTATGCAATTATATTGAGTCAAAACTTCAATATATGATATAATTTGTCTTTATATTAAGCCAAAATTTCAATGTATGATATCATAATGTATTTGTATTGAGTCGAAACGTCAATATATTATAGCATTCGGTCTTGTATTGGGTCGAAACTTCAATATATGATATCATTTGTCAATATATTAAGTCAACATTTCACTGTATGATATCGTTATGTCTTTATATTGAGTCGTAAGTCCCATATATGATAACATTATGTCATTATATGAAATAAAAACGTCATTATATGATAGCAATGTGCCTTTATATTTAGCCACAACTTCAATATATGACATAATTTTAATTTTATATTGAGTCGTTTGTTCTTCATAGTTAGGGCTTATTTTCAGTAGTATTGTTTTACGGTAACACCGTTAAATTTGGTATACATGTTTATCTTGGCAAGACGAAGAAGCCTATTGATTTTGAAACATTTCGGATGACTTATCTCCCCTTGGCGGCCAAATGTTAGCTCGATTATTCGAAGAATAGTGAGAGCTTATGTAGTCACCCCGACGTCGGCGTCACCGTCACGCCTTGGTTAAGGTTTTTAGTCAAGCAAGTATATGTAATACTCCTATCCCTACACCCACCATACTTGGAAAACTTCATCTCCTAGTGATGTACATAAACAACCCCTGACCTACATTTCACCTTGACCTACAATTAACCTTGAATTACTTAGTTAATTCCCCTTGCTTAAGGTTTTTAGTCAACCTTGGTTAATGTTTTTAGTCAAGCTTGTTCATGGAATACTATTGTGCATACTGACACCATACTTGGACAACCTTTTCTCAAATGATGAACATAAATAACCCCTGATCTGTATTTGACCTTGACCTACATTTCCTCTTGAATTACTTAGTTAATTCCCCTTGGTTAAGGACTTTAGTCAACCTTGGTTAAGGTTTTTAGTGAAGCTTGTAGATGGAATACTGTTGTGCATACAGACACCATACTTGGATAACTTTTTCTCATAGAGATGTACATCAATAACCCCTGACCTATATTTTACCTTCACCTACATTTAACCTTGAATTTCTTAGTTATTTTCCCTTGGCTAAGGTTTGTACTCAAACTTTGTTAAGGTTTATAGTCAAGCTTGTATATGGAATACTCCTGGGCCTACATCAACCATACTTGGACATCTTCATCTCCTAGTGTTGTACATCAATAATCCCTGACCTATATTTGACCGTGACCTACTTTTACCCTTGGATTACTTAGTTATTTCCCCTTGGTTAAGGATTTTAGTCAAGCTTGTATATGGAATACTCATGGGCCTACAGCAACCATTCTTGGAAAACTTTATCTCCTAGTATGTATTTGAATAACCCCTGACCTATATCTGACATTGACCTACATTTAACCTTGAATGACTTAGTTAATTTCCCTTGGTTAAGGTTTTTAGTCAACCTTGGTTAAGGTTTTTATGCAGGCCGCGGCCGCCTTGCTTTTCAAGCTATGTGTACATCGACAACCCTCGTAGTCGAGCTATGCTGTTCGCCTACAACTCTTGTTTGTTTTACGTACACTGTGTCCTTGTCCACGCAATAACTTCACCGATCGTAACCAAATTCAACATACATGTTTATCACTGCAAGACGAAGAAGGCTGTTGATTTTCAAAAATTTCCGATGACTTATCTCCCCTTGCCGGCCATTTTTATTTTTCGCACTCTGTATCCTTGTCCATGCAATAACACACGTTTTCCTTCACTGATCGTAACCAATTTCGGTGTACAAGTTTATCTCGGCAAGACGAAGAAGCCAAATGATTTTGAAAACTTTCCGATGACTTATCTCTCCTTGGCGGCTATTTTTAATTTTCTGACTCTGTATCCTTGTCCACGCAACAACTTGACGGATCGTTACCAAATTCAATATACATGTTTATCACGGCAAGAACCCTATTCATTTTAAGTGAGTTATCTCCCCTTGTTAACTGGCCTTGCCTCGACGGACCTTCGGCACTCTTGTTTTGTGTCAAAAAGTTTGTGCAAGATTCGTCATCATGGTAGAACTTTAATATTACTTGACGGATCTCTTAAATATTTGGACACTTGACACATGTAATAATTTGGAACACACTCATGCCGCCAGTAACATGACCTTGACCTTTTTTACCTACACATTTTTGCGGAAACACTTAGCCATTTTTGTGTCAAAAAGTTTGTACAAGCTTCGTCATTATGGTATATCTTTAATATTACTTAACGGATCGCTTCAATATTTGGAAACTTGATACATGTGATCATTCAGAACACACACATGCCGCCATTAACATGACCTTGACCTTTTTTATCTTCACATTTTTACGGAAACACTTTGTTTGCATAAGTTGTTTCTTCATCATCGTATACCATTAATGTTACTTGATGGATTGCTTCAATGGTTGAACACTTGATACATGTAAGCATTTTGAACACACTCATGCCGCAATTAACATGACCTTGACCTTTTTACCTTCACATGTTTGCGGAAACACTAAGCCATGTTTTTGCGACCAAAAGTTTGTACAAGTTTCTTCATCATGATATAACTTTAATATTACTTCACCGATTGCTTCAATATTTAGACACATGATACATGTGAACATTTGGAACACACTAATGTCCCCATTAACATGACCTTCACCTTTTGCACCTTCACATTAATGCGGAAACACTTAACCATTGTTTGCGTGATCATATAACATTAACATTACTTGATGTACTGCTTTACAATTTGGACAATTGATGAATGTTAGCATTTGGAACACACTCATGCCGCAATTAACATGACCTTGACCTTTTTAACCTTCACATGCTTGTGGAAACACACTAAGCCATTTTTTATGTCAATAAAAGTTTCTTCAACCTTGACCTTGTTCTTTTTTTAGGCATACACTTCTCTGGCGGTTGTTTTTTGTGAATCCTACTTTAGTACATGCCCATGATCATGTTTCGGTCAAATGCCTCGGCAAGCGCGACACTGCTTCCGTGGCGGAATTCTTGTATTTCCTCTTAAGCACAAATCTGGTTTTACTTGTCACCCTTTTACTCCACTAAAACATCCGACGTGCACTTTTCCTGCTCATAATACTCACAAGGGGCGTGAACGCAGTATATATATATAGATTGATAGAAACGGTACAATTGAATTGTATTTTATAAAGTCTGCATGATTATCCTCATGAAATTGATGCAAATAAATGTATGATTATAAGTTTATATATCGGATATAGTGGTCTATATAGAAATGGTGATGTATCTGTTCAAAACATATAACTCAATCGTCATCAAGTAGAACACCAAGCACAACACATTTAAACATCAGTGTAATATAACATGCTATGCTGATCTGATTATGCATACAATATATAATATATAAAGCATGTGTATGCGTATATGTATGTGTTTTTCTTAACTCAACTCCAATACACTGTATTACATCCCATTACAGTATATCACATGCAACATGGGGAAATACACATAAATATCGTCGAATCTAATGCAACAACATGAACTATAATATTTGATTACATGAGTTTTGCAACTGTATGGGAAAGCCATTTCATTGCATAAACAAGGTAAATTCAAGCACGTACATGTATAGCCGTGGTCTAACTGGCAATCATTATCAATAAAGCATTGGTAATGCATAGTTTTATAACTTTCTTGCCGTATATACCTTCTCCAATTGTACATATCATGTAGAGCTACCGACTTTAAATAAACACAAGCATTTGAAGTAAAACAGTAGGCCAACGCCAAATGTGTATTTGATAGAGTACAACAGTGAATGAAAACTAAATGTGTAAACAACCAACAGTAATTACCAACATATAACTAACATACAACTGCAAGTTGGTGTGCATCGAACATAATTATGTAATTCAGATAACGCGAGAAACAAGCCTCGTGGAAGTTTCTATCGTTGATGCCCGAGTTTCAGCATGTGTATAATATGTTGGTACACCTTTACACTATTGGTAGCGTCTATGGTCCGTATTTGAGGGGCATCCGTTATTCGGGAACAGCTATTAATTACACTGTATATATAGCGAGTACTGTCCTTAGCAGGGACAAAGCTATGTTTTCATTGAAATATTCGAAATTCATATACACTGTATACCAAATAATAATGTCATGAATGTTCCTATTTTTTCTACAATGTTTCTCATTTCTCATAAAAAGTGTATGTTGTTACCACTCAGTTGAACCGTCTCGGCGAGACGGTTTTACTGAGTGGTCACAATATAAATGGGTAGCGAGGGCACCCAGTAGATTCGCCGGACCAATCTTATGATGCTTGCGGCGCCCCTGCTTTGATTATATTAAATCGTATGCAACAACTTATATATTACACTTACATTGAATGTCCCCTTGTTGGGGACATTGCAACATAGGCCAAATTGGGTCATTTGGCGTCTAATATTTTCACCAATGCCTTCAATATATATATATAGTGCATGATTTGTATCGTACAGTGTGTATTGCACGATATACAAGGGACAGGAAATAATGCCAATTTGCACCATTTGTGGATCAATGTTTAAATCTCAGTTCTATTGATTTGGTGTATACCATAATGTAATTCTCGTGTCAAATGTTTGTTAAAAGCAGACTTTCACTTGTTTTTGTCAAGATTATGTTTAAACAACTTGAAAATAGGTGGACATTTTTCCAATCCAATATGACCGCCAGATCCAAGAAAGCCGACAACACTGTATATCAACACTTGAATAAATCATAGATGGTGTGCATGACTTCTAAAGTCATGTATTGCACACAATTAATATATATAATGACATATCATTGAAATATGTATAATATCATATAATTTGGCAAATTTCAAAATGGCCGCTTAGAAGCAAACAATACCATCGTGTTCATACAAAATACACTGAAATATATGAACTGTCGACATCCCATGACATCTGTTCCATACTATATACATCGTTATTGCTATATATGTAGTATATTTCAAAATAGCCGCTTAGAAACAAACAATATCATCGTGTTCATACAAAATACGCTGAAATATATTAACTATAGACATGCCATGGCCACTGTCCTATAGTGTATGCATCGTTAGTGCTCTTTTAATAGGATATTGGAGTATCCTTCAGAAAATATACATAATGGTATGAACAATATTTACTGTATGTGATACAAAAAAGCTGGAAATCCTTTGGCACATGATATTTTTAATGAAGCAAATGTGATAATTCCCACATTTGCGCAGATTGTGTTTGAGAACTTTCTACATAATTTCTGTATTATATTACCCACCTTTGAAAACAGTTGCTATTGTAATGACGCATGTGTAGTAGATAATACTATGCCAATATGTATATGAATAAAATAGAAAGGCATGTATATCCTATTGAGTCATGTTCAATAAACTAATCAATATATAGTATTTGTTTTCATATTCCGGAACTTCCAAAGCTATCTGCATTGAAACACTTGATGCATGTGTATCATGTTAGGACAAGCTGACTATAGCCATATCCATTTGTGTAAAAAATAAAAACAGACATAATACACAATACATCAATTGATAATCATAAACATTATATAGTCTAAAGTTTCCAGCTTGCTGTAGCAATTGTACATCCCGTGCGTATTCGGATCTATCAGGTTTGACTGAACATGTTTAAGTGTGCATATTCAGAAAAAGTAATTTTGCCAAAGATAAATGAGCATAACAAATTATCAACATTTACTCAATTCTAATGCTCACCATCAAGTAGCTGTATTGGCTGAGACCCAGCCTAGAACAATCACAATGCATATCTTGAATTAACAGTTTGTGCATGCATGCTCAGAACGTTCTATATTAATGTACATTGGCCAAGATTAACTGATCTATAATTTACTACCTACATGTAGCAGTCACTAAATTCGAACGAATCAACAAAACATTTCTCAAAATCAGCAGCTAATGCGAACTTTGTTATTGACTTTAATTTTGCACTTACGAACTTCTTAGTCATACAAAGTTTAGTGAAACGGGCCCCTGGTGTTGTAGTTTATAATATGTGAACAGTTTTCACTTATATTTAATGTGACATTTGCATACTGCTGCCAATGCTAGATACTATACACGATCGTTATTATTTTGAAATTTCTAGATGTAGCACGTACAATATACGTAGTCATATTGCTAAATATGCCAAAGGAATGTGTGTACTCGGGTAGATGTCCCTTCCAGTGAGCGCATGTAACGTTGATTCAATTACTAAACCATTTATATGTTTGTTTTATTGAACACTGTTAGCCATATGGCCATTGAAGTAGTACAAAATACATTTTCAACAAGTACATGTGACAAAGATAGCAGACATACTTTATAAACGACAATCGTACTACCTGCATATATAGACACCCGGCTGACTGTATATACATGTAGTTGTGTGGCATAACCGACCATAATATGCTCAGGTCATTCTGCGCAGCCGCGTAGTCTGATCAGGGCATATGTTGTTCGTCAGTCATTACATGCGTTACCTGAGACACTAAATTATGTATGTTGATATAGATTTGTATTATAAATATAAACAATATTGTAAACGTTGCGATCTATGCGAATAGCTATTTGTCTGCCGGTGTGTATTATGTAACAGTAGTGTATAGCAATTATACATACTTTACTATTAATAACGCACATATATACCCCCACTGCATGATTAGTACTAATAGTTGTGATAGAATGAAATTCAGAACACAATAATATATCAAAATGAAAATGGTTGCGATTTACGTCCCAGCTAGTAGGCTAATGACATATAGTGACGGGACCATAATTTAAAGCATGGTCCGACAGACCAGTGGTAGGGAATTATTCTACTATGAAAGACATTTTCAAACTCTATAATGGGCTTTAAACTTACAACCTTCTGTGTTTTACATAGCTACGCTATTTCTGGTTTTAACAAAATATAACAAATATAATATAAATATAGTAGTTTTGGAGAAGGTCATGATGCTAATGGATATACAGGTTGTCGTTCCTTATCTTAAAGGCTTTGAATATATGTATTGCTAGCTTGCTTACTGTTCGGAGTTTTCAGACTTTACCAATTCTGTAAATCATATCATGTTTGGTCGTTTTTAATAGTATTTATGTATAAGTGTCTTTCTTAGACCAGTGTACATGGGACATTCCAATACATACTAAATACATGGTTAGTGCAGTCGAATATAAAATATATTCGGTTGAGTCTTAGACAGCTTTATTGGAGCGAGCATTAGCGAGCCTCTATCAAGTTGTCGGGGCGAAAAAAAAATACATATGTTTATTTGCAAAATGTATATTTTCGTATATACACTTGTTTGTCTACAGAAGCGTGTAGTGGTTAATTCGCATTACTATAGTAATGAGTGTAAGGCACGGTCAAGGTAATACTACTGCTAATTATATATTCTCTCACATAAAAGCACACAAGGAGTTATTCCCTGTGATATTACACTGACTACTTTTGGCATGGCGATAAGGGAGGTAATTCCAGAGGCTGGCTCATATTTAAAATATTTACCTGTTCTGATTATGCTGTCAAGTTTATTATTAATAAATGTACTGCTCTTGGTCTGCAATATGACTACTCTAGCCTCCATTGGATATGACGTTACCATATGAATTACATAATCTTACGGCAACTGTTAACCATTGTATGTACGAACAGCAAAATCAGACAATGGTAGCCTGTTTATTCATAATTCAGCCCTCGTGACAGTTGTATTTCTGGTCAGCTTCTGGAATTGTCTTACAAACAGTCGAATCTGATGCAGTATAGTGATACTGATAATGAGTAGATTCCTGTTGATAAATCGTGTTACTTTCGTTTATCAGTTATTTTAAATCCAGATCGACACGATATTCTATCTTCACACGGAATGAATCTCAGTAGGCTTAGTGGCGGCCATTGTTCATGTCGAGCATAAATTTCACTGATATTATTGCGCCATGGGGGCGTGGCTTAAAATTTCAACTCTATCAATAAAATGTATTTTATTGTTAATTGTATTATTTTATTGTCTAAATATTTGTGTAAACTGTAATTTATCTATTATATTTTAATATTATCAGACGAATATCAGCATAATAAATTAAAAAATGTAGAATTATTTTTTATACAACAAGTGATTTTAGTAAATTGGTCATGTTGAGAAATGAGGCCCCCACAGGTTTCCTAGCGAAGTCCTAGAGGTACGATGCGGGTGCTAATGTAAATACTAAATCAGCAAAGAGCGTAAATACTGTTATATGGTCATAAAATAAATAGAAAATTTGTTGTTTTCAGTGTAAGATCGAATTATTAATTATTTGGTAACGTATGTGACATTTATGCAAAAAAAGAAGAACAATCTGCACTCGTGAAAATACTACGGTTGATGTTAACTCGATGAAGAATAATTCTATTTTACACTGAAAACAACAAATATCCTCTTTATAGTTCACAAGCCTACAGAGGATTGTTTTGACACGTGTAATGCTAATCATGAAAAAGTAAAAGGCAATTATGTTAATACCTGCTGATAGAAATAAATCAACGTCCTTTACAATCAAATGAAAGGAATCGTGAATAAAATAAAATTACAAACAGATAAGCAGAACTAACTAGAACTGACAAGTTGAGGCTGTTCAATATACACCTTATTCAAATATTAGTGAGATAGGTTATGCAAGAAAACTGTTAAGTTCGTGATTTTATAAGTACATGTGTATACTTTAGCAACACATGATGACACATTTTACATTTGGGATGACACCCAAGTAGCGAGAGGTTCATCGGAAAATTGATATTGTCTTATTGCGCATTGCCACCAGCAATCAAACATGTGCTGTACACGGATTCTGCACAAGACAAAACAATTAATCACTCTTAGTGAGACGATGTCAACAAGATAAACTGTAAAATACCCAGATCTGCTACAGGAGGATAATGACTCAGATTAGTATTCTCAGTAGACCAGTGGCTGTAATGTCTACTAAGTTTCAAAAGGATGTATGTTTAGCTTTGCAATCATACAATGCAATTGATTGTTGATATAGTTCATACGTAGAGGAATGTATTGAACAATCAATGTATTGACTATAAACAGTGTATGCATGTATATGATTAACATGCATGCAATGAATTCGTATAGTTTTTTACATGTTCATAATTGTTCTCTATAATAAACCTCTAAGAAGACACAACACTATTATATAAGCATAATACTATTTTTGCTATTGAGAATATAAGTACAATCATGCCCTGTAATAACTACAGCTAATCTTATAAATAGCAGCGTGCAGTTAATTGAACGTAGCTGGTATGGTAGTACTGTTTTCAAGCACGGTTTCCAAACATAATTTTATTATTATATTATGATTTTATATAGTTACACTATATATAACCCCACGGTCATCTTTGTGACACATTACAAACCTAATATATGTTCAGTATTGCCACTTTACTTCCTTTTACTCACCTTATGAGCTCTTACGGCATACTATAAATGAACAATTCGTCAAATGTTGAAAAATAGCCATACTGTCTCATTAGCATGTACTACCAAACTATGATATTACATGTACTGCATATCATGTAGACAAAACAAAGACGCACATTTATTATGTGTTCAAATGCGATAGTGACTGCAACTAACCCGTTTACTGTACATCAGCGACTTGATTTATGATGCAGGTTGAAACCCGCAAAATTCGATTTTCTCTAAAATATACAGTGAAAAATGTTATACTGGTGAAAATGTAATCAGCCCATTTTGTCAAAAATGTGACACATGTATTAATACCAATGACTAGTATGAATGCTAAATGTTCTATACAATATCCTAAAGTATAAAACAGGTTAATGAATATTATTTGTCAATGTGCTTACATTTTACGTGTAGTATTGTTATTATGGCGGCCATTTTGAATTTTTCGGCCATTGTGTGCATGAAAAACTTTCCACCCTATTTGTTAATGCTTAGACTATCTAAATACAAAATCAAAAGAGAGTTTGCTTTTAACAAACAAATGACACGGGATTATTTTTAAGCCCAGTCTGGGTCCCACTAATTAGTGTTCTACTCTACTACAGAGCTGGTAGCATCGATGTTTCGGGATGGTGACAAACTAACACCAGACAGTGGCGTCAGCAGTGCAAACGTAGCGCAGCTTCGATATGATGAAACAGCCAGCGCAGAAACATCGAGTAGCTTACGTGTCACCGCCACCTCCCATTGAGGACATCACCTCGCCCTCGTTACCTTGCCCACTCAGTCCATCAGTGTTGTTAAAGAAAATGATGACCAATTTGGACGTTTCCGTGAGGAAGCAAGCATACAGTTACAACTATGATAATGCATTGTCCAATTGGCTAAGTTGCTCTGGCGCAGTCCATCATCATCAACGAATATGCAAGTCTGATGGTGCATTGCCCTGTCACACCTCTTTTCGTCAAGATGTTTTTCGACAAGACATTTATTATACGCCTTAATACGTATTGACCACTTGTCCATATTCAAACTCACAGAGCAATTAGCCATCAGCCCAAATTACAATGAAAGGACTGAACGTCCTAAACAAAATTCGCAGTATGTGTTTGTAGATGACATATAGACTAATAAGTAATCTAGGGTGGAAAACGTTTCAAGTACATTGAATTCGTAGTTTGACAACTCAGAATAGAAGCGATGCGGAACTTTTGGCTGTGACTGAACGTTTTATATACGATCCGAAGCAGGTCAGAAACTATTGTTATAACAATAATAAGGCTAAGTTGTGTGAGGATTGTTGTATTACATCATATCTTCCTTTTATTGGTAGCTACTTCAGCGTGGTTAAAAAACAGAAGTGACTTCTGTGATGTAGTAGTTCACGCTCTAAGGAGGAATATCTAGGCTGTGTGTCATATTGTACGCTGTTAATATCGCTATAGATACCTTGGTTAACTGCATAGTTTGGCATAGTTTTACATTAATTAAAACAATTAACTATATTAACAATTATTTCACATTACTCACCACTTAAAAAGGCCCAGGCCATAATTAGAATCCCAACATCAAATAAATATCTTCTTATCTGGAGTTGGGTCGAATGTTAATTGATAGACCTTGTCTGGAGACGTGATATGTACCAAGCATATGTTCTCGCGTGAAAATGAATAACACGAGAACTATAGATAGTGATAATGTCAACCAGCGTAGAGATTTCTCGTGTTATAATTAAGTACCCTATGTTCAGCGGTTGAAATACATATTAATATATGAACTTAAAGGTACATGTCCACTCATTAGCCCCACCACATGTTCTTTATAGGAATTAATTAAGTGTATAATTGTGTCACTATTCAACCAGTTCTAAAAATTACGAGTGCCCGCTATACAGATATAATCAGTTAGTAATGTTTATGTTACTGATAGTGACGCGCGGTTGTATCAGAATATTTTCATATGAAAATGAGGCATGCTATTTTTTTTAATTATTTATACTAATTAAATGCGTCACCTGAAAAAATAATATTTTCGACAGATTATAAAGTATGACCAATGCACAACCAAAAATACATAGAGAGAATTAATAGTAATGTGCGTTAAAATTTTAAGGAAACACGGTTATCGCCCCTTATATCAGAGTGGAAATTTTCTTCTGATATAAAATGTATGACAATATCAATCAGTACGTGGGGTAATGGTGAATGAATGTTTATTTTGCCAGAAAATGTCTTAGATGATGTCTCTGAATTAAAGAACATTTTGTGCTTACTGAGTGGGCATGTACCTTTAAAGATTAAACTAAAAGGTACGATTACAGTACGATTAAAAACACATTTGGAAATTCTGTTTTCACAGACAACGGGGCGCCAATTGGGACATGGCTCAATTTTGTGCCACAAAATTCATTTTTGTGCCACAAAATTCAATTCTGTGTCACAAAATTCACTTTTGTGCCGCAAAACTCAATTCTGTGTCACAAAATTCAATTCTGTGTCACAAAATTCATTTTTGTGCCACAAAGCTAAATTCTGTGTCACAAAATTCACTTTTGTTCCACAAAATTCACTTTTGTGCCACAAAATTCAATTCTGTGTAACAAAATTCAATTCTGTGTCACAAAATTCACTTTTGTGCCACAAAACTCAATTCAGTGTCACAAAATTCACTTTTGTGCCATAAAATTCAATTCTGTGTCACAAAATTCAATTCTGTCAATTCTGTGTAACAAAATTCAATTATGTGTCCCAAAATTCAATTCTGCACACGCATGTAAGAAGGACTACCATTGGTCAGAAACTGCACTGGAGAAATGGGTCACGGTCGCCGATCTACACATTCAATGTCGATGATTCATTTCTCATTCTGCTGATGATTCATTTCTCATTCTGCCATTTTGCTTCAACTATCTCCAAACAGTCAAACGTTGACAAACCCATTCGTATTTAAACTCATTTGCGTTATAATTGTACACATAATCATGTACATGTAGATCTCCCGCGAGTACAGACCTCATTTATTGTGTATCGCAAGGTACATCTGCCCAGTTAAATCAATAATACACGCGCTGTGACCTGTGTTCTGACTGCTGTCTGTGTTTATAAAACAGAATGTGTGTATTGGGCCATTTGAGGAAACCATTTGTAGTATTTGTGTAGATACCATGGATACTAAGATGGTGTATACTGTAAATAATGCATGTAGACACATAGTTGCGAACACGTAACTTCGCAACTAGTAGACACAGCTCCAATACCATTTGTTTCACAAGGTTAGATCTACTGTTAGAATACGACGTCAGCTAATGTCATTTTCGAGCATAAAACGTTACCTGATAAATAGAATACCAGACTAGTGTATTTTAATATCAAGTTTATCAGGCTCGGCTCGGAAACGGTAGGAATTCCTCGGCAAGCCTCGGAATTCCTGCGCGTTTCCTAGCCTTGCCTGATAAACTTGATATCAAAATACACTAGCCTGGTATTCTCTATATATGGGCATGCTCTCAGGTCTAGCTATGTCCCGGCTACTTTATGTTTAACCCTGTTTACATAATTGAGGGAAAATTCTGAATATTTTTCTTATTTCTCCTTCAAAGTATATATGCTCATATGGTGTGACCAATCATTTGTAATCATAATATAACCAAAATAACTGTCCATAAAGAAGTATAATATTGATATATTGGGTAATATTTTCGCATTGAAATATTTAAACCTGCAAGTTTACTCCACCATCTAGTAAAATGGACTAAGACCGATCTCAACCAATCAACGTAGAGATGACATAGACTATCCTACGCAAACTAATTTGTGTGGACAAAAATGAATTATGTCCCACAAAACTGACTTTTCTTCACAAAACTCAATTCTGTCTTACAAAATTGAATCCTTTATAACAAAAATGAATTTTGTATACGAAACGTATGCAGAATTGAATTTTGTGACACAGAATTGAATTTTGTGACACAGAATTGAATTTTGTGACACAGAATTGACAGAATTGAATTTTGTGACACAGAATTGAATTTTGAGACACATAATTGAATTTTGTGACACAGAATTGAATTTTGTGATTTTTAGTGTTACAAAACTCAATTTTGTCTGGACAAAATTGGTTTTGTACACATAATTAACCTGTCCTGCATGGCGCCCCGTACAGACACTATTTTGTCAGTAACAACTATGCTGGTTGGAAGTATATAGTTGTGTTTTTCAAATCGTGCATACGACTTCCACGGATGACAAACCGATTTCTGACAAATGGGGCGTATTACGATCAATACAAACACAGGAACAGTCTGTGCATCCGCACAAATGCATCTTATTTCTCATTTTAAATGTAAATCGTCGTGTTTGGGCAGCACATGAGAATATTTTTGCCATTCGTGAAAATGCACTGGTCCGCCGGAATAGCCATCAAGTACACACTCGATCGTTTGGGGATTTTAGAAAATATCCCATAAGATTTGCTATGTTTCAAATGTGTTAATCAAATAATCAGAGAACCATGTCATACTCGAATTCCGTTATATAGCACTCCATTCTCACATGACACTATTCTCACGCGTGCGAAGCATTATTCGCAATGTATATATTGTACTGTGTATTATTGATAATGCACAATACACGGCATAGTGATATCGGGATATCCGTGCATCGAGTTGATGCGGTTCAGCACACATCGTCCAAAATATGTAAACACGAGCCTAAGGATGTGTTCAACGTATAGACGAGCCGGATATCTGTATAATGTCCCTAGAACAAATGTTAGAAGCATTTTTTAGTAAAACTGTTTTGGATAGTCTATTAGCATAATCTGAGTATGCCGAATCCAATTATGAGGGATGCCCCAGGGATTTATGGGGTTAACGTGTTCAAGTTTGAAAAAGAAAATGGCCGTTAAACATGTTTTGAACGTAGTAAGCTTACATTTTAAGAGTGTGGGATTTTTCATAAAAGCTTGATAATTGGCACAGACAAACTGAAACACATGTTCAAGATTACCTGAAATTCAGGATGGTCGCCAACATTCTAAATATAGTCATATCTGAGTCTGTGGTGTACATAGCGGCATAATTCCGAAGTACATGCCTATGTTTTCAGGGCCAAAGAACACGATAAGAACACAAATAATAGCATTCGATGCTTTGGCTTAGGCAGCCATATTGAATTTAAAAATTATCAAAATTAAATGGCCGCCATCGAAAATTGCCTTTACCTTTATCTCGGTTTGTGATACTCACAGGGTGCTAATATTGGTATCCATGCCCATGTTTTCATGTACACTAAATACAACAGAACAGTACACATACCATTGCCTCATTTGGGTTAGGCAGCCATTTTAAATTTTAAAATAGCTCCAAAAATGACCACAATCCTAAATTATATTGCCCATATCTCAGTTTGTGGAACCCAAAGAGGAATAATGCTGGTGGCTATCATGATCAATGTATATTCATACATAGGCTTAGAAAAGTGTTACATATTGTGTATACATACACGCAGAGCGCCGAGTCATATTGTTAAAATCAATTTACAGGAGTTTCATACAGGTACGCGAGTTTAGAACATTGTTATACATCTGGTATATCCATAGTTCTGTGTAGTAGTCGCACATTATTTTACATGATTCATGTATGGGCTTAGAACATTGGTATACCTCTGGCATGTCCACAGAGCAATGAATCGCAGTCATAAATTATTTTACACGAGATTCATCAATGGGCTTAGAACATTGTTATATCTATTGTATATACAAAGAGCTCTAAGTCACCGTAGTCACAAATAAGTTTACACGATATTCATATATGGGTATCGAACATTGTTATGTATTTGGAATAAACATAGAGCTATGAGTCGCAGTCGCAAATCAGTTTGCATTAGATTCATGCATGAATTTAGAACATTGTTATACCTCTAGTATATCCACAGAGCTACGATTCGCAGCCACAACTATCAATTTACATGAGCTTTATACATGTGTTTTGATCATCACTATGTGTCTTGCACCTGCACATAATTCTGCAAGCAGACCAGACTTACGACATTTGCAACGTGACATGAACAAAGTATAATTTGCATGCTCGCGGCTTGAATTGAACTCGGAGACATAAGGATGGGCACTAAGCCGTCATCCATGCGCTTCCATCCTATGCTTTCTGGCGCTGGAAGCTCTGGGATGGCACAGTCGGCTTGCCTGCAGATCATGGACTGATACTGCACTCGCATTACGTGAAAGCGGAGATCATAACGTGTTGGTGGCAAAGCCTCTGGTTTCACTGACTTTGATAACAAGCGATATCGCGTTATATAAATGAAATCCGTTTGTGTTACATTGTAAATTTTGCACATAAACTTCTCCGCAGATTTCAAGATAGTGGGAATTTGCCTAATTCAGTGAGCAGCTCGTGACTCTCTGTGAAAACCTTCCAGGCTGACCATTTGGTGTGACCCGCTAAGTACGTCGTGTCAGAACCAGTCAACGCATGGAATGGCAGTAATGTCGCAGCTGCTTTCGCAGAGAGGCTAATGACACTCGACCTATACATATGTATTGTCTCTTCTTTGATGTACCCGCCACCCTAACTAGATGCATACTATGTGATCGGGGGAAGTAGTGTGCTACGAGTAGCAACAGTACATCAGTGTCCCTACCAGCCACAACGACTCTATCGAACTGGCTATGGACAACATGCAGAATCAACCTGGTATCGGTTTCCTCGTATGTTGCTCTTAACATCGTTAGGTCAGTTGTTTCATTTGATGACCTAACGTCTAGTTCATCGGCACCAGTCACAACAATTTGCTTATTAGGTGGCGCATTGGCAAGTACCTCTTCAGATAAGATTCTGGCAAGCCATGAACTTCTCCCAGTATTTTGGTAAGGGCACAGCCTTCCACAACATTTCTGATCTGGAGAGCAATCTTTTTGCGTCTTTTTGCTCTAGTACTGGACTTAATAGACATTGCTCGGTAACTGTCAAATGCAATGTTTATTCTCTTGTACTTAGACCCAGGCTGTAGCACCAATTTGACAAAGATGTCGGATAGGTCACCAACATATCTGCAGTAGTAGGCTTGCCAATGGCCACGACAACTGCTTGACCATCAATGATGAGACATGCTGATTGGTCATGCAGCTCAATGGTTTCTTGACAGTCAATGCCTTCCGTTAACAAGTCTGCGAATATATTTGTGTTGCTGGTACGCAGGGTGCCATTTAGTTCTGCAATAGACAGCGGAACTGGCATCAGCTCATGCATCGGTATATCGACTGAAGCTTCGAAGGCAGTCACACGTTGAAACACACTCCTGCCCGCGTTCATAGCATGTGTTTGGTCTTTCGATCTGGTATCCTTAAAATTGTACGATGTTGCAAATGACGGTGCATTGTTTCACCATTTAGCGAGGTATTCGGTTTGTCATTTGGCTCGGTAACAACAAGTCTCTCCTGTACAAATTATTGCAGCTTCTCTATGCCAATGCTTTGTCATTTAGTAGCGCTTCTTGTTTGTCTTCTGTTACAAGATCTTTGGTTGCAATGTTTTGCAACGTACCAAGCTGCATTCCGGGAGTGAACACACGGAATCGTTGGAGGGTACTGACTAACGCTTCTTCATCAACATTGTCTAGCTATCGGCGAGATTTTGTACTCTCGTTGTGAAGAGGTTTCTCATCTGAGCTCATTTGCTACATGACATAAGTCTCCACTTCTATGTGAGACCTAAGGTTGTAGGAGAGAGTCCACATACACAGGACAGATGAGGCCTTTGTGATGCCTAAAATCCGCCACCTTTCTTGCCTGCATCATTCAACCACTCCTGAGCCTGGTCTGGGTCAACCTGGTTGAATAGGAGAGTGCCTTGTGAACTCTAAATATTACCGGTAGCAGTCTTACAGTTGTATGGTGGCATATTTTTGCCATCGACATAACGTGATAACGTGATAGCTAAGTCGTCCTACTACCCTTTATAAGACATCTTAACTGCACAATTATCGCGACAAGACGTCTTACTAACTAGTCAAGACGAGATCAATTAGACATGATAAGTATCACGACATTTTGTCAAAAACGTGATGCTGCCCACTAGTGACATCGATTTTTATTTTAAAGTCTTCACATTTTATCGGCGATAAAGAACAATAACACAAATTAATACAGTTTATCACGTCGTGACCAGTTAGTAAGACATCTTGACGCAAAAGTATCTCGTCAAGATGACATACTAAGCGATCAAGACCAAATAACATGTAATACAAATTATGACACATTTCGTCACATTTATCTCGTCCGATTTATCTCGTCCTGACGCAATAGTTATCTGATTAAGATGACGTATAAGGCATAGTAAGACGTCTTAGCTATCAGGTTATCAAGTTAAATAGATGGAAGAAGTATGCCATTATACAGTTGCAATATAAACCCCAAATTAATTATTGGATTTACGCTGAAATATAACAGCAAATGGGGTTACACAAAGGGGGACAATTCAACAACTTCATACACACACTTATCAAGCCTACAATCCCTTTCCCAACATAGCAATTTGCATATTGTTAGGAATAAGGATATGGCTGAGACAAGGATATGGCTGAGACAAAAAATACCATTCATTATTTGATGTGGGATCTGATTTGTAAATTAATTGCAATGCATGACAGGCATGTCACATGGGTTTTATTGTTGTTCATGTTGTTGTTAGCTTTGTTGTTGTTGTTGTTGCTGATGATGCTGCATGTCTACCATTCTGCTTTTAATTGTGTGGCATCACATACAATTAATGGTCATCATTTTTAATTAGTCTCAATCCATATGAGAAAATACTGTTGAACACTAATTGCCAAAATGTTAGTGACAATTTTGCATAACTGCGATTGTTGGCAGCCATTTTGAAACTAAAGATGGCTTCCTGGACCAACACGTTGAATGTTATTATTATGGTTGTTATCATGTTCCTTGGCCCTGGAAATACGGGTATAGACATCGGATTTATGCCGATACGAGCCCCACAGACTGAGATATTGATTAAAGCAATATGGCATGGCGGCCATCTTTGATTTAAGGTTATATCCTATGCGTGTTCTGGTTTTATTTAATTTAGAGTATCATAAAGAATGTATGTGCCAACTAGTATGCTTGTGTGAAATATTGCACATGCTTAAAATGAAAATGTAAGTTTATTACGTTCAAGAAAGGTAAAAAAATAATGAGATTTTTGGTAGCCATTTTGTTTTTTCATATTTGAACACTTTAACCTCAAAAATCCTCGAGGCATCCCCCGTAATTGGATTCGTCATACTCAAATTATTTGAAAAGCTAATAAAAACAATTTTACTAAAAAATGGTTCTAGGGTTTGCATTTATTGAATACCTGTTACATTACTCCAATTGATTGATTGTTTAACTATTTGCATGCTTGGAAAATTGTGGGCTATAAATAGTTCAAAACTAGCGAACAAAAATTCGTTATATTTTCTTGTATTTCTGCCTGTAAATATCATGAATATGTCTTGGAATTTCATTAGAATGGAGTCCTGAGGACTCAATTCTAATGAAATTTCAAGACATATTTACAGAGAGAAATAAAACATATACTCCTAATACGTTAGGCGGATATTTTGACCGCTAACATGCAAATAATTAACTATTTCAAGATACCAAAGATATTAGTATTTCATTCAAACATGTATGATTACTTTTGAGACTGATTGTATATTGTTACATGCTGATGTGACTAAAATAAACAACTTTCACTGTAAATCAGGTCAAAAGTATGAACATGTTTAAAACAATGTACGACTGACACGTTTATTTGAAACATTGTAATAATATAGTACCGAAGCCTGTATTATTATGAACACATAGTGTGTTATTATTCCACCTGTCAGGTTGCTGCTATGTTTATCGCACATGTCAAAGATTCGGATTCACAGTTACCCCTCCTACCCACTTTGATACGTATGTAAATGTCTGTACATTTACTAAATATATGTCATGTATGTATTATAGTGTGATAGCATCCCCATGTCAATTGATATGTTTATGAATATAATATTATACATTATAAATATAGAAAATTAGATATTCATGATGGTTGGGGGTTCATGCTGTTGATCGAATAACCAGCATGCATGGCATACTGAATTAACTTTGTGTACCGATACTTCTCTCCCATTACACTACACTACAGTATCCGATTTCACCAACATTGCAAAGTATATTTATTTAGCTAAGTATACTTTGAGGGAATACTCATTTATTTTTCCCGAAATGCATTATTTCATATATAACTAACGTCTGCATATATTTCATTATTAAAAGTATGCATAATTATTATACTGAATGTATTACATTATCACAGCCAAAATGTATGTGATGATGTAATACATTCAGTATAATAAAAATTAATAAATTCATCCTTAAATTGAAAAGTTCTCCCTCAAAGTATACATTGCTAGATAAGTATACTTTGCCATGTTGGTGAAATATGCTACTGATATGTGGCTGTGATTGGAGAAATTGGGCTTATAGGATTTACGACTAGTGTAGTTCCTGATCAAATATCACTCTCCAGTAAGCTGGTACCGATCTGCATTGCTTGTTAGAAGCATAAAGGATGTTTCATTGATCGAATCGCGCGAACAGATCAGATTCTGATCAGACTGTGTGGATGCACAGGCTGATCCGGATATACACTTGTCGCCAAACCCATAAGCCCCATTTATCCAGTCACAGCCACATATGTCCTAACCGTAACCAATACTTATTTGTATTATGTACATGTGTTCTTGTTCCTTGTTATTCATTTACCCATTGTTTGCTTCCTTGTAATCCATGGTGTTCGTTCTTATCAATAAAGTTTGAAACGTTGACTGTATATAATGTGAACATGTGGTGTGTCATGAGGAAACTGGTTTTTAGTCAATATATAGTAATATAGCGCAGATCCACAGCGTCTGATCAAGTTACAAATTGTTTGTGACCTCATAACGTTCACACGGGAAAACTATTTAGTAAAGTAAAATTATATTCTTGATCATAAAAGGTTATTCTTTAAGATGGTATAGTTTTTATATTGGTGTGCCCAAAAACAATTTATATTCCTATCATGCCTATTATTACAACAACAACAACACGTACTGAAACTTCCAGAAGCTCTCCGATTCAAAGTACGTATTATTTTATGTTGTCCTTATTATGTAACGGATTTTGATGAAGTATGGCTCATCAAACGCGTCTTGTTAAGCTGCATTTGGTGGTCTATGCACTTTGGCACGCACTTCTGTCGTTTTTGCGAAAAATCGATTTCTGTGTTTACGGACAAGAAAATCGATTCATCGCAAAAACGACATAAGTATCTGCCAATCTCCCGGGACCACCAAATGCAGCTCATGTAGACACGTTTGCTGCGTCATATTTCAATAAATTCCGTTGCCTATTAAGGAAAATATCAAATAATATTTACTTTGGAGTGGGCAAGATTTCAACAATTTCAGCCATTGTTGTTGTTGTTGTAACCACGTAATCATGCACCTTGACATGGAATCAATTCTCGTTTATCATTCGGATTACCCATGACCCGACTGAACCAGCACCTCCACTCTGCGAACAATGTAGGTGAAGTCTACTATTCTTCTACATGTATGTTAGAGCATGTGTTAACCCTTTCAACACTACAGGTGTTTGCCGTTTTATCAGCATATACACTCTTTGATATTAAATTTCATATTTTTTTAGCAAAGAGACACCCCATTTTATAGTATGAAAATTGTTTTCTGATGATTGGATTGGTCGGAAAATTAACACATCAACATCTATTCCAGTTGCTTAGCATGTTTAGGGTTGAAAGGGTTAAAGTTTTACAAGTTAAGTGGTAACCTTATTATTGACTAGCCAATCACCAATCTGTCCCGTCCCCACACTTGTTCAGTCAGATCATGGCCTTTGCTTAAACATGTATTACTCAGTATATTATTGCATTCTCTAATGCTTGTAGATAGTTTTACTTTTACTTCCCAAACCTATACTAGAGGTGTAATGGGGGCGGGAGGGGGGGGGGGGGTGGGGGGGGGGCTGGGGGCGGGAGCGGGGGCTTAAACATACAAAAAGAGGACAAAAAGATGAAAAACAAAAGGTGCACACGCAGAGATTGATTGTAGCAAACGCAAATAGCTTAGCTGAAGGTGAAATATTTTGGTCGTTGCTTTTGTTACATAATTAAGCTCATGAAATGGTAAAATAATCCCAATTTGTTATGTTTTCGTTTGTGTTTTCCATTATTGCTGCCTTTCTGGATGTTTCATACAATAGTCATAATAGTTGAATTCGATGCTTCAGTACTCTGAGACTTGGAATTACTTTTGAACACCGGCAATAATAGAGATAAAATTTATTTTCTACTATTGTTAACTGTTTCGAGATACATATTGTTGTTTGGTAAATCCCAAATATGAATGCTGTTTCGTTAATTGTAATAACATGTAGTTATATTTGTTGACACTAGTGTTATAATGTTAGTTTGTGCACATACTGTTGGTTTCCGATAAATAGGCATGTGACATGGTCAGCGGACTATGTCTATTATAGCTTTATAGGGATATAGCCGTTTGCAGCCATTTTAGCTGGCCGAGTCGACGCCTTATCTAGGCAATTTAGAGCTTCAAAATGCATACTCCCGATAGCTTAGGAGATACTTTAAAATACCAACTGGTTGACTGGTGAAACACGCGATTGGAAACTACAATAAAAGCCATATTTGCAAATGTAAAACGTTTCGATAGTTGATTCATTTTGATTGCCCAGTCGTCCGCCAGCATAATCAGTATTGTCCCCATATCTCAGATGGTAGAGTGCTCGGTAATGCATTCGATTTGTGTTCCTTTTGTGCGATTTTTTGTATTTGTTTTTAAATATATAACAGATTCAACGTGTTCTCACTTGTACGAACATGTCTTAGATAGCGTTTAACAGGCAGGTCCATTGGACATGTGCACTGGGTTTACAGATCAATGGCGCAAAAACTGTTGCAATGTCATTTGAATCGTTTTAGTTACATCCATACGTCTGTCTGGACAAAATGTATAAGCGCAACCAATGTATTCCCCGCTCTGGGGCGGCGGAAATACAATGCGTGGGGTGTATTTATAGTCAAACATGTTCAGGAGCCGGGAATTAGGAGGCCAAGATCCCCGAGGATGTGTATATTTGACATTCCCAAGAGTCCACCCCCCTCCACCATACTGTCGTTTATTTCTACGAAATACCTACTGTGGCGACAAATTTAAAATGCGTCTACATCCCGACTTTGTTTCAAGTTGTTTGATAGTCAAAGATTTATTCAGTAAATGAATTGTTATGGAAGGTCATATCCGCCATAATTATATTTGGCTTGATGCTTGCTGGCTGATGAAATTTTAAGTTCTATCCGTCTTATTACAATTATATGTGGCTTGATGCTTGCTGGCTGATGACATTTTAAGTTATATCCGTCTTATTACAATTATATGTGGTTTAATGCTTGCTGGCTGATGACATTCTAAATTCTGTCCGTCTTATTACATTTCTATGTATGTGGCTTGATGCTTTATACATTCGTACTGTTTCAATGTGTTTGTGTTGATTACATTATAAGTAGCTTGATGCTTCACTGGTAGTGAATATACCCCACATCTATGTTGTAACCACGTAATCATGCACCTTGACATGGAATCAATTCTCGTTTATCATTCGGATTACCCATGACCCGACTGAACCAGCACCTCCACTCTGCGAACAATGTAGGTGAAGTCTACTATTCTTCTACATGTATGTTAGAGCATGTTTTAACCCTTTCAACACTACAGGTGTTTGCCGTTTTATCAGCATATACACTCTTTGATATTAAATTTCATATTTTTTTAGCAAAGAGACACCCCATTTATAGTCTGAAAATTATTTTGTGATGATTGGATTGGTCGGAAAATTAACACATCAACATCTATTCCAGTTGCTTAGCATGTTTAGGGTTGAAAGGGTTAAAGTTTTACAAGTTAAGTGGTAACCTTATTATTGACTAGCCAATCACCAATCTGTCCCGTCCCCACACTTGTTCAGTCAGATCATGGCCTTTGCTTAAACATGTATTACTCAGTATATTATTGCATTCTCTAATGCTTGTAGATAGTTTTACTTTTACTTCCCAAACCTATACTAGGAGGTGTAATGGGGGCGGGAGGGGGGGGGGCTGGGGGCGGGAGCGGGGGCTTAAACATACAAAAAGAGGAAAAAAAGATGAAAAACAAAAGGTGCACACGCAGAGATTGATTGTAGCACATGCAAATAGCTTAGCTGAAGGTGAAATATTTTGGTCGTTGCTTTTGTTACATAATTAAGCTCATGAAATGGTAAAATATTCCCAATTTGTTATGTTTTCGATTTTGTTTTCCATTATTGCTGCCTTTCTGGATGTTTCATACAATAGTCATAATAGTTGAATTCGATGCTTCAGTACGCTGAGACTTGGAATTACTTTTGAACATCGGCAATAATAGAGATAAAATTTATTTTCTACTATTGTTAACTGTTTCGAGATACATATTGTTGTTTGGTAAATCCCAAATATGAATGCTGTTTCGTTAATTGTAATAAAATGTAGTTATATTTGTTGACACTAGTGTTGTAATGTTAGTTTGTGCACATACTGTTGGTTTCCGATAAATAGGCATGTGACATGGTCAGCGGACTATGTCTATTATAGCTTTATAGGGATATAGCCGTTTGCAGCCATTTTAGCTGGCCGAGTCGACGCCTTATCTAGGCAATTTAGAGCTTCAAAATGCATACTCCCGATAGCTTAGGAGATACTTTAAATTACCAACTGGTTGACTGGTGAAACAGGCGATTGGAAACTACAATAAAAGCCATATTTGCAAATGTAAAACGTTTCGATAGTTGATTCATTTTGATTGCCCAGTCGTCCGCCAGCATAATCAGTATTGTCCCCATATCTCAGATGGTAGAGTGCTCGGTAATGCATTCGATTTGTGTTCCTTTTGTGCGATTTTTTGTATTTGTTTTTATATATATAACAGATTCAACGTGTTCTCACTTGTACGAACATGTCTTAGATAGAGTTTGACAGGCAGGTCCTTTGGAAATGTGCACTGGGTTTACAGATCAATGGCGCAAAAACTGTTGCAATGTCATTTGAATCGTTTTAGTTACATCCATACGTCTGTCTGGACAAAATGTATAAGCGCAACCAATGTATTCCCCGCTCTGGGGCGGCGGAAATACAATGCGTGGGGTGTATTTATAGTCAAACATGTTCAGGGGCCGGGAATTAGGAGGCCAAGATCCCCGAGGATGTGTATATTTGACATTCCCAAGAGTCCACCCCCCCCCCCCACCATACTGTCGTTTATTTCTAAGTAATACCTACTGTGGCTACAATTTTAAAATGCGTCTACATCCCGACTTTGTTTCAAGTTGTTTGATAGTCAAAGATTTATTCAGTAAATGAATTGTTATGGAAGGTCATATCCGCCATAATTATATTTGGCTTGATGCTTGCTGGCTGATGAAATTTTAAGTTCTATCCGTCTTATTGCAATTATATGTGGCTTGATGCTTGCTGGCTGATGACATTTTAAGTTCTATCCGTCTTATTACAATTATATGTGGTTTAATGCTTGCTGGCTGATGACATTCTAAATTCTGTCCGTCTTATTACATTTCTATGTATGTGGCTTGATGCGTTATTCATTCGTACTGTTTCAATGTGTTTGTGTTGATTACATTATAAGTAGCTTGATGCTTCACTGGTAGTGACATCCGGAGTTCCATTATTGCATCGCTGTTTCGCTATGCTCGCTAAGCCATGCCCCTTAACAACAATAATTGCAACTGTAATTTGGGAACAACCATTATGACGCCAGGTGCGCTGCTAAAACTTAAAATAGTTCTCCCTAAAAGTATTTAATATGCTGGTACCAGTCCTACAATGCGTTGCTCTCTAAATTGGTTCCAAGTCCCTAACGGTGTTGATGTAGATTGATGCCACCTTTTCTGTTGCGCCATGTTTAGGTTAAAATATACCAACTAGTTTTACTGTTTAATTTAACCGAATCCCAGCCAGTCTTTCCTGCTTTCACTATTCGTATGGATGTTGTGGGACCAACCTCGTCATGTCAGGCGCGGATCCAGGATTTCGGGTTAGGGGGTGGGTGCGTAAATATTTTGCAATACTTGACTATATTATCGAACGAGCGTAGGATTGTAGTTCAGGTTGTTGTTGTTGTGGCTGCTGTCAGATGATGCTGCAGCTGCTGCTGCCCCGCGTTTATTTTTTGGCTGAACCCCCCAATAAACAATACATTCACAACGCGAACGTAGAAACGTGCCTTGTAACATATTTACACGGCGAATTTTGAGGGGGGGGGCGCCGGGTCCGCCCCCGTCCCCCTGAATCCGCCCATGCATGTCCACCAAAATTGTTTATATTATTTGGCCGCGGAAACTCTGTTTACATCTCGTGACCAGCAGGCTCAGTGTTTTCTTTTAAATGATTCAAATATGCTGAAACTGGTGTCAATTTCTCTGACCTTAAAAGTAGAGTGCTACATGTACATGCCAGGTTATAATATAGGGATACATGTTTTTCTTTATTCTTTTAATCTGACATTTTTCTGGCAAAATGAACATTGATTTTACATTACCAGACGTACTAATTGACAATTATCATACTTTTTATGTCAAACGCGAAATGCCAGTTTGATATCAGGGGCGATACCCGTGTTTCCTTAAAATTATAACGGTGTCGCGTGACACGTGCATTCTTGTATATTCCGGATTCCGTATAATTGTATATTTGTGATGTGTGGTACTGTGTTGTATTGTTGTGCGTACTATTGATTTCACATACCTGTGATTCCACATACCTGTGATTTCACACACCTGTGATTTTTACATACCTGTGATTTAGCATGTACATTTGCCATGTACAATGTGCGTGTAATAACGGGGCTTATGTTGTATTGGTGGAAATACGTTTATGCGTGTCCTTTTTGCGGATTTAAATACACGTCTATTTTATGAGCAATGTTTTACTGATGTCACGCCATATTTGCCACAGACTATGCATGTGTGTGGTAGAGAACTCGTTGACTGCGTGTGCTGGTTTCGCTAGGGAAAAGACCCCTTTTAGTATTACGGATGTCCACTATCCGTGCCAGCCGAGTTTGTCCGCGTGTCAGTTGTTCACCACATAAGGGACCTTCTGTAGGTGAAGCCAGTATATTAGCGTAGACCATACCATGATCTGCCCTGTTATGTATGCTACGGGTTAATGTTTCAGCATAGCCTGGTACTGGCCAACACGGATATATCAGATCCCATACTGGTGATGCTTTGTGTCGTGATATTTCCGTAAATTACCACGATATTTGAGTTTAGTATGTGCTACACTCTCATTTGAGTGTATATCCGTAGGACCGTTATGGAGGGGTTTGGCGGGGCCAAAAAGCGACCTTCGCATTGTCGAGACCAGTCGAGTAGATTTCGGATTATGAGATCTGGGTCTATAGTGTGCAGATTTATGGTAGTGTGGGATATACCATGTTGGATGGTATTTATTCCGCGAAGGCTGTACACTAGTTTTGTTGAATTTATGGCGTGGGAACATATATTTATGCCAAATATAACCCACGGGTGAAATGGCAAAAGCCATGGTTTTGTAGTATTTATGAGAGATGTCGAACGAGGGGTAGGCATATTCATTATTCCGTGGATGGTTTCACTGGTGCGTATATAAGCGATGTCTCGCTATGTGTTGGTGGGACACATATTTTCTGGTAACAGAAGAGTAGTACTGTATTCACCAGTGACACGGAGGATTTTGGTATGTACCTACAACATTTTAATTCAGCTGTGATTTGCCGTTGTTCGATTCCCATTTTAGTCCGTTGTGCATCCTGTCTGTCTGTCTGTACGTATTCGTCCAGTAATTGGAGACACATTTCATTTTTGTAGCCTCTTGAGAACGCTCCAGCGAGCCACATTGGACGTTTTGGTCCACTCGTTGAGGGCAGACCCCAGTCAGTGCAGAGTATCGGGTCGTCCGAGTGTCCGTACGTCTGTCTGGCGCAGTGTGTGTAGCAGCTCCGGGTACAGGCCTGTATAGAGCAGTGTGTGATAGCTACCTCGCGTTCAGCAGACAGTCACAGCCATAGATTAGTGAAGTGAAACGCCATACACACATATCATATCATTATACTACCACCGAGTTGAATGTCACCTAAGTGAAACTTTTCCCGGCGTCTTAGCCAACGTGATAATCGCCATTTTGTATTATATCGGAACTTTACATCCGGTCTACCACTTCCGATATTACAACCCATTGATTCACCATGGATACTTTACATCCGGTCTACCACATCCGGGTTGCTACAGTCGAGTGATACCATAGGAACTTTACATCTGGTCCACCATTTCCGGAAATAATACTACCTTTGGAACTTTACTTCCGGTACCAGCTTCCGGAACATTATCGTTATTGACTATCATGTGATGTAACCACATCCGGCTTTGACTTTGACATTCATACTTTGGAAATATATTGCATAGGCAATACATATGTATACTTTGATAGTGTATGGTAATACTCCTATCATGGCATATCATGGCTAAAGGATTGTAGTAAGACTACATATATTGTTTATGGATTAATCCACTTGAAGTTGGATTATAGCCATATTGTTGACTAGACCTCATACTGCGGGTGAGGTAGACCTTGGGACCTTGATACTCAGTTATTACCACTATCTATTGAGATACGCCAGCACTGGGGTAGCTCAGATGATTGTCATTTGTCCTCCAATGTTCGTTCTGCCATGTTATACTTGTATGTTATTTCACTTTGATTAGCGATCATCAAAGTACTTGTGCATTCATACTATTGTCCACTACGGGACCATTGAGATACCACATACCCAGTTTATTCGTCTATAGCTTTTAAGTTGCGTTAAAATATAACAGTCGATTGGCTTACAACCTTGTGGTAATTGAACAGTATCATGCACAGTACAGTGATGTTCGCATATCAATGTATCATGTATTCCTGTGTGTTCCCCATGTAATATAGTATACATTATAAGTGATTAAGTGACTACGTGCACTTATCTACTCTAGCCTATCCCTTACACTTCAACTGCATTGTTACCACTTTTCGTTCGTCAGATCAAGATTTATTGGCCATAACGTCATAACAATTGAAGTATACTTGGTTCATATGATAATAGGGGAGACAATTTGTCTCGATCATTCTTGACCTTGGTAATGACCTTGACAAACGGAAGCAACTATTTATTCCATTTATTTATTTTTTTGATGTGCAATATAATACTTTATGATATGTCGATACAAATATTTATTCAGCATTTAGTTGATATAAATAATTTAAAAATGCTGCATCATTTGCATATGGAACTAGCTTGATACCAGTGCGAGTCTCTATGAGTACGTTACAGTTTACTAACTAATTATATCTGTGTAACTGGCACTCGTAATTTTTAAAAGTGGTGGACTAGTTGCAATTATACGCTTATTAATTTCCATAAAGAATAATTTGTACCTACTAGATGGGAACCCAGCTTCAACAATAATTAAATCTATATTTTAATTAGTCAAGATCCAGAGCAGAATAAGTGCAGGTTATTGGGAAATAGGTCCCACAACATCCATAAGAAAAATGAAAGTAGCAGAGAATAGCAAACTGTGTGGTGACGGGTTTTTTTTCGGGAAAATCAATGGTGGTGTGCCACCTTAGTCTGATCCCTGACGGTTATTGGTTTACATCGGTAACGGGCCAGTTTGACAGTCAACCATGTGTAACTTACTATAAAAATGTGATTGTTTTCAATTACGTACATATGTAATTTAATTATAATGATACATGTATGTATAAAACACATTAGTAAGTCAAACATCATACATACGTAAGCAATTTAGTTAATATAGGTTAGAGAATAATAAATGGTGCGAAATCGTCAAGGAGGTAATAGTAGTCCAGTATGAACAAAATCGTGCGGGTGTTTTCAGGTCACTGACACAGTTTGCTTGCAAATCTTGATCCATTACTACCCAGTTTCACTTGAGGTACATGTGAGGGTGTTGGTCATGTGATGTAAACAGAGTTTCTGTGGCCAATTAAAATGTAAACAATATTGGGGGACATGACGAGGTTGGATTTGTCTTTCTTAGGAATAAGTGCACCTATTATTTAATTCATGCAGAACCAGTACAGACCGGCTGCATGTCATGTACAAGTAGGTCCCACAACATTCATACGAATAGTGAAAGTATGAGAGACTGGCCTTATTGGATGGGATTCGGTTAAAGTATATAGAAAAACTATGTTATGTCTTCCAACCAATGCTGTGATAATTTGTGGGTGAAATCTTAAATCAACACCGGCATTGGAGGTGTGACTTGAACAACCACCAGATGTCGGACTATAATGTATTAGAGGGCGAATTACTTGAGCGGACAGCAGTGCCATCTGACGTCATAATGACTCACTACTTACCCATATATTGCTTGCATCATTCTGCTTGTAGCTTGATGCTTTCTGCTTGCGGCTTTCCGCTTTCGGACTGTAGCTCCCTCTAATGTCATTCCAAAAATGCGTACCTGTGAGTGCACATAACTTACGCAGTGGGACAAAACGTATAAAATAAAGTCCCAGATCAGTTATGAAACATTACGGGTAGGTATCTCGGCCACGGAATGGACTTTGAACCATTTTTGAAACCTGTCGGATTTGGGAGGGACATGGTATGCGATCACGGAAGGCCGCCATTTTTTAACACTCTCGGATTGGGCATATGGGACATGGATGGTAGGCCACCACGGAAGGCCGCCATTTTTGAACCCTCTCGGATTGGGCACATGCGACATGGATTACAAGTCGTACCCAGGTCGCATATACACATATACACAACACGTGCTGCACATTTTACAAGTCGTACCCAGTTCTTATATACGGGCACATGAGATGCTTGATCCGCCAACGGTAAAGCATCACACACCACGTGCTGCTGCTGCTGGGCAGGCACTGTGTGCTGAACAGGCACCGTGTGCTGCACAGGCACAGTGTGCTGGACAGGCACCGTGTGCTGGACAGCAACAGCATGCTGAAAAGGCACCGTGATAGTATCTCTCTATCTGGTCTCTCCGCCACAAAGACCACAGATGCTCGGGAATGTACATTAAAATGAACTCACAATAACTCAAGGTCTCTCGGCCACGGAAGGCCATCCACCATTATTTAACCCTCTCGGATTTGGGACACGGCAGGAGACCACGGAAGGCCGACCGCCATTTTGGGACTCTCTCTCTCTCTCTCCGGACTCGAGTCTTTCGGCCACGCACTCGGATTTGGGACATGATACACGGTAGGCGACCACGGAAGGCCAACCACAATTTTTGGACATGGTACACGGTAGGCGACCACGGAAGGCCACTCAAGTCTCTCGGCCACGTAATGGACTGAACTCTGAACTCTTTCGGATTTAGGACATGGTACACGATAGGCGACCACGGAAGGCCATCCACCATTTTTGCGGCCACACACTCGAGTCTTTCGGCCACGCACTCGAGTGTCAGTCTCTCGGCTACGGAATGGACTCTGAACTCTGAACACTCTCGGATTTTTGAACAAAAACAATATTTACCTATTTATATGTTAAAAATTTCATTAACTATTTACATGCACTCAAGTTATTTACAAAGTGGAATTAATATCACAGTTGGCTTAGTATTTACATATTTACATCAATAAATTATCATTAACTATTTACAAAGTGGAATTAATATCACAGTTGGCTATCAGTCACTGGTGTCTACTCGCCTACCATGCAAGTAAATATTGCTTTACCTATTGGTAACGTGTACACTAACAGTAGGCTGTGAATCAGATTTAAATGTTTACACGTTGACATTTATTTTGAGATTGATGTGAGAAAAGTTCCTTTACCTCGTCTTTTGTATAGTTTTCTGGCATAAAATTTATAGCACGCTTTTTTCATATTTGCAAATGTGAAGAAGTGATCATATAGTATAATTACAGTGGAACATCTCTAAACCGGACACCCTGGCGACCTCCCAAGGTGTTCGGTTTGGAGGGATTCCACTGTGCTTATTAACATATGTTACGCGACGACGAAATTGGCTTTGTGCGATCAATGTAGCATTTGATCAGAGCATTACCATTACGTATATCAGCTAATGCGTTAAGGTATTAGGTCATAGATAGATACGCTTGGCTGCAATGATAATTGCTTCATAAGAGTGATGTGATATATGAATATAACATATGTGAATAATTGTCTTGTTACTGCATATTATATGGTACATTGAGTTACCATCTCCGTCATCTCTGTATGTTCAAGCCATCTTACAGTTTCACAACCTCGTGCGTTTGACACATACAGCAAATAATATGACAGTAAACCAAATAAAATTTGATGCAATCATAGACAGATATGACAACGGCGTGCTATAGATATTATGTCAGAACACTATGCAAACAATTAGATATCTGAGCATTTCTCCCATCAATCTCAAAATAAATGTTGATGTGCAAACTTTTCAATCTGATGCACAGCCATAGGTAAAACCATATTTACTGGCATAGTAGGTGAGTAGACACCATGGATAATACACTCATGTAACAGCTTACATGCAAATGTATTTGATAGCTAATAACTGAGTACAGGAGTGGGCATATATGATATGTGTTGTGTGGTTTTCCAGTGGTTATAAGTGATGTACTGTGTGATTTTCTGTGTATGAGACTATTGACAATGGTGGTTCATTTTGTTAAAAACACACGCACAAACCTGTCTAGAAAACTGACCTATTTTACTGTTTGGTGTAATATAACTGATAGTCCGTTGTCCTGGCTTTTATACATGTGTCATTATCATTATATCACGTGTTTTTACTTCACATTTTGTGATTTGTGTCAAACGCCAGAAGAGGTGAAAGTGGCTGATGGCTTGAAAACACAAACATGGCTGAATTCGCCACTCCAAGTGCCGCATAGGATATAGTAACGAGGCAGTCTTCACATATATGTTATATATATATATTCCATCTCACATTTACGAAGCAATTATCTTTGAATCAAAGGATGATCATGCTTAGGAGTGGTCCTTAAGAAAACACTCTTAATGTCTTCAGTGGAATGTTCTAGTAGTATCTGACCTAACAAGGGTGCAGCTGATCTATCTGTCAGGAATCTATGTTTGTAGTACGCAATACAAACTATAGAAACAAAATTGCTACCCCATTCTATACCTCTCGCGAGGGTAGCAATTTAACCCCATCTCTTTAATGTAACACGTGGAAGAGTGATTTTTGCAATCGGTTATAAGTCGTGTTTCATATGTTAGAGATATAAAACTGTCAAAGATGTATCAATACATTATTAATAAAGAACATACACATGCATAAATTGGTTATTTTACCGTGTCAATGTGTTTATCTGACATTTACATGTATATCTTGTAAATTCTAAAGCTTCATCTCCTTATATTGAATGTTGAATAACAACGAGAGAAAAAGATGGCTGCCATGGGAAACATTATTTGTTTCAAGGTATAAAATATACGGTTTACTAAAGTTTGACCTACATCCAACAGGTTTGGGTATGCACGGTTGCTCACATTGTTAATGGGTCAAATTGTAGCGGTAGATAACATATCGGAGGCGAATCATTGTAGCTATATAAACAACAGTCTGTTTGTAAAACATGGATATGCCCCCGTGGCATACTCGACTGTAACTGGCGAAACCCTTACAAACATTTTGACTTAACAAAATGGCTAAGTGTTTCAGTGGCATTTCGAAGGTGACAAAGGTCAACGTCGTGTTAAAAAAAGTGAAAGTGAAAGGGTTTAACGTCACACCAACAGATACGGTCATATAAAGCATATGAAGTTGTAAAGTCTCATCCGACAGACCAGTGGGATGGAAATACTGGTTTGAACCCACTACCTCCGGATTGAAAGTCATGTGTTCTAATCCGTAGGCCAGAGCCGATCCCAAGGTCGCATAGTATGGAATATATTACATGTTGGAGAAACTCTTACAAACTGTTCGAGGTAAATATACACGTACGGACGGACGGACGGACGGACGAACGGACGGACGGACGAACGGACGGACGTACGGAACATCGAGAGCAACGAAATATGCGATATCAAGGGGGCATAACAATATATGTTATACTAGCAACCTATGTAGACCCAGATCAGCAGGTACACTGTATATCCACAGAACTGTTCACAGTAACCGTTGAATCATACATTACATGTCCATGAATATTTACACACATTTGCGTATATCCTTATCCGGATTCAAACTAGCGCGTGCTGACACTTTCTCGGTTGACGATGCACTAATCAAACACGATATGTGAGATCAGATTGTCCCCATTCTATCGTGGCACGTCACAATCACGAGCGAAACTTAATAAAAGCCAAAAAATTTAGCAAAACCACAAAATTCAACAGATAAAGATACCATGAGTGCTTGTGAAAAGTATACACCCTGGCGCAAGTATACTCGAGCGAAAAAGTAGTGCGGCCTTTACTTGCGCAGTGCATAGTGGATACATAATCAATTCCTTTCGGAATGCACACATATTTTGCTGTGACTGGATAAATGGGATTTATTATAGAATGTGTGCCCAAAGTAGCTCCTGATTAAATAGCACAAGCTTGTAGCCTGATAACGATCTATATTGCTTGGTAGAAGCATGCCGGATGTTTCATTAATGGAACTTCGAACAGTACAGATCGGCGTATGCACCGGCTCATCTGGACCTACACATGTCGCAAAACCCATAAGCCATATGTCTCCAACCACAGCCACGTGTCAGGTCAGAAGAAAACAAATCAAACTATGCCGGTACATTTCTGTCATCGCACATAACGTGACAACAATACACCTTATAAGTCGTTTAGCTACAAACGTACCACGTCAAGATGACTAAATTCTAACAAGGCGATCGCGCGGGGAGTGTCTCACCTAATAAACAAGGCGATCGCCACGAATGTCAAGGTCACCAAGGTCAAGGTCACAATATGAGAAAGTCCAAAAGTATTGATACGAAGGTCGCGGTCACCAAGTTCAAGGTCACACACATAACACTGCGTGGATAGCCATCAAAGCGAGGAAGCTATTGGTGAAGTTTGGTGATGATCCGACTAACGTATCAGGAGGTATTCAACATTTGGACGTACATCCAAAATTATTGACATGGAAGTCAAGGTCACCACGGTGACGGTCAATGTCACCAGAATGACACTCGATGGAATGCTATTGTAAAGCGATTTATGACGTTTGGTAAGGATATGACTATCGGATCAGAAGATATTCCACATGTGGACGTGCATGTATGTCCAAAATTTGTGACATTAAGGTAAAGGTCACCAATGTCAAGGTCATCCGAATAACATAGTTGTATATATCCATCAATGTGAAGAAGTTTGGTGATGATCCGACTAACGGATCAACAGATATTCAACATTTGGATTTAAGTCACACTTATTGACATGAAGGGCAAAGTCACCAACGTGAAGGTTAATATAACTCGAATGACACTAGATGGATAACTATGAATTTGAGGAAGCTATTTATGATGTTTGGTCATAATCCGACTATATAAATAATCATTCAACATTTGGACGTACATGTACGTCCAAAACTGTTGACACAAATGTCAAGGTCACCATGGTCGCCGTCACCCGAATGACACCGGGTGGATGGCCATCAATGTGAGGAAGCTATTGATGAAGTCTGGTAAGGATCCGACTAACGAATCAGGAGGTATTCAATATTGGGACGTATGTGCGCACTTATTGATACACGATGTGAATGTCAATGTCACCTGAATGGCACGGGATTGATAGCCATCGATGCAAGGAAGCAATTATCCGATTAACGGAGCAAGTGATATTCGGAATTCGGACTATTGTCCATAAATTTACGTCCCACGAAGTTTAAGGTCACCAAGGTGAAGGTCACCCAAATGAAACTGGATGGATATAGATCAATGTGTTGAAGCTATTGATGAAGTGCGGTAATGATGCGACTAACGGATCAATTGATATGAAACATTTGAACTAATTTACGACGCACAAAGGTTAAGGTCACCTAGTTGGTATAAACATATTGTATTAAATAATAATTTGCATCATTTTTCGGTATACAAGCAGTGTAAAGAGGATTGAAACGAAATATTGCTATCTTATATAGAGTTCCTCTCCTTACCTAGTTGATGGTCAATGTCACCTGGATGACACTGGGTGGATAGCTATCAAAGTGAGGAAGCTATTGATAGAGTTTGGTAATGATATCACTAACGGATCCAGAGATATGGCAAATTTGGCTACGTCCAAAATATATGTCCCAAATTGTTGACGACACCGACGCCAGAATTGTGACCGCTCTATATAAAAGTCTCACTTTTCACTCACGTGGGTGAGACAAAAGATGACATTGTCCCCTAGTGACATCGATGTTAGTACATTTTTGATCTAGCCTAGACCAGTTGTTGTAAATAAAACTCGATGTCACTAGTGTGTAGTATCTGGTTTTTGACGATATGTCTTAATTATCTTGCCCATTTTATCTCGTCTCGGCTAGTTAGTAAGTCGTCATTACGCGCTAGTTATGCAGTTAAAACGACAGACATATAATGTCGACTTGGCCATCACGTTATCACAACTATGAGATGGCAAAACTATGCCACCAACCCTAACACATGGAAGAGAAGAACGTGTAGTTTAATATAATCGCAGTTTTGCGTAAATGTGGTAGTGACTGGAGAAACGGAGCTTATGGGATTTGTGACCAGTGTAGCTCCTGATCAAATAGCACACTGATGTACCTTGATAACAATCTATATCATACACTTATATAGTGAGAATATGATCTGATATTCACTGGCAGAAAAGTCATGTTCGCCTCGGTCAATACATGTATGACTTCTACCAGTGAATACCAGTAACTGATTTAATCAACATTGCTAAAATATACTTATCTAGCAAAGTATACTTTGAGGGAGCAATCATTTATTTTCCCGAAATGTATTATTTCATATAGAACTAATGACTGCATATATTTGATGATTAAAAGTATGCATAATTATTATACTGAATTTATTACATTTTCACAGCCATTTTGGCTGTGATAATGTAATACATTCAGTATGATAAAAAATAATAAATTTATCCTTAAATTGAAAATTTCTCCCTCAAAGTATACTTTGCTAGATAAGTATACTTTGCAATATTGGTGAAATAGGCTACTGATCATATTCTATGGCTCACTAGTCGATACTTGTATATTATCAGACTATATGAGTGTGCTATTTGCCCGGGTGCTACCGTGGTCACAAATCACATCAACCCCATTTATCCCGTCACAGCCACATTTATTAAAGGCCGCATCATTGAATTATTCTTTTAAGATAGAAATACACTGAGATATCCTCCAGTCATCACATACATACATACCAAACTTATTGTAATGACATGAACATACAAAAGGGCACAGTACCTTTTCACGCGAGTATATTACAACATGCGTGACTTAGTTTTGTTTTAAATACACAGTTATTTATTAAACAATACACTGGAACAGAAGAACCGTTGCAGCCGGTTGAGTAGTATATAGGGAGTCAAAATGATACCACCTACTGTGATATCATTTACAACCCTCTATAATACCCCCACCACCCTCGAAAAACCATAAATTGGTTAACGAGGAAATTGTCTCCCGACAGCAAATTCATAAATTTGCAACCCCCTATAATACCCCCACGAGGAAATTTATGAATTTTTGAGAAAATAATTAATGCAATTTCAATGAGATAGTTTATATTCCAACACCCCATTTTTCTCCTCCAATATAGCTAATTTATTTCTACGATGTCGAATTGTAGTCCAATTATATTGGTGTCATAAATACCTTATGTTTTTTTCACGTCCAATTGAACATATAAATTTAATAGGTTATAATAAAATATTATAACAAAATGGATAATGAAATACACAACGAATTGGACGTTTGTAATGACTTGGATGAAGAAGTTTACGCTGTTGTTTCTACAGTATTAAAACACGGTAAAATGACAATACTATGTGGTGTCGAATACATGAAATATCAGCGTAATTTATTACGCTGCGATAAAAACGTTGCATTTACAATATTAAACCGGCAATTATGTCGCCGGTATAAGTATCAAATTTATGTAATGAAGCGACTAAATAGGGTCGGAGAAACACTACCGAAACATTATCAAACTAATTTTATAAAACAGTTTAAAATCAAAGATTCGTTTACGGATATGCGTTTCTACAATATCGCTTTTAACGAAGAAATTGGACAATTATTAGAAGAAATTGGAAATTGAACAGAAAAAAAACAACTATTAGAGAAAATGGATAATACAATACAATTGGAATTGAAAATTTTTAATGCCTGTGTTGAAGAAATTTACGAATCTTATGGGGGTTATAATCCTATATATAAATTCTATAAAATGAGAACACTAGGCGATATCGAATACATGAAATACCAGCGTAATTTATTACGCTCCGATAAAAACGTTGCATTTACAATATTATACCGGCAATTATGTCAACTATACAAGAGGCAAATACAAACATTAAGACGGATAATGCGTATCGGATATGAAACTAAGGTGTATTATATAAAATTGTTAAAACCCAACGATTTGTTTACGAATATACATTTCTACGATATCGCTTATAAAGATATTGAAAAAATTATTATTGAACAGAACTAATTTATGTTGTAATCACACCAAACAGACGACAATGTTCCAATTACACGTGTTATGAACATGCAAATTAGGTGTCCCACCTTACACTGTAATATATAATACACACACGGTTATTTATAGCCTTATCGATGGTATGTAAACGGGCTATCAATTTACACAGGTGGTGTGTACACAGTTTATAAACACTTAGTGAGGGTTACATAGTTCACGAATTTCCGAGATGGTTCGTTATTTAATTAATTAATTTTAATAAAAAAAATTATAATTTAAAGCGGAACACCCCCTATTATATTAATTAATTAATTTCAATAAAATTATTTATAATATTTTCACCAACAAAGTTAGGTTTATATACGAGAAATGAACACAGTTCATTGTCGGGACGCCGGCACTAATATCTCAACAGTGAGATAGGTTTCGCCACATGTACTTCACTCTGGCCGCTCTACACATTATAGCGGATGGAGGTAATGAAGAGGAGGGGTCCGCGGTATCGGTCCAATGATGGGGTGGAGGAGATGTGAGCGTGACACATCCCACTAAGCCAAAAAAAACGAGAACAGAAGAGATTTAAAGCGAAGGCTTAGTGGGATGGGCCCAGAAGGGTTTTGTTGGCGCGGTTTCGAGCCTCGGTAGGACCTAAACTTTTTTTTTTAAATCATTAATAATTTTCTTAATTAATTCTTTAGAATTATCAAAATTATTAATTAATAAATTGTTTACTGCACCAATATAATTAATTAATTATTTTTTAAAAAATTATTTTATAAAATATCACATTGGTGCTGTAACATTTCCTCCGACTTTATTTCCAAGTTTTACCCTAAATTTATCCGAATCAGTACACTCAATTTTGGGCATGGTGGCGCGCGCCTTGATTCATATATAATTTTTTAATTCTTCATATCTCCCCATTTCTTCCACAACGGATTCAAACTCTAAATTTGATATTTTCTTATCGGCCAACGCTTTGGACACCATAACGTCGATGCTATTTTTCTTAGACCTAGCGAGAACGGATATTCTATCATGTTTTCTACTTTTTTTCTCGAGTTTTCCACCCGCCGCCCTAATTACCATACAAAGTATTCCAGATAAAACGGTAATTCCACTCAAAACCCCTGCAAGTGGAACCGTTACAATTGTAGATAGCGTTGCAGCAGTCCCCGCACCACTAATTACAGATAAACTTGCCAGAACCGTACTAGATGCTTCAGCTATGTTCACCGCGCGCTTATATTTGTTAGCGTGTCTTTTTCTATTTGCACATTCTCTAACTAAAATATCCTGCATAGCGACGATATTATTCAACCTAAAATCTGAACTTCTTTCGTTAATTGGATACAGTGTTGATGGAGTGGTATTGAGAGTTGGATACAGTGTTGGTGGAGTGGTATTGAGAGTTGGATACAGTGTTGATGGATCGGTATTGAGAATTGGATACGGTGATTCGTTCATATTTAAATTTTACAAATTTATTTCAATATATTAGTATTTTACAAATTAAGTTCAATTAACAATGAGACAATAGTGGAAGAACTCTCTTGGTCAGCGATTTTCGTAACAAAGTTAATAACACTACCTTCGGAAAGTCTAATTAGATCGTCACCGGCGAACGAAACCACCGACGAACTATCTCCAGCGCGTTTAGTGACTCCAATTGCCAGTTCTTCCCCATTTACTACGAGATTTATCGTGACCGCGCCCACAGGTTTACCATTAGCATTAACCGAGCAGACCGCCATTCGGAGAAGTGTACCTGGAGCTGTCATGGTGTATCCCCCACATTTATTACTCGCTTTGGCACCGAACGAATATTCAGGGAGCCCCTCAACCAATGAGCCCCGCTTCTCAGCCCAAACTGTTATCACATGTTTTTGAGTTTTCATTGTTTTGTTTTTAACAATCCGGCAAGCCCCCCGATAGAGGTATGGGCCTCAGCACGAACCTTTTCAGCGGTCACCTCAAGCGCTTTGGTCGCGTCTCTACGAGCATGTTTCAGTTTATCAGAAACTTCGGTTATTTTACCGTCTAGTTCGGTAAGTGCCGCTTCTCTGCTGAGAGAGTCCTCTAAGCGCAACGCATCATAAGCCTCCATAATGGTCGCCTGGTGACCTTCTAGGGCTTTATCAATATCCAACCGGGCCTCTTTTTGAAATTCGGTTATTTTTTCGTCTAGTTCAGCAACCGCCGCTTCTCTGATGAGAGAGTCCTCTGAGCGCAACACCTCATAAGCCTTCGCAAGGGCCGCCTGGTGGTCTTCTCGGACGTTCTCAATACCCGTTCGTACCCCCTCAACCCCCAACCGAGCCTCCTTTCGAAATTCGGTTATTTTTTCGTATATGTCAGTAAGTGCCGCTTCTCTGTTGAGAGAGTCCTCTGAGCGCAACGCCCCATAAGCCTCCGCAATGGCCTCCTTATGATCTTCTCGGACCCCCTCAACCCCCGACCGGGTCTCTTTCAGAAATTCGGCTATTTTTCCGTCTAGTTCATTAAGTGTCGCTTCTTTACTGAGAGAGTCCTCTAAGCTCAATGCATCATAAGCCCCCGCAATGGCCTCCGCAAGGTTCACCTGGTGGTCTTCTCGGACTTTATCAATACCCGACCGGGTCTCTTTTCGAAATTCGGTTATTTTTTTATCTAGTTCAGTAAGTACAGCTTCTCTGGTGATGGAGTCCTCTAAGCGCAACGCATCATAAACCTCCGTAATGTCCGCCTGGCGGTCTTCTCGGACTTTATCAACCCCCAACCGGGTCTCTTTTCGAAATTTGGTTATTTTTTTATCTAGTTCAGTAAGTACCGCATCATAAACCTCCGTAATGTCCGCCTTGTGGTCTTCTCGGGCTTTCTCAATACCCGACGTGGCCTCTTTTCGAAATTTGGTTATTTTTTTACCTAGTTCGTTTAGTTTCGTTTCTCTGATGAGAGAGTCCTCTGAGCGCAACACCTTATAAGCCGCCTGATCTTTCTCAATATCCGTTCGGACTCCCTCAATTTGTGCAGTCGCCGTCAGCACTTCTACTCTAACATCTGATATACTCCTGTGAATCCCGTTTGTGACCTTCGATATAGTTTTATTGATCAGGGCCTTGGTTTTTCCAGTAGTTAAAAAGTCGCCCTCTGTTGGGATGAATCCCCCTTCTACCGGTTCCAAATTCTTTGAATTTGTCACCCAATCGGAAAAACTACCTGGTCCGTATATACTCATTCTTAATTTTTTCAAAATTATTAATTATAATATTGGGCACCTATACTCAATTGGAAATTTCGAGAACTACCGAAATCGGGTAATCGTTTTTCAACTTTCTCGCTTGATCATCGAGAATAGAGACCGTAAATTCGTGGATATGTCCCGATTCCAAAACTTTCATTTCGGGGTGTGGGAAGTCTAAGGTCACAGTCTCGCCATAGAAACAGTCGCTGGCGGGCACAGTTTTCAGTAATGTGCTGGGGGATCCGTCTACCGTGTTGTACGATGTGTTCACCCGATCCAGGTGCACCCTGAGAGTTTTCGTGAAGGTGAAGTCCACCGGATTATCACCGACGTACTCACCCGGGGTAAACACTCCTTTGTTTGAGGAGTATGTCTCTCTAAAACCGAGTTGAATACCCAACAACCCGAGACCACTACCTTATATCACTGCTGATGGTCATTGTTGTGAGCCCGGTAGCATTCGATACTGTGTGGTTGATTATACCGTCAAGCTCTGAGTTGACAAAATCTTTGAGCTGTCTTATTCCCCACAGTCCGTGAGGCAGCTTTACACCTAATTGTTGTCCATCCTTCACATAGTAAAACCCTTCGCTCTTCCCCACATTCTGCCATCCAACCGTGAAGGTGATTGATCTGAGGCCCACCCGGCGTTTTCCGCAGCAGTTGTCGATTGATTTTTGAAGTTCACAACTCCCTTTTTGAACATTAGTGATAGAAGCAAACATAATAATATCTTTTGATGCATACCAAAGCATTTAGCTTTAACTCTAATGCGAAGTACGTGGTCGGAGGTAAATACACACAAAAAGACGTTGTTGACCACCTTGTACACCCAACTGTAACAGTTAGACCGAAAAGTGGCTTTACCACCAATTTTCCTAACGTTTTTGAGAAATATGTAGTTCCAAAGACTACTAGTCAAGATGTAATATTAAGCTGGGATTTTTCCCATATGAACTTCTGGCAGAACCAGCTAAATTTCGCTGTATGGTGCGCAACGGCCGATGCGGAGTTTCGCATCAAGACCATTTTGACATCAAAAATGTCATGCTCCGAAGTGTCTACAACTTTCACGTGTATTACACAATTAGGAGGATTCTCAAAGAACTAGGTATTCCACTACCTCAAGACGATGGCTGGGATCCCATTTCCAGCACATACGACCGTAAAGCGTTCGAAAGATTGTGTAGCGAATTTGGGGTATCAAAAGACGCCGACTGGAGACAGAAAGTATACACCCCAACCAACAGTTTAGGGTTAGTTCACCTTAAAGGCTTAGTTAGTGGGGAGCGTCTGGATAAAGTTCCAGTATATTTCTCAGGGCTATGGAGCACTCGAGGGGCCACCCCACCACCAGTTAGAAAAATGGCAACATGGACTAAATATAATTATAAGTTGAATAAGATGACGTTCGGTGCTGAAGTGCTTGGTGGACTTGCGTGTAATGATGGTGATTGCCATTGGCTGCCTACTAAAGTAGCCCATGTGGAATACCTAGACCTGGGTGATACTACACAGATGCGAAATGCGTGGACCACATTTATGTTAGATGAAAGCACTGGATTTATGCAGGGTGGGGTTATTCGCCTAAACGAATCTATTCGCATATACGTATGGGCAATCCTCGCCTCACAGAAGCAAACGCGCAGCGCTATACTGGGTACGGGAACGGCCTTTGACGCGCAAAAACAATTCTTGACACTCGTAGAGGACGCCATCTCAGCTAAGGTGGACCTCCAGAAGGCGATCCAGAATTATCAAGACGTTTTACAGACTGCTCGCACCCCGGTAGACTACACATTTGGAATAGGTCTTTATATGGCGCCGAGCAATATGATACTACGAGACGACCCGGTTGACGGTTACAATAATCAAATCGTAGGCGCCACCGCCAATCAAATAATCGGCCGCAACGGGAACGTGAACACTTGTATCATCAAACTACCCCCCAAGACGGTCGGGTTCAACAGTGGAACCGATTTCATAAAACACAAAATGGATACACCTCCCCCAATTCGTAAATTTGATACAAAATCGAACCCAGAACCCCCAATTCGTAAATTGGATGCACCATCGAGTTCCATCAACAGACCAATCGCGATTGAAGAAACACCAATCATCAACACCAATCGTAGATTGGGTGAAATTGGAAGCACAACACACGAGGAGGAGAAATTAGGGCTCGTCATCGCCCTCGTGGCGATCGGATTATTTACGCTTTGGTTGTAGGAACTCTCTGGCGAAGAATAGTAGGAGATCGGCGATGCCACGATTAAAGCCCAGGTATTTTTGGCTAGCCATCCGGCCGTTTTTGATAATATTGATAGCAAGTAAGAAACGATACTTCCGATCAGTCCAGGTAGTGCGGCAGCCGCCTTTTCGGCTAATTTAGCCAGGAGACTGGCGAGGGCTTTTAGTTGTTTTTTTACCCAGTCCTTGGCTCCACCGGATGGAGCTGGTGCTGGTGCTGGAGCGGGTGGTGGCGCCGCACCACCAGTGAAAGCTAGAACTATAGTCGATATAGTCATGCCGATAGCAACGAGGATGCTTGCTATCGTGACGCCCTGCTCTCTGAACAGAGTGCGAAGACGCTCACCGAGTGTCGTCTCCTCGTGCAGGACCCTCGAGATTGATTCGCGGATCCGACTTATTTGTGTGCGGAGAGCCTCACGGTTAGCCGAGGCGGCCTCCAAGCGAGCTTCTCTTTCGTCCCGCAAAGACCGCAGTCGTTCGGCGATCCGCTCGGTAGATTCTCTATCATCACCGGCTTCCTCCAGTTTTCTTTCTTCTAGCGCGATATGTTCATCCAGCGCCGTGAGTTTGGAGAGGTTAAGGACCAGTTCGCCCCGGACAGATTTGTAGAGCCTTATCGAGTCCACGGAGTTCGCGAAGAGGTAACGGTGGGTCATCGTTGAGTATTTCCCCCAATTGCGATTGGACGCTGAACGTGGTCTCCATCGTGTTAATAACGTCGGTGGCTATTTGAGGGACCTCGCTGAGCTCGATCTTTTCTATCGCGGTGGCCGTCTTCGCCATAGTTTCGTCGGTAGACTGTAGGGCCTTTACATCGCGGGCCCGTATAATTGTTTTACCCCTCTTCCAATCCGTGAATCCTAGTTCGTTCCTTATGATTTCACCACCGCCCCGGTTTCCTGCAATGGTGCCCAGCGCTAGAGGTTTACCGGTCCTCGTGTTGACTATTGGGATATTTGATGAATTTAGTCGCAATCTACCGTTCAGATCCAATTCGAATTTTGAGTAGTCGCGTCCGACAGATGGGACCCGACCTTTTTCTATCAAAGTGTTGTAGTAGTCGTTTACAGCTCCCTCGAGTAATTCCCGACTTTGACCAACGCTGCTGGTAGCGCGACCTATTTCCTCCAATCGCGATTGGATTGGAGGGGGTGTTTTGTCGAAGGTTGTGAGGGAATCCTCGAAATTATCATCATCATCACCATCGAGGTAATCGTCTCAACCGATTTCATCCATGTCAACATTGTAATCAGCCATCTTCAATATTTTATTTACAAAATTAATTATGTATTAAAGACAAAACCAAACGGGTTTAATAGTTTCAATAAAATTAATTATGTCTTCGAGTCAATACGGTCGCAAACTCAATCCATACCGCAGACTGCGTGAGCCCCTCGGGGCAAAAGGCGTGAGACAGAGTGTCGTTATTACGAACAACCCATCGACGATCGACCAGAACCAGCAGCTCTTAGTCCGCTTCCCCAACCTCGGAACTCACGACGTCATTGTTCCGGGTACTGTTCGCCTCGCTTTCACTATTTCGCTAACGTCGACGGACGCAGACCGAACCGTCGTTCAGAACCTGGGTCGCGCCATAGTCAAGAAGACCATGATAAAGATTTCTGGTAATGAGGTGATGTCGATCGATGACAGCGACGTCTACCATTGCTACCAGGACCTGTGGAAGACGGCGCAAGAGCGCGAAAACGCTGTATATCAGGGTATTGACACCAGTCGAAATAAGAACGTAACCAAACTTAGAATCGGGGCTGGTGACAAGGTAGATAACAACGCGGGTGACAACGCTGTCGCGGGTGCTTACGGCAACCGCTTCTACATCCCGCTCGACTTTGAGTTGCTAGAGAGTCACATGCCCTACTATCAGAGTGCTTTGGCTGACCGCCTCGAATACGAACTAACGTTCAACGACTACGGCCGAGTTCTCATAACCACAGACATGTTATCGACGTATGCGATCGACAATGTTTCGCTGGAGTACGACATGGTCACGATGCCCGAACTCGCGCGATTGATCAGAACCCAGTACGCCGGGCGCGTTGCCATACTTTACGACCGAGTTCTTCGCCATCGCAAGATGCCGAAAGACAAAAGCGACACATTGTGGAATATTAATGTCAACGTACCCACCCGCTCGATGAAAGGTATACTGATGCTGTTTGAGGATGCTCGGTTCGCGTTCGGTGCTAGAAAAACCGACAAATTCTATAACCCCAAAATCACGAAGGTAGAGGTGACGATCGAGGGAGTCCCCAATCAACTCTACAGCGCGGGTCTTCGCGCACACCAGCAGTGGGATGAAGTAAGAAAGCAGTTTGCTGCCGGCTCTAAGCACTATCCGGAGGTTGCAGCAGTTGCCAAAGACCTGCAGCTCTCGGCCGTCTCCCTCGCGGAGTTCCTGAATACCAAATACGCGTTATGGCTAGACATGCGAGCCAGCGACAATGACCAAATACACTGTAGCGGACGCCAAGTTGAGAACGCTAGTGAGGGTGTGACGATCCAGATAACCAAAGAGGCGGACGGAGCCGGGCCATTGAACGTGTACTTATATATAATTACAGACGCACAACTGAACATCGAAGATGGCCGATACGTATCAGCGATCTACTAAATCTAACGATTTATTAATACATAATTCTAAAGAATTAATTAAGAAATCTAGCAATCAATACCAATTCACGATTGGAGATGCCCACTCTGCCATAATATGTGGGCAGACAGGATGTGGAAACGTTTTCATCCTCGACTTACTCGAGGGGTCCTACCGCGATGCCTTTCGTCACATTGTGATCCTATGTCCCACTGTGCTTCACAACGATACTTATCAGCGGCGCCCGTGGATATGGACCGACCCTGAGGTATACGTTATTGACCCCGGTGATAGGCTTCACGATTGGTTGCGTGGTTTATACCAAAGATTCCAGGGTGAGCCCACCCTATATGTGATTGACGATTGCTCGGCCAAGGCGGCGATGACCAAAAAGAAGGACATGCTCTCAGAGCTCGCATTTTCTGGCCGCCATGCGAGGCAAAGCGTATGGATATCCACTCAAAAATACAACGCCGTCCTCAACGATCTGCGCGAGCAAACGAAATGGGTCGCCCTCTTTCACTGCAAGGACCGAGACTCATTCGATGACTGTCTTCGAGAGAATGACGTTATTCCAACGCGCGAGGAGCGCCTGGAGGTTCGACAGATGCTTTCCGAAACTAAGCACGCCAAGCTTCTGCTAAAGACTGATCAACCAACTGCTTATAAAGTTATCAATTAATTAATAATTAATTTTAAGAAAATTATAAAATTAGGAAAATTGCAAAGTAATAAGCTATTGCAATGCTTAACAATGCTTAGCAATTGCTGAACAATGCTTAGCAATTGCTGAACAATGCTGAACAAATACTGAACAAATGCTGAACAAATGCTTAACAATGGTTAACAATGTTAACAATTTGGTGCTCCCTCCGCTGCGAGCTTTGTTGCGAGCATAATGGTGATCATAAGTATCGGATGGTGCGCTTGGCAATATGTTAAAGTAATGAGACTTGTAAGAATAGTTAAATTACTAATTTTGAAAAAATTAAGAAAAATGAACTGCGATGAACTTCTCGATCAGCTAATGGAAGAAACCTCAACTCCGACTGCCAACATTCTGAAAGATAATGATCCGACAGAGCAACCGCAATCCCCGATTGCTTCAACTCCAACTCCAACGGCAGTTGGTATTGGGTTGAGTGCAACGACTCCGAATGAAAATGCGGTGCGACGCGAGCGTCTAGCTGCGCTGGTTGCTGGGGGACAGTCGGAGCATTATCTCGGTAGGCGTCTCTCAGTTTGTCAGGTGGATAAGATGTCAGATGCGGAGATTGATAAAATGTATGCGCGATACGAATCCAAATTGGGAGCAGAGATGACAAAAACTCTTGGATCGGCGGCTATTCATTTGTACGCTACTACCGTTAGTATACTTCTCCCTATACCAAACACCGAAGGGTTGATTCACGATCTAGAGACTGACCCTTTTATAGGACACACTCTTAGAACGGCATGCTGCTCAATTTATCACAAGTTTGGAATGTACTTAGCTCCACTGACAACCGCGTTGACCACGGGTAAACACTGTCAATTTGGACATATATGCCCACGAACTATAAGCTCTAATATTAATATTATAAATGATGACACAAGACACACCCACGAGAGTGACGGAGTTGAACCAGATTGTTCCAACACCATCGAAACCGAGTGTTACTCCGCCACTGGATGACATACCGCATATAAAAAATCCAAAAAGACAGGCAGCTGAGCGGGCGGCGGCTGCCACCCGAAAAGTTAAACAAGATAAAATACTCGCCGAGCTTCGAGAGGCTAAACAGTCGTTGCAATCGGGGACGGAGACAGCAAAACATCTGAAGACAGAGCAATCGGGTTCAACTTCATTCCCGATTGGGTTGAGTACAACAACACCCCCAATTCACGAATTAGAAGCACACCCAAATTCTTTGAATTTGTCACCCAATACCAACTGCCGTTGGAGTTGGACTGAACCCCAATTCACGAATTGGAGTTGGTTTGTCGGTGGTGGTCTGGCAGTTGTTGGTGCCCTGTGCGTGTGGAAATACCCCCTATTACACCAATCCCGATTGGAAAAACAACCAGCCAGTGTTCAGAAGAAAGTTACGAAACACCAATCATCAACAATGTTGAATTTGGATGCGCCCCATTTAAACATTGATCGCGACCCCTTTTATATGCAATAATTATAACAATGGCTGAACAAGATGGTAAAATGTTAGTGAATGCGCTTTATCACGCCGTGGTGATATCGGGTTTCAGTATCGGGTATGCTCGACTATCAAAGATGGCCCTAGGAGGATCCGCTCCCAAATTGGACTTTACTGTGAGAGACGTAGGGCTCGCGACCTTAGATGTAGCGGCCTCAGTTTGGACCCGAGATTATCTAGTTAAAGCTGGAATTCTACCAGCTAATATATGGAAATAAATGGCTTCGATCGGAATAATGATAGGTGGTGCACATGTAAACGCATTGGCGTTCAGCGGTAGCAACTTTATATTCTCAAAAATGAGAAAATCGGACGTGGATGAGGAGCGCAAGCGTCACGATTTAGCTGTAGAACAACTCAATAGCGCAAAGGAAGCGTGGTCGAAAAAACGAACCGCCCATCTGGACTGGGTCAACGAAGAGCTGCGCCCTGAGAATCACGCCGCGCAAACTTTCCAGAACATTGAAGAAGCCAACCGCGAGTACGCGCTGGCATATCCACAGAAAAGTCTCGATCCAATGGATCCCGAGCCCCAACTTTCAGATTTCTATGTACCGTCAGAGGCCCAAAAAGACCGCGAGATCGCGTTCATCGTCGTGGGAATGGGTGTGGTGGGGCTCGTCGGCTACTATATAAAATAATTAATTAATTAAAACAATTTTTTTTTATAAAAATATATATATAGAACGATGTTAGTTGACGAACTTTATTACGCTATGATCGATGTAGGCTACACTGCCCAAAAACATCGTTTACCTGGTGTAAAGAGTATGATTCGTCTGGCCCGAGATTCTCTCGAGACGTGGCGCGAGGACGAAAAAGCGGCCACCCTTTTCGCAAAGCGGATGTTAGATTCCTCCGAGTTAGATTCCCCTCTCCTGTTCCAACCCAAACGCGATTGGGGCTGCAGTGAAACTTCCAACAAAGGTTTATTATTAACGACGCAGTTACCGGACGAACTAGCGAGGGCATGTTGGAGATTGTCCGATATATTAGAATACTTCGCATAAGATGAACACGCGCAAACTTGATACCAAACTAACGCGCAAGCTGTCGAATACATACTATAGCCCACGCGGCTACTGGAAGGGACTCGCGGCCATCAAGAACCTCGCGGCGGCGACCAAGGTTTCCGAAAACGCTGTCAAGGAATGGCTCAAGAAGCAGGCCATCTGACAGATCTATTTACCCGCGCCTCGCAATATTCCGCGCCAGAAATTCGACGTTCACCAAGTTCACCAAGCGGATCTCCTGTTATTACCTCACGATCGCGTCGGTCGCAAGACGTACAAGTACGCACTGACAATCGTTGACGTAGCTAGTCGTTATAAGGGGGCTGAGCTGTTGGCCACTAAAGAGTCTAAGGAAGTGGCCGAGGCTCTTTCCCGAATATATAAGAGGAGTCCTCTCAAATGGCCGAATCTTCTCCAGGTCGATCCCGGCCGCGAGTTCATGGGCGCGGTCTCTCAGCTATTGTCTAAGCACAAAGTTTCTATCAGACGCGGCCGCGTCAACATCCACCGGGACCAGGGGATCGTGGAGCGGTTCAATCGAACCCTGGCTGAGAGGCTGTTCGGACACCAATATGCCAAAGAACTTGTAGACCCTCATTCGCGATCGACCGAGTGGGTGGCCAGACTGCCCGCCGTGGTCTCCGCACTGAACGGAGCGGTGACCAGATTGATAGGTAACAAGCCTGTAGATGCTATCAAGTTTAAAAGGGTGACGAGCAAGCCCTCTGCCGTCTCGCGCGGGCGACCCGTTGGTTTAGAGGAGCAGCAATCGCCGATTGCGCTTCCATCAGATATTGACGTCCGGTACCTCTATCAACCGGGAGAGCTCGAAGGTGGCAGCCGCCGCGCGACTGATCCCGTGTGGTCTCTCAATGTATATCATCTAGATCTATCTATTACCAAACCTGATGAGCCCGTGCTCTACTATTTGAATGATGGGCCATCTCGAGGGTTTGTTCGCGAAGAACTTCTTATGGTGCCTTCTGACACCCAGCTATCGTCAGAGTCTTTAGATTGCTAATTTTTCAAAATTATTAATTAAATCAAGAGAGGTTCTGTATGTATTCCGTCTGGTAACACGCGTCTTTTATCGTAGTACGCCGAGAGTCCTATTTTTTGTTGACAGTACGTTTTCATAACACCGTCTTTCATTTTAAATCCTCTATTTTGTGCTACATCTATAATGTGTTTTCCATCTTCTGTAGTTTCACTTAGTACTCGTTTATATCTATCCCAATTTAAATTGTTAGTTCTCTTGGACATTCCTTTCGCAGAGTTTTTATTAATTTTAATTTGTTCCACATTTGATTCAAATGACTTATCTTTAGTTGAATTATTTTTTTCTACGAAATAACACTTACTAGATAACGCTATCGCCCTATCTCCGCTGAATTCCATTTTGAAAAGTCCTGGCTCTCTTTCGCTCCATTTATCCCAAGCCAACCATTTATTTTTTTCTTTTTCAAACTCGTCTAGTAAGTTAGGTCTAATCAATTCCTCTATCGTTTTTCCACTAACTCCTATATACATACTATCCGTGTCCATCTGTATTAATTCAAAGTCTTCTCTTTTTACGTACGTAATTTGTCTAGAAATTCGTAGTAAAATTCCAACATTCTCAATTTAGCTAGTTGATAAACCGCTATTCCACAGTGGAAGGGGCTCTTTACTGCACACCGGGGTTTTCGGGAAGATATTTCGTACGCATCTCCTATCTCTTCCAAATCATCAAAGAATGCAGATCTTAACGCTTTGTCAACACAGGTTTCGTCTTGTGTATATGTCGTATTTAAATGTCTCTCTTTTGCCTCTATAATTTTTCCACAACACGAATTGCCTAATAATTTCATTATATCCGCTACTGGTTTCTTATTTGGTTCTACATCGCCTGTTCGTCTTGCGGCTGTAACTTCTTTTGCGAACCATTCGAAGGGTTTACCACTAATATAATCTATAACACGATGAACTCCCGTTATTTCTAGGCCGTGTTTTAAATACCATTTCAATAGTGGCGCGTACAGCAGTACTTTGATGGCCGACATAGATCCCACCAATTTTCTTCCATTTCCTCTAGTTCTTCCAGTATCTTCCAAATATTTTATCATGTGTGCTGGAACCTCATCAACATCTACTTCTCTGTTTATAAAAAGTGGAGACATTTCAGAAAACTTATCTTTTAAGTTGTGTGGAACTTCTATATCCACCTCCGCAAACCCAAACCAGTCTCCAGATAAAACTCTTTTACAAAACTTTTTAATAAATTTATGATTATGTGGGGTATCTATATGATGTATTATTTCTTTTCCACACGGCATATCTTTATCTAACGTAGATAAATATAACGCGTTTGCATCATACCCCAAAATAGCCTTGCAAGGTTTGTTAATTCCATTTGATCCAAATGATCTAATATTTGAAACACCGGCTTCTGCATAGCGTGTAAATACGATTGATGGACCCCCGACTAGAGCATCTTTCATCATTTCGTATGTTTCTTCTTTTGGTGCATATAGAGCCCCCTCCGGTATAACCACCTTTATAGATTTTTGTTCTTTAATGGTTCCTCTCAATAAATATTGTATAGCCACACCCGGTAGTGTTACCGCATCTTTGAAAATATCCACACCTCTGTGTTTATAAAATGCACACATTTTTTGGTTTTTACTTCAATGTTCTGTATTAAACCCATATCTTGACCACACTTCTTCTCTTATAGCTTTTCCTCTGACTTTCAAAACTTCTACAAATTTTTCTATCAGCTTTGCAGGATCTTTATCACAAATATGAGTTACTGTTCCTGAGAAATTATCTCCTATACTAACACTTACCGGAACGTGCTCAGCTTCGTACTCTAAACTATTACCTAGCGTTTTAAATTCTGGGTTGAGATACGCCTCAAAATCATATACTATCTGATATGGATAAAGAGTAGTGTCGCAACCGATCTTTATATCTTTACCCGTTCTTTGGAATTCGCATTCCCACATAACTACTAGGTTGAATTCTTTGCTTCTTCTAATAAATGTATCTCTTCTCATAGTGGATGCGCGTTCTTCTTTTCTATGCATTGCATGAATCTCACACCCGTGCCAGTAACAGCCGTGATATTGATATACGGTATTGTTTTCTTGGCAGTATCCATCTACTGGAGCTCCTAAAATCCATAGTTCACCCCCGTGTCCGCACTGTTCGTGGTGAATGTGAATTCCCTCCCGCTTTTCCACAGAATACATCCAATCGATCGCCCCATAACTGTTAGAACCTTTTGGGTAAAACGCTTTCTCGAACGACGAACGCGGGCGCTCTAAATAATTACCATCACATACTATTTTTGTCTCACCTTTCATACATGTTGGTCCGTGTCTCTTCATATTACTCGCTTTTGTGAATCTCTGTTTACAATTATTGCAGTCGTAAGTTTTAGATAGGTCAGGTCTGATCTTTTTATCAAGGTGCATAGCTAGACACCTGAACAGACAAAGATCGTCATTATACTTATCTAAAGAATACATACCTTTTTCTATTCCTCAACCATTCTGGAAGTTCTCCTCCTGCTGCTTCTTTGGATTGTAGTCCCAAATCTATTCCCCTACTGCCCTGTATTAGCTTTACAAAAACCTCTACCCATCTTACAAACTTCCACTTTGTATTTGGTCTGTCTATTTTATCGGACATTATTCGTGTTTGCTCCTTATCTGACAGCCATTTTTTAACGGTTTTCATTGATGATAGTGGTTCGCTACCACCGAGATTTTTGTGAAATATTAGAGTTTTAGGTTTTCCGTTTTTAGTTTCCTCCATATGTTCTAGCTTGTAAGAATATGAATATCTCAAATAAAAATTTGTTGTTAGATACGGAGCGAGTTTATCGGACATGCGTTCGGACTCGTTGATGTCAATGTTTTTACGAAAGGATAATGTAACTACCCGTCTTCCATTTTCTACCTTTTCCAATGTTTCATTGTGAGCCCCCAATATTTCTTCACCTGTTTCCACTATCGCGCGAACTATAGATTTTTTCTTATTATTTTGTACTGGGCGTCTCAAATTATTGGTGCTTGAAGGTAATTCTTTAGAATTAATTACACTAGCCCTTAACCCCGCAATACTTTCTTTTTGAATTCTGTTACCAACTTCCTCTGCTAGTGAGAGGTCTTTAAAGGCTCCTCGTTTGTGGGCGCGGGTAAACCGCTTAATAAACGCCTCATTCTTTGTGGAGTTTATCAGCTTTGTCAACCCTCTAACTCTCAACCGTTTACTATAAGTAATCCCTAGAGATTCGGCTTCTCTTCTCAAACTTTCTATTTCTGACGTTATCATATTTTCTGTAATATACTTTTGTATAACCTATGTAATTTATCTGTTCAATTGGTCGTGAAAACATTATGTTTTTTTCACGTCCAATTGAATATAAACATATACATATATATATATATATATATATAATGGAGTGTGAGACTTGTTGTAAGACGTTTACGCGTAAAGACTATCTACGAAGGCATCTAGCGAGACGTACAAAAATTCCTTGTGTCCCCCCGCAATTTCAATGCCCCAGATGCCCTTGTAAATTCGTTAGTGCCCAAACTCTTTGTAGACATAAGCAACTACGCTGTCAGGTAGCTAAAGGTGAACGTGGTAGACTAGAGCTGGTAGAATTAGTTGCTCATCTGCGAAATAAATTAGCTATATTGGAGGAGAAAAATGGGGTGTTGAAATTGCATTAATTATTTTCTCAATAATTCATAAATTTCCTCGTGGGGGTATTATAGGGGGTTGCAAATTTATGAATTTGCTGTCGGGAGACAATTTCCTCCGTTAAACAATTTATGGTTTTTCGAGGGTGGTGGGGGTATTATAGGTTGTTGTAAATGATATCACAGTAGGTGGTATCATTTTGACTCCCTATATACTACTGGTTGACTTTATTAATGCGTGACAGCGTAGATAATATAATGCATACCTTGGCATAATATTAGACCGAGTAGTAGTATCATGTTCCGCATTTGGCTTATGAATTTCCTTCCGGTTTCAGTTTACAATTATAATACCATACCCAGAAACCAGACAATACTCCTGTGGGTCTTTTCACTAAACTTAGTACGACTAAAATGTTCGTAAGTGCAAATTTAGGATTGTCTGGAAAGGTCAATTGACGGATTTACATTTATTGAACATATGTAGCATATGCTCAATACATGTAAATGCAATAATGTTTTACAAGAACAATTGTAAATGTGTGACTTTACAGACTATCATAATATTGAACTTACGAATATTGTATTCGTACGAAGTTTAGTGAAACGGACCACGGCTCTATACAAATCAACCGACAGTAGGGTGGGTAGCAGTGACCAGTTAGCCGCTAGTTTTGTACAATTGCACCGCCGAAATATATAAATATACTACGCAATATCGGCTCTATGCATGTTTAGTCCCACGGCGACATGCCGTTCAACAAGAAGGCTCGATTAAGATTTACTTTTTTTTTTTTTTTTATCAAATTTTGTTTATGGAGTACCCTCTGTATGGTGGTACTGGTACTAGGGCCACAACTTTTCGCTCACAAAAGAGAACTTGCGCAAATCACCGTTGCGGTTGAACAATACGGCTCAATCAATCTTGATTGTTGTTGTTTTTTAATTCGGTGACGTCACGTCCGTGTTACAGTGCAGTCTCCGTTTTTGTTCCACCGTAGACAACACTTGCAAAGTCAACGCGAACGCAACGTGAACGCAACGGTTTGTTGTAGCGTTGTATACGTTGTTTAAACGTATAATACGGTTCGTACACGTGTAATACACATTGTCAAACCGTTTAGTTTTAAATTTTAAAGCGTGTAATACGTTTTAGCTTCAAGGCGTATAACACGCTTTGGCGTATACATATGTAGCGAGGTGAAAGAGTTGAAACGTGTACAACGCTTTACCTGGAAGCGTGTAGCTATATGAAAGCGTTGAAACGTGTACAACGGTTACACGTTTTAATGCGAATAACTGTTCGTCCCCGATCGCTTCGAGGCGTCTTTGTTTCGTCCCTTTTAAAATATCGCGAATACATACCCTCAGATCGAGTTCAAAGTACATCGGCGGTGTGATTTAGCACTTCAATTGATCCCTAATCCCTGATGCCTAATGAGTCACGCTTTTAACACGACAGATGTACCTTGTCGTTTCTCAAAATGTTTGCGAATTGTAGATCACGTGAGCCGGCTCATCAGGATCTGCGGCATTCCTACGTACATGTACATTTTATATACACAAAAATGACCCATAATACAGCGTAATGTAACCGTTCCTGACTTAATATGGAATAGCACGGGCCGATAGTCCGTGTCAGTTACTTGGGGTTAAATATTACAAACACAGATAAACACATTGCATGGTTTCTTTATTTTATTTTAACATCATCAGAAATGGCGAGTCTAGGAACTGTCGTATCTTTGCGCTGAAGCCAGTCTATTTCAGTCACTAATCCACTATACACCTGTCCCACGCGTGTGTTAAGAAAAATCGATATTTGGAGAAACTGAATACACAGCGAGCTGCACACTGGTTTAACACGGATATGGCCCGCGGATATGTGTCATAAATTACTTGGTGGTCAAAACCGGTAAATTTACAAGGTTTATAGCGAAATAGCAGCCGACTGGCAATTTTTCTCGGACCGATTTTTAAGACTAATTTTCAAATCTCAATCGGTCTGAGAGTTCAAAAATCGGTCCAGAACCGGAAAACTGAAAATTGTAGAAGCCCTGCAGTCTAGAAGTATATATACACACACGAACAACGATCTCAGCATGCGCATTTTACGCGATACACGGTTTTGCATTCCAAAACGTGTAATGCGTTAAAACCCGTGGAAACGTGTTATACGTATAACACGGTTTCATCTGTACGGTGCTGTGTACATGTAAAAGCGTGTAACCGTTCGTCAAAGAAAGCGTTAAATCGTTTAAACGGTTTACCTTAGCGTTGTATACGTTTACAACCGTTATATACGTTTACAACCGTTGTACACGGATTACACGCTTTTGAAACTCAATGCGTTGTTTACAACCGTTTACAACCGTTGTATACGTTTACAACCGTTGTACACGGATTACACGCTTTTGAAACTCAATGCGTTGAACACGGTTTGTTCGACTTTCGCGCATGCGCAAGAGTGGGGAAACGCAACGCATGGCCGAAAACGTATTACACGTAGACGACACACCGTTTGAAACGCAACTAACGGAAACTCAACGGATGCGCAACACACAACACTTTGTACACGTATAAACCAGGAACATTTTGACAGAAACGACTGTACGTAATAGATACACCATATATCAGTTGCTAATTTGCACTAACTATTCAGCTAAACCTCTGCAGCTCAGTGGGCAACGCGCTGGACTCTGGATCCGTCGATCACGGGTTCGAATCCCGCCAGAGGCAAAAAATAAATAGGTACGTTGCATGCCTAGCCCATGGCTAGATCATCCCGCCGTGCATAGGTTGCGGGATCATCTATCTCAGGGTGAAATGCGATAAGACGAGGTTCTTTTTTTTTCTTTGATAATTTTTGTAATCCATCAAACAACGCCGTGTTCTTTTTTTTAGAAGGTTGGTTACACAGTATCGGCTCTATGCATGTTTGGTCCCACGGCATGTCGCCATTTAACAACACATGGGTGTGACGTCAGCATTCGCCGTGTTGTTCGACGACATGCTACCGAGACAGAAATCTCATTCTGACTCTGAAATAAACACATACAAAAAGAACCATAGCGCTGTTCATCGGCATGAAGCCACCGTAGAACTCGATGCGCACAAGGTCAGCAGTCGTGACGTCACTGATTACCACTGATTGCTGGAGTACTAACCTTATCAGCAAAAATAAGAACACCGCGTTAACGCATTTCACCCTGAGATAGATGATCCCGCAACCTGTGCACTGCGAGATGATCTAGCCCTGGGCATGCATCGTACCTATTTGATTGCCTCTGGCGGGATTCGAACCCGAGATCGACAGATCCAGAGTCCAGCGCGTTACCCACTGAGCAATTGTTTTTTTATTTCGTATCCGCACACATACGAAGAGAAATATCCATTATAACGCATTACACCCCGATATAGTTGATCCCGCAACCTGTGCACGCCGGGATGATCTAGCGCTGGGCTAGGCATGCATCGTAGCTATTTATTGTTATTGCCACTGGCTGGATTCGAACCCGTGATCGACGGATCCAGAGTCCAGCGCGTTACCCACTGAGCTACGGAGGCTTCGCAGAATAACTAGTGCAAATTAGCGACTGAGATATGGTGTATCTAATACGTACTGTTTACCGCGGCCGTGACGTCACCGATCGAAAAATAACAACACTGGCCTATATATGACTGTACAGCTCACATTTTGTGACAATTTATTTGTCTTTGGCATCCGCATACATACGAACAACGTGTCATTGTGTTAGAAGATACCAAGACGACAAATTTGTGGACCGCAGCCAATGTTCACAGGCAGACACCGACTACTCGCTGATGGGACAACAAAAGTTATCCCGTTTTCGGCGACATGGACGAACCTCGCACAGCTAGCGACAACACTGAACAGCTGTCGATTCCAACTATAGCCCGCAGTCAGGACGACGCAGTCGATGAGCAGACCGTGGCAAAGCCGAATACGTTGATGACCACGTACACGGTGTGCTTGAGACCCACGGCACACCAGAAGTGAGTGCTCAACGAGATGATTCGCGTCAGCAAATATTGCTACAACTGGTGCAACTACCTCGTCAGGGAGAAGAAAATGAAACCCGAACAGCTTGTGTTACAGAGGTTTGTCGCGAAGACTAATGCTAGAGACGTACCTCCGGAGATGAGAATGCCTGAAAGTAATGACGACTGGTTCTTCGATAACAAAATGACTAACCTGAAATTCCGATCATGTAAGGATTACTGCACAATGCACAAAGCGACGCGACGCAGAATGAAACGTGCACACATCGATCTAAGAGACAAATGCATGACATCGTCGGCGGACGGTAGCTTCGGCATTGCCAAACACTACGTTCGTCATTTGAATGCGAAAGACACGACGGACGAGATACTTCTCTCCAGGCATCTCTGCATCATGGGAGATAATTTTTCGGTGAAACGGAACGGTGAAAAAGAACGCTTCATCAGGCTCAACAAACTAGTGATCAAGCTGCCGCCTACAGAGCACGAAATCCGAATCACAAGGCGAGTGAACGGCAAGTTCGTTATGCAGATTCCATGCGATCCGATTTATGCTCGCCGTAAAGGCCGCTCTGACAACAGAAGGAAGGCCATGTGCGGCATCGATCCTGGTGGTAGGACGTTCGCAACCGTCTACGACCCGAGCCACCGCGAAGCACTTCAGGTCGGCACAGAGGAAGACAAGCGACAAGTCACTCGCAGACTGCACAAGAAGATCGACGAGACGAAGAGCTTCATCGATTACCTGAAGAGCAAAGGCATGAGACAGGCCGCAGACGAGTACTCGCGATACTTAAAGAAACTATACCTGAGCTCAAGACGTACGTCGACGATGGTCATCTGAAGCTCTCTTCTCATTTGGTGAAGAACTACGACCACGTGGCGCTCGGGAAGATTGGCGTGCCTCAGATGGTGAGAAAGGATCGCCACCGCACGAACGGCCTTCCGAAGAAAGCTAAGCGCGATATACTGGCTTGGATTCACTTCATATTCAGGCAACGGCTACAACATCGTGCTGCGGGAACCCACTGCAACGTTGCAGTGACGAATGAGCGATACACGACAATGACTTGCGGCGTTTGTGGAAAGCAGAATTGAAAGGTCGGCTGGAGTGACGTGTTTCGCTGTCCCCCTTGCGGCTACGAGACGAATCGCGATGTCAACGGTGCTCGGAATATTTTGCTGAAGTCGCTCGCTCACTGATGGGATCTGTAGAGCGACTCATTGTTATGGGGTGATTGATTGATTGTTGTCTACTTTTAGTGTCATGTATCTCTGCGCTGTGAAATGTGCTAATAAAGGAGATTAGTGTACAGCGTGTATTTTGTTTCGCTTTCATAATGTTCATGCACCATATAATAGTCGCTAATTTAGCAAAGCCTCCGTAGCTCAGTGGGTAACGCGCTGGACTCTGGATCCGTTGATCAAGGGTTCGAATCCCGCTATAGGCAAAACAATAGGCACGTTGCATGCCTAGCCCAGTGGTAGATCATCCCGCCGTGCACAGGTTGCGGGGTCATCTATCTCAGGGTGAAATGCGACGTGCTCAGCAATGGTCAACTGCGTGTCGGTCTGCCTCGCCTGCATGTCAAACCGTACTAGCTTCTGATTGGTCGATTCAAATGTTCCCGCCAAATCCCTTTCTTCTGATCGAACATGTAGGGACCTCTCTCAGAGTAAAAACAATCCCTACGTTTTCGTGACGTCACAGCTGACTCGCTTCTGATTGGTCGATTCAAATGTTCCCTCCCTTCATCGAGCAACTGAGCAAGTAAATCAGCCATTGATGTAACACGCACACTCACATCGTAGTCGACCAGCATACATCTAACGACACTACTTGGCGATCACGACTGACGCTTCCTACATTCAGAGAGAGATAGAGAGAGAGAGAGAGAGAGACACACACACACACGTTCACGAGACGTAAATAAAGCTTGTCAACAGTTTCAGCTTCGTCGCGTTACTCTTTCGCATTCCCTCTTGTTTGCCCTCGACATGACTTGTGACGTCATACAAAAAGCAAATGGCGGAAAAACTTTCAAAGGGGGGGGGTGTATATAGAGATATCACTATCGCTATCGCTATCGGTGTATCGGTGTATCGGTGTATCTGTAAAATATATGGGGGTTTCAATCTTAACAAGGTTAAAAAAATACCGATACACCGATACACCGATAGCGATAGTGATATCGTTTACCCTACTAATTCAGCAAAGCGAGCACGTTATGACGTCACTGGGCAAACATAACAAGCAAATGGTTGAAATTCATTTCGAGTGGGAGGTATGGCATATAGTGGGGACTATACCCGTTCTCTTACCCGGTCCCTCAGTCCCTGTGTATCTTTTTTAAAACTTGTTACAGTTAAACCCCCCATATAAATTATCGGGACTGAGGGACCAGTCGAGTCGAGTGAACATGCTCGACGACAATCACTCATGGAACTGATATTCGCAACCACATATAAAGCACAAGGAAGTCAGCATGTAGCTATTGATGCAACAATACGCGCTTTATTTTTTATAATTTTAGTAATGCAGTCAAACAGTACGTAATAGATGCACCATATATAAGTCTATGATTTACTCTACTTATTCAGCGAAGCCTCCGTAGCTCAGTGGGTAACGCGCTGGACTCTGGATCAGTCGATCACGGGTTCGAATCTCGCTAGAGGCAAACAAATAGGCACGTTGCATGCCTAGCCCAGTGGTCGATCATCCCGCCGTGCACAGGTTGCGGGGTCATCTATCTCAGGGTGAAATGCGATAAACGACGACGCGTATCACATGACGTCTACGATGGAGACATGGAATGCTAAATTGGCCATATAGCGTTGTCGAAGAAGATTGAAGCTGCAGGTGGACGACAGCGTCAAAGAGTTGCACATCAAGGCGCTCACGCAGCAGAAGAAGAAGATTGTGTCACTGGCGGCAAAATTCCGCAACGGACCCGACAAGCGTGTCGACGTGTACATGGATAGACTGAAAGATGTCAATCGGCAACTAGACGGCTACGTACAGTTTCAGAATGATACCATGGCGCAAAACTGCAAGACATTTCGTCAACATCAGAGATCAGCTCGTGACAAACGGCGGCCAGTGGGTCGATGCGTTGAAGAAGAAGCGTGACAAACACGAGGAACGCGAGCGACTCTTGCGAGAGAACTGCTGCAAACAGTATGACACGACTACGAAGCAGCTGTACCAGTCAGAGGTCAGCGTCAATTGGCCGACTTCGAATTCATCAAAGCCAACGGCACAGTGCGTCACGTAAACCTGGATTCGAAGATTGGCGAAAGTGCCCTGGCTCATCATCGCGATGTGCTAGAGCAATGCTGGAAGCGAAGTCTCAGTCGTCTGATCGACGTTCAGGAAAGTGTCACGAAGACCGGCATTCAGCTGTAACAGGTCGACACGGACAGGGTTAAGTGCGACCATGTAATACCGTTCCTGCAGATCGTGTACGACAGAGAGACATCCTTCAGCCGAGACGGCCTTGAAATGTACTGTCGCCTGTGCGGTATCGACATTTCCGTGCGCGCGATCGTCGCAAAACTACTGAAGACAAAACTAGACACGACGACAACGACCACCGTCATCAGGCACCGCGAAGCGGACGACCCCCAGGAACAGATCGGTATCATTATGTAAACGATTTATTTATGCGAATCATCGCCGCGTGAGTCCTTCTTGATGGCTCAACGACGACTCGATCTATTTATGGAAATTATGAGTCAGATCGATCTGTCGAACGACGATGACGCTATCGATTACAGTGCCGAAAACATATATCGCGAATTCGGAGAGAACACGCGTCCCAGCAGCCAGCAGCAAGATACCAGTTCGCGACAACGAAAGAGTCGCGATAAGAACAAACATCGTGATGAAAAATCTATTCACAGTCCGATAGACAGTGGTCAGCCGGTAGACAGTCACGATGTTGCTAGCCCGAACGTTGAGTCTATATGAAATGAGACTGAACGTGACATGAATAACGATACCGCTCATGGGAAGACAGAACCCGTGCCTAGCAAGCCAATAACAGACGACAACGTCGTCGACACTTCACCATTGAAGACGACTTGCACTGAACCGAGATCATTGTCCGACCTGCAGAATGATGACAATACGTCACATATGAACTGAGAGTCAGCTGAAGCCACACCTGTAGATCCATTATCCGATTCGAAGATTGATCTCACTACGGGTACTCGTGCGAAGTCTGTGTTACCAGAAGTCAAACCGAAGTTAACTGCAAGAGTACCAGATCCTACTGGCTATCGAGAGCAACCCCACGAAGCCATGTGCACTCCCAGGGGGTCGAATGTGATGCCACACGTTCATCCGCAAGTTCTGGAAGTCGGTAGCGTACGTCTAACGGACGGTGCCGTGACGGGCCGCTGTATGGCGTGGAATCTGCAGGCTCTATATTTCGTTCGAGATAGGCCAGTGCTCGAAGAGGAAACAGCCTACGGTGGCACATTCATGTTTCTCAAATGCCGGGATCTCGACGAGAGACATCTCCCATCGAACATGTTGTATCGCAATGTTTTTTCGCTGGTCAAACCATTGGGAGAGCCAGTCGACGACATCGAAGCGAGCTCTCTGGGCGATTATCCGACGCGTTCAACTCGTACGACAATTGGCTACTGCTGAGGAAATACGGCCACAGCTTGGCTCTGTTTAGATTCCAGGGACAGCTGCTCGTATTCAATCCTCTCGGAAACGTGGACACTCGGTCTGCCACAATCGCGAATTTTCAGTCGATCGACGTTCTCAGCAGCTACGTACACTGGCTTTGCGACACCGACTCTGGCAAGTGGAAGCTTCTGGCTGTCAGCTTCGATCAGGCAAATCTGCACTCGACATGCGTACCAGTGAGAGGTTTCCAAGTGCATGTAACCAGTCTTGCTAGCGGCGACGACGACGTAGTTTTGGTCAAGGAATACTCCGGTGCACATCGCCTATCCGTTTCAGAATTGGCCGGCAACACGGATCCTGGTCAGTGCGCCGTCAATGCGCTGATAGCACTCGCGTATGCGCACGTCTTCGGCGAAGGACAGCAGCTTGTTACAGATATCGTCGATTTCGCAGACCTCGTTCAGCAAAAGATGTTAACCGATCGGGGGCAGATACAGAACCTAATCACAGTTGAGAATCTATCGGATTCGATGCAGTTGAGCGGTAGCAGCACCTCCATCGAACGCTGTCCGACTAATTTCGAAGGCAGGTCGATCGGCATCCTAGAAAACTACGTAGAGTTCGTATTTCGTCAAGACGAGCAACAACACGTCATGGTGCAGTTAGTCGCCGATAGTACGTACGTCGCCACGTATAAATTCGCACCAAACGAGTACGCTTGTTTCCACAATCTATCCCATGCCATAAAGGATGGCGGCAAGTCAGTGCTTGTGAGATTCACCTCAATTAAAGAGATGTGTACGTATCTATAATGGTATTGTGACCGCATCGGTATGATGGACACTGCTTTCGTCCTGTACATGTCTACGTTTCGAAGCAAAACGATCGATGTTGTTCATACACCGAAGATCCGTAAAACGACGACGAAACACAGAGCGAAACGTCAACCAAAAAGGCCGCCACCGCCGTTGCAGCGTGAAGTTGATAAACAACCTACAGTAAAACGACAACCTACCACTCCCCGCCGTTATAAGCCAAAGAAGGGAAAGCAGCAAATGCCCGTTGACGTACAACCTCCAGGTGAATATGGTCCCACGAAACACGCAGGTTACTGAAGCGATGACTACTGTCGAATCTGAACAGAACGACGATGTGACACTGGCACCTACCGTTGAGACTAAACTGCCATCGAGTGACGGAGTGGTGGCGGCTATGGCGAATGACCACCTCGATGATCAGTTGAAGGCGCTAATTCGGTTCGGTTCGTTTCCGACCAAGTGGAAAGCCGGTACGGACAACAGTTGACCCGCATACAGGAGATCGGCGATACCATTCACAGCACGGCACAGCAAGTGTCGCAAAACGAAAGTGCGATATCAAATGTGACGGCACAGGCCGAGTCCATGCGGGATCAGCAGCGATCTCTACAGGAAGCCGTCGATCGCATGAAATAGATTGAGTTGCTCGTAATAGTGAAACCAAGGCTTGTTCGTTCGTTCGTTTCACGCACCTGATGTTGCAGATGTCCGTCGCCAGCTGTTTGCGAACACTGCGTTCGCAATACGAAAGTTTCAATCAATGATATTTTCCGAGACACATGTATATGGGTGTATATAGAGTATCGGTATCGGTATCGGTAGAATATATGCGGGTTTCAATCTTAACAAGGTTTAAAACATACCAGTACACCGATACCGATACCGATACCGATACCGATACTAATATCTCTATACACCCCCCCCCCAACTTTGAAAACAAATCTCCGCCATTTGCTTTTTTATGACGTCGCAAGTGATGTCGAGTTTCGCACAATATGATATATTGAAGGATACCGATGAAGAAGAAACTACATCAACTATTTGGCTGTTATCGACGTCGGGATGCTGGGGCGCCGAGGTGACGTGAAGTGCCACTGGTGTAACCATCGCGTTGAGTGTCATGAATGTGTTGTGTCATTAGACGATTCGTTGACAATATTGTATTTGGCTCTATTGAATAAGGTGTCATTGTGTAAGTCCTGTCCTTCAACAATGTGGTTAAGACTCCGTGAGTGATGCACTGAATTATTTATATAGGGTGCGTCGTCCCAGTAAAGCCATAAATGCTCTATGCGCATGTTGTGTTGATTGGTTTAGAGGTGGATATCTTTGTGAGTTTAAGGTCACTGCTGCTCTTTACGGCTGAGAAGTTCATGTCAATAGCCTAAACAGTAGTGTTGGTGGAATCAACTGCGGAAAATTAACAGATACATTCGCTCACTTAGGTTTCAGCTACTGTTCAACAAGTTCCTTTGTTCGTAGCGGGTGCTGGTGATTTTCGGGAACATGAAAATAATATGTCATAGAAACATATAAACCGAACAGAAACAAGCATGTGTAAAATTAGATTGCAATAGGCGTTGTTTCCTTTTATCGTACGCGTATATACCTGCGTCTTCTTATATTTATGTACGTGTATATTACCCGTACACGCATACCAAACAGACAGTACATGTATTCATTTAAGCACGTAATAAATACAATGAACGCATCAGAAAACGTTAACACGAAGCTTATTCCCATTCGAATACATCATGTAAGCAGCATGCATGTGCCACGTTGGACATTTACGACACGTGCTAGCACTTCTAGTCAATGTAATAAGTTAACAGACAGTAATAATTGCCTTTATATTCTTCACAGACTATGTATGCTTGTCATCAGTATGTCCATATTCCATGGAATAGAATTACACTCATGAGACATCTCAGTTGCTGACATGTTCATAGTGGTTGTTATGGAAGTATTATCTGCAATTCATACCATAATTTTACCATCCAAATTATAAAATCATGCCGGAAAATATATATATCCCTTATGGCAGCCATCTTGGACGCCACTTTGAATTGAAGGTATTTTCCTCAGAACACATACTGGCACGAAGCAGCTGAACTAGAGATACTTGCAAGTACTGCAACATCTGTTGTCAGATACTGTTATAGCCATACATCATGACAATTATGACACTTACGATAACCTACATGCATGTAATAGTGGGTGAGGTAATGGTAACCTTATACAATATTCATATTTAACCAAGCTCAAACGTTTTGTATCACGTGTGTCTGGTCATTTTAAAAGCTCCACATACGATTTTAAGACCGCAAACGGATATAAAAGTGATTGAATATAACAATATATCTTTGTATATTTCTCGCACTACAAATCTTTATTATTTTTAGAGTTATCATTTATTAAATCAAAGCTATCACCAATGTTAAATTCTCATAGGAAAATCATATGGTCCGGAGAAGATGGAGGCATATGTATGATTCTTAATTTTGGTTGAAACCGGAATGCTCAAAGGAAACAAACTTATCCTGTCGACCACCATCAAATATACATGTACTTACAAATAGAGGATCGAACCCGGGGCGCATGCGGCGCTTTTTACTAATTGTGCTAAACGATCCTGTTGAGATTACGTGGAAGTGTGGATATTGGACTGCTATGCCCGCAAACGTTACTTTTATTAATGAACATGTAAACAGTTGTCTCATTAACTGGGACACGTATTCTGGATAAAATTGGCCACGAATAGAACTGGGCATAGGTCTTAATTCGTTTGATTTACTGATTCAACTGTCGAATATTTCGTAGAAACACACTAAGCCATTTCTTATATCAAAAGCTTGTTTTAAGCATGTACTTCTCTGACGGTTTTTGTGAATCGTACTTCAGTACCTGCCCATGATAATGTTACGGTTAAATGTCTTGGCAGGCGCGACACAGCTTCTATGGCGGAATTCTTGTATTTCCTCTCAAACACCAATATGGTTTTACTTCTCACCCTTTTACTCCACTAAAACATCCGACGTGCACTTTTCCTGCTCATAATAACCGCAAGGGGCGTGAACG